>JAMWFC010000049.1:195831-436924 GCA_027475525.1 Macrolepiota albuminosa
TCCTGCGTACGTCAAGTGTCGGTTGGCCTATAATGTCCCTTGATGCGCTCAGTCCGAGTAGAAGCCTATCAGCGCGCTCATAGTTCCTTTGCATAATGGCGTCCCTACCACGTTCACGAGTACGAATCCTGTTGAAGGCGCAACCTCGTTTCAACGCATCGCACCGATAGCAAGGCAGAGAGGCGGTAGGAAACCAGCAGCCCTCAGGATTGTTCTCAGACCAACACTTGTCACACTAAGAAAAAAAAAGTCAGCGACGGCATGAACCTACTAATGGGCAAACCAGTGCTTACCGCGCCAATCTTTGCCCTAAACGCGCAACGCTCCAAGGGCGCAACGGTAACCTTCTTCTTGCCGCCCAGTACTTGGACACCAGCCAGGACGCCGGTATCAATGACGGTAGTATCATGGCAAAGACGCAAAAGGTTGCAAAGCTCCGCGTCGATGAACATGGTCTGGTTAGATGCCTATCGACATTAACATTTAGGCGCTAAAGTCTAGCGACAACGAGCAAAGCACTTACGACATACAAAGGGGGAACACGAGCAGGGAGATTGATCTGGAAGAGGAGAAGTCAGAAAAATGGAGTAAGGAAGATAGGGAAGGAACGCATGGTACGTTTGGAAGAACTAGCACGAGCAGGAGGCGCTCGTTCAATAACAATGGCGAAATTACGCAGAGGACCGTGGGAAGTTGGGCGCGTTGGGCCGGGTCGTGGCTCGCTACAAGAAACGGCAATACGTTTGATGGCTGAATGGGGAGGGGCAGTGCGAACGGGAGAGGCCGGGGTCGTGGCTCGCTACAAGAAACGGCAATACGTTTGATGGCTGAATGGGGAGGGGCAGTGCGAACGGGAGAAGCAGCGCTTGGGGCGGGGCGAGTGGAAGAAGCAGCGCCACGAAAAGGGCTGCCAAGAACGGAAGGAGGCGGAACAGAAGTTGAAGAAGGAGGGGCGGTAGGGACAGAAGGGACAGTAGAGGCTGAGGGGGCAGTAGGAAGACTGGCGACGGTAGGAGACGTGGCAACCAACTGCTCAAGGATTAACAGTGGAAAAAGGGGAGAAGAAAAGGAAGGACTTACCTCGCTGACCTCGGTACTAGCCAACAACGCGTCGATCTCGTCGGATAAGGAGGGAGCCTAGTATGGGCGCTGAACCTTAGCGCCACAAAGCCAAAATCAAACTTAGAAACTTACAAAAAGGTCTGCAAAAGAGCACAACCAATCGGCACCTTCGAACTCACGGTACCGGGCCACACACCACTCGCAAACCTCGTCACCCCGCTCCCAGGAACTGTCGGAGCCGCAGACCACGAGCCAGCATCGATAAAGTTGCATAATGCCAGAGACGGTTTGTGGCGCATCGGCGGGACTGACAGACTTAGCGCAATCAAATAAATAGGAGGCCTTAGCCAGGAAATTGCGGAGAGCAGAGGCATCAAAAGAAGTGGACATGCTGGAAAGATGGGAAGGAAAACACAGGAAGGTGAAGTACGGAAAACGACTTTTATAAGGCGCCAGCGGCATTATACGGACCGTAGCGCAGTCAAATTAACGACGGCGTTTGACTGAGGACAGTCAATTTTTCAGTTGGGGGGAGATGATAGGCTTCTACTCAGACTAAGCGCATCAAGGGACATTATAGGCCGACCAACACTTGACACACTAGAGACTCTAGCGATCAGCATTGGGTACAGAGCAGCCCTAGCGCGGGCGCTCTATGGCAAGACTTATCTATTCATCTCAATCACCAGTATCAGCCCCTCAGCGCCCTCCACTCAGTTACTTTGAAGACCAAGAAGACTCAGAACTCATAGCGCTAGCACAATGGCAGAAGGTGACTCTGACCAAACCCCGATCAGTACTGAAAGGAGTTAGCAATTGGCGCTGTCAATCACCGAGGCACCTCAATCAGAAGTCTAAAAGAATCAATGACGACGAGACAGGATACACGCAGACCCGACATTTAAATCTATCAAAAGATGGTACAATGTTTAGCGCCGGAATTAGCGCTCACGGCGTCTGTCAAGGATTCTCCGACCATACCCCAGGATGGCATGGCCAATTAAATTACATCAAAAAGTGAGCAAACTCGTACCACTTCTAAGTAGTTTTTGAGTCGCCGTTGGTCGCCGTCATCCATGTGCTGCAGGTCGCCGTTGACAGGTGGCCGTTAGCTACAGTCACAAAGAGAGGTGCTAATTGGTAGCGCCGTCAATAGACTTATTTTGGAAATAATGTAGCGCATAGTATAAAAACTAGCTACTTGCCATGTATATAACAACGAATCGTAACCTCTTGAGCACCCAGTTACACTTAGCGTTCAAATCGCACTAGCGTTGCCTGACTTTGTCACCAAGTTCAGCGCTAGCTTCGTCTATCTCGTCTTCGTCGTTTACGGTGCCACCTACGGGCATGCTACGCTGCGCTATTCGTTTATTTCTCTATAACTTCTCCTAAACTACGACGCTTACCACTTGCTAGGTAGCACCTGAGGCGCTATCATCTAGCGCATCGCCCCATCACCTCTGCTCGAGCACACCGGGACCCTGCTGGGACTCCTCACAAACCCGTATGCCAGGCGCTGGAGACGGCGTTGTACTGCGTATACGTCCAGCGCACCCAACCACAGTTGGCGTCATCAACGCCCAAATCAAGCTGGGTGCTGCATAGACTATCACTAGTGCAGCTACTTAGCCAATATAGCTTTGGGCGTGCTAAGTGTGTAAGAGAGTCCCGGACAGGTCCCAGAGAACACACAGTAGGCAAGAGGTTGGTGGCAAGGAAAGTGGGTGATTGGAGGCACTTGCATAAGGCTCCAAAATGTGGCTACAGGGCGCTAAAAGTCGCTAAGGAGAAGCGCTAAGAGCATGGGAAAGTCACTAAGGAAGGCACTAAGAGGTGCGGGAAAGGGTCGCTAAGAGGCGCTAAGTGTTAGCGCCTAGAATGTGATAATAAAAGGATGAGATTGCTTAGCAGATCTAAGCACAAAAGCCAAGCCGTAGTTGCAAGGCGCTAGAGAGAGAGAGATATAGAAAACTAGAGCAGAGTCCCCTTGCTTGACACGGTCAACAAGAGGTAGTCTGTTGCGTATGGAGACCAAAATGTTGGGATACAATCCCTACTGCCAAATTGATTCCCTGTACTACTAACAAAAAGTAGGTATTTATAGTAAAGAAAGTTAGCCGACGCTAAGAGGTTAAGCACCATTGATTCCCTGTACTACTAACAAAAAGTAGGTATTTATAGTAAAGAAAGTTAGCCGACGCTAAGAGGTTAAGCACCGCTAGAGAGTGGTGAACTGATAAAAATGTAAGTAAATGCGGTGAATTGAATTGTATAGTAAAAAGGTCCATAATGATGCTGTCACAGAAATACTTCATCATTTCCCTTTGTAAGCGCTGCCACTGGCTAAGAGCATTATGCCGGATTGACTGATGCCCAGTGTCTGTGTAAATGTATAGCCTTGGAGTGCAAGTGGCAAGGTGCGGCGAGGTGTCAATAGTGGTGCGAAGAATAAGTGGTGCCATAAAAAGTGGTCTGAGAGTAATTGGAGTCTGTAGCTGCGAGTTATTAGTGTAAAAATATGAGAAAAATAGCGCTAGAAGCGCTAGAGCGTGGCGCTTCTGGTGGTACTAGTGGGTCAATGTGAGGTGCAGGTATTGGTGCTATCTGTAGCCAGCCACGATGCAGGCTCATCAGCGTATCAATTTATATATTGTGTCAATTAAATGGCAGTTTATTTATTTAGATGAACGAATGTATAATCAACAGTCTCTTCATAGTTACATTGACATATACAATTTGCTATACCTTTGGATACATGTTTGCTGATTTTGGACTGATATGCACACTGCAAGAATATGTCATGCTTTATGAGTTCTGTCAACTAGAAGATATGTCTTACAGCACAATTTTGCAGTTTTTTTGAGAGACTGTATATCTAGCACCGATATATTTTGACTTGCTGTAAAATATGGCCTGTGTAATGCTGCAGTAATAGTATATTTAATTGGACGAATGTATAATCAACAGTCTCTTCATAGTTACATTGACATATACAATTTGCTATACCTTTGGATACATGTTTGCTGATTTTGGACTGATATGCACACTGCAAGAATATGTCATGCTTTATGAGTTCTGTCAACTAGAAGATATGTCTTACAGCACAATTTTGCAGTTTTTTTGAGAGACTGTATATCTAGCACCGATATATTTTGACTTGCTGTAAAATATGGCCTGTGTAATGCTGCAGTAATAGTATATTTAATTGGACGAATGTATAATCAACAGTCTCTTCATAGTTACATTGACATATACAATTTGCTATACCTTTGGATACATGTTTGCTGATTTTGGACTGATATGCACACTGCAAGAATATGTCATGCTTTATGAGTTCTGTCAACTAGAAGATATGTCTTACAGCACAATTTTGCAGTTTTTTTGAGAGACTGTATATCTAGCACCGATATATTTTGACTTGCTGTAAAATATGGCCTGTGTAATGCTGCAGTAATAGTATATTTAATTGGAGATGATGTTGACCTTCCTGACAGCTGGCCATCTTTTGTTTATGTACTCACATTCAGACACATAATTCTTACTATGAAGCATGCATATAATGTACTCTATTCATTGTTCATCTTACAAAACTATATTTGTACACTCCATTACTTGAATAAAGACATATCGCATTGTATATTTCACTTTGGTGGTGGCAAGTTCTATTCATTTTCTGTAGAGGCAGTTAGTCTGTATGTATCTGCTAGTCATGATCACGTACTAGTAGGTTGGGTGTTCAAATATGTTAATCATGTAGATGCTAGCAGTCTCGTGTCATATTCTGTAATGAAAGGCTTTGTGCACGTGCAAATACTTGTATAAGAGTTAATCAACCACTTGTCTATAAAAAATATTCATCTGGTTGCCTGCATGCATGGCATCAGTATGAGTAGTTCTATACTAAAGGAAGAATTACCCTGTAAGTTTGATGGTCATAGTTGCTTATTGTACGTCATCAACATTATGGTGTTATAGTCTGAATGAGATGAATGAACCAAAGATGCAGCATGGCAGGCAATCACCTGTTGCACACATAAACAGAGACAATTCTCATATTCTTGTTATCACAGTACTCATAAACATATCTATAAATCCACATGCATTGAACAAAGCATTGCTATACCTTTTAAACAAGAATATCTAAATCCAGATGAAAGTGTAATATTTCTATTATATCTACTTAGTAAGTCGCAAACCATGGATATTGTAGGAAATTTTTGTTCTGGCACAGGATAGAGATACATGAAAGAAGCATGTTGTGCAGTATATAGTCTCCTACATCTTGTAGCTGATATCAAGAGTATGAAAGGTTATCTAGATGTACTCTGCATTTCAAAAGTCATCAAAATAGAACAATTATCTGATATGGATTGTATTATGAAGCTGAGAGGACCGGTAATTGATCACTTGTATAAACATGTTTGTTAATTGTGCAGACAGCAATTGTTCAATGAGCTAGTTCTAAAAAATGTGCTAGCCAATGGCTTTTGGATTGGCCCTATACCTGACATGTTAAAATACCTTAATTGGATTGAACAGATATTAGTTGCTAGGATAAGAAAGTTCTTGTGTTACGCTCATGTTTCAGCCTTTGGTCTGAGCAAGATGAACGCATATCTTATTGCTTTTGAGTTACTTATTCAGAAGATATATCAAGTATTTCTACCTCCTATAACCAACCTTAATGATGTGATTGCAATTTTATTTTCTGATTCTTGCAAGCCATCTGCTAAGGGGTTACAAAGGCTACCTCTGCTTGTAAGCAGAAGGAATGTTTGATGTGCATTAGAATGGCTCAAACTTAACCATTCTTCATATAGCAATCTGGAAATATCATACAGCAACTTAGAGAGATATTCTGAAGATATTCCTCCTGTATCCATTGTTCATTGCCAAAGTACTAACGAGGCTGGTATAATAGATCCACCTGTATATGAAGATAATAAGGATTTTGGTGTCAATGTGGGCAATTGTCCCTTTGTTGTCTATGGCCTCATCAGTGATGCTTTATCAGCCAAGACTATGGACGAACTTAAAGGACTTGCAATGCAACATTGGATGTCTAATAAAAAGGTTCTGCATATTGGTCATTCTATATATCTCAAGAATATATTTGGCGATCTGGATTTATATCTGCAGATGTTTCCTTGGCTGTTCCTCTATGGTCTGAGTGTCATAGGCAGTAACAAATGCAGTGTATCAGTGCACGCTCATAAAGCCAACTTGCTTATATATTATAATAAATATTTTTAAACAGATACTGGATTTCCATTTGCTGCTTTCAGCCATAAACAGGTAAAGGCTGCTACTAGTAGAGGCTATTTAACAACAGAACGTGCAAACTTTAACATTTCTGACTGTCTTACAACTGTCAATCCAAAAGTATTTTCTGACCTTTCACAAGAATAGCAGCTGGAGATATAGTGAAGCCTGTTACCAAGAATGAAAAAACTTGTTTCCATGTAATAGATGACTTGAATGTAATTTCTGGTGGTGTCAAAGGGTCTGCTGTTTCCAAAAAATACATGCAGAATAAGATCTGGTCTCTTGTTATAAGCAAAGGATCTCCTTCTTAGTATATCACATTATTGTCTGCCGATGTAAAACACCCTATATGTCTTTATTACACAAATAGCAAGACATCCTTCATGCTGTCTGTATTCTATACTTTGGACAATGCTTACCATTTTATATCCAAGAATCCTGTTGCTGGTGCACATTTCTTTCATTTTATAATAAATGTGTTTATAATTTATATATTAGGAATGGACTCAGATAATCTAGGATTATATGAGCATATTTTGGCATACTACGGTACTGTGAAGCAACAAGATAGGCTTACCCTCTATTTACACATGCTTTTGTAGATTCAAAGAAGATTAACTCCAAATAAAGTCAGAGAAAAAATCATGGATCTGTTATTAGGGTTTCAAAAGACTATTGTGGAATATTTAGAATCAATACATCGAGGCAATTTTTTGACTGGAACACTAAAAGACATTGAAAAGCATATATCATTAAATGAAGCTGCACTGGGATATACAGATCCCACTAGGTCACTTTCAAAACAGCCATCCATTTCTTGCAAAGAAGAATGCTCATTGTGCGCAGCATGTGATAATGCAGCAGAATAGTGGGATCACTTTTGTCATATAGTAGATGATTTGCTGTACTGATCAAACATATATATATGTATTTCCACCAAGGACAAAAATGGCATACAGAAAAAAAATAAAGAACATAAAGGATGTCTTCATAATCTGTGTGGTAAATGTAGAGCAAGATTTCCTTGTTCATTGTATGTGCACACAGAAGTTGATCTGACTACTAGTGCTTTGAATATGCGAAAGATGGAACCATGGCTCAATATGTTTACAAGTCCTCTTACTTACCTGTTTTGATGCAATACCAACGTAATGAGTCTCTGCTCTGGGATGGCTATCAAGACTGTTTTATTGTACATTACTAAATACATTACAAAGCCTACCCTCAAAACATGCACTGCATTTGAGGTGGTTGCTTTGATATTTACTAAATATGCAGATATACTAAACGGTCCACTTAATCATCAAGAGAAAGCCCACATGCTAATGACCAAGATAGCTAATATTTTTAGTGCTAAAATGGAAGTGGGATTGCTGATAATTTGCATGTATCTATTAGGCAATCCTGATCATTATACTAACCATAATTTCTTGAATTTGTATTGGCCTACTTTTGTTTAAGAAGCCAGACATCCTTTAGTAGACAATGCTGCTGGCCAGTTACATGACAAGTTTTCTGATAAATTGGCAATAATTAAGAAATGAGAACAAGTAATAGGGCTATTACCTATATTTGATTATATTTTCAGAGGACTGGAGTTGGACCAAATAACTTTGTATGAGTGGTTATCAAGATGTAAGAGAGTCAAGTTGACCAACAGAACACGTAATATATTGGTTGATGATGACGACATATCTCTTAGTAAAACAAAAAATATGCAGAGTTTGGTGGTTATTAAATTCTCAACTCATCATCTGCTTTCCAATACTCATGGTACTTACATATATCCTCCCTTATATAGGCATGTTCTTAATTTAGTAGGTGGAAATTTACCTAGGAAAGATCAAAGAGATAGAGAGTACTATTGTGCGATCATGTTAACGCTTTTCAAACCTTAGCATACAGGACATAACCTTAAAAATACTGGAAAAACATGAGATTCAGCTTTTGAATATATATCCTTTAATAAGCATCAACTCATATTGCTCAAAAACATAAATATATAATATGAATGCTTAGATGCGGCTGACAACTTTTATGCTCAGCTGAAGAGCGGAGGTGTATGTCTTACTAATTCAATGCTGCCCAGAGACAAACTATCTGATATGATGCAGCAGAACAAAACTAAAAACTTCAAGGACATAGACAATGTAATCGCAAAAGTTAATGAAGAAGCATCTGCTGTGTTTGGCAAGAAAGAATTAAAACATAGATCTGATATGCTGCAAATATCAGCAACTATGGCAGATCTGAGGTGGAGAGATCCTATAATAAACCAGATGTTTCCTCAAATTGATGCCGTTGAACCTATGAATGAAAAACATAATTCATTTTACTAGAAAGCTGTTGTTACAGTGAAGCGGGATGAGGTGCTAAAAAGCTGAAATTTCAGCATACCTGCATGCAGTGGTAAGTTATTAGGCAGTGTACCAGAACTACCAAGACATGTCAACATAGTAGATCAGAAGTATCTTCAGAAAATATATGTAGATAATAAATATAAACCTACTATTGCTATTGATATGATGCTGTACCAGCAGTCAAGGACACAACATGTGCCAGAAGTCAAAATAAACATTTAATTATAGGCTAAAAACTGTAAGCCTTCTGATAGCAGTCTCGACAAATTATATCTCCAAAAACACCCCAATAAAAACACAGACAGTATAGAACAAAGGGGCAGGGACTAGCTCAAACCATCAGCTCAACAATAGTCCAACCACTGCAATGGGGAGGAAAAGCATAGGAGCTGGCAGAAGTAACGAAATGGGATCAATTTGTAATAATCTAGATCAAAATCTGATCTAATAATGCTCAATTTGACATGACTGAAAGGAGAAAGGAAAAGAAGCATGGAATGCAAGGAAGCACTAAAAGGGAAAAGAAGGATCTATGAATGGGATCATGCTAAATGGAGCTGAAGCAAATGAGAAAGTAGCAATCAGAGACATCTAGAGGAATAATAGAACAAGAAGTTAAATGGTGGAACTGGTAGCACCGAAACATGCCTTCCAAAAGGGAAATTGGACTATCAA
Source organism: Macrolepiota albuminosa (assembly GCA_027475525.1). Taxonomy (NCBI): domain Eukaryota; kingdom Fungi; phylum Basidiomycota; class Agaricomycetes; order Agaricales; family Agaricaceae; genus Macrolepiota; species Macrolepiota albuminosa. The sequence continues at coordinate 205,197 of JAMWFC010000049.1, forward strand.
ATATGTTCTGTAGGATGAGGAGTTGACAACAAAGAGTCAGGTGTAAATAGTGGTTTGTGCACCAGAAAAAACAGTATAAATAGCCCAAGTTTAGTAGAGAATAGACAGGCAATTGATAGGCAAAGGCTCAGTGGTTCTCAGAGAGTGAATCATTTAGGCTAGAGTTTATTGAACACCTTTTATTGGAAGTCTATTAGTAGACAAAGACTCAGTGGTTCTCAGAGAGTGAACTGCTTAGGCTAGAGTTTATTGAAAATCTTCTTCTGCTCATTAGGATATTTGATATTCTGTGAAGCATCCAATACATCAAGTTTTTATCATCAAGCATCAGTGTGGATTAGAGGAAACTTTTTAAGAGTTTAAGAAAGCCCCAGAACTATCAGTACTACTTGCAACCAAGTACTACACTATTATATCTTCAGACTATAGGCTGAACAATAAACAGCTGAGAGTGTTCCACATTGTGGCTAATCATGCAATGTCATATATGCCTGAGCAACTTAAATTGTATATGGGAGGAATGGGGGGCACCAGAAAAACCCAGATGCTCTGAGCCCTCATCAAATATTTTGAAGCTAGAGGAGAGGCATATCATCTGGCTGTGGTTGCACCTATCGGCACTGCTGCATTGCTTATAGGTGGCTCAACATATCATTTGATGTTCAGCATTAATGACATGGTTGGTATATCGAAGAAACAACTTGCTCAAATTAAAACTCATCTATTAGATGTTGATTACATGTTTTTCGACAAAGTATCTATGTTATCATGTCAAGACTTGCATAAGATTTCTGCAAGACTGGCTCAGCTGTTCAGTAGACTAGATATCCCTTTTGATGGTATGAACATGATATTTGTAGGTGATTTTGCTCAGTTGCCCCCTGTCACTGAGCACAAAGGATCAGCGTTATATAGTAGAACTGTAGGTTTAAATACTAAAACATTGAAGAATCAGGAGTCTGCCATAGGCAAGGCTGTATAGTATCAAGTAATGACCATTGTCATATTGTGTAAAAATATGAGGCAGAAAACTCAGTCTACAGAGGATGTGGCTTTGCATACCACACTTAAAAACATGAGGTATAGAGCATGCACCAAAGAAGACATGAAGTTTTTTAGGAGCAAATTATTGGCTGTCTCTAATAGTTGCTCATCTATATCTGACAAACAGTTCAAAAATGTTTCTATAATCACCACACAAAACATGGACAAAGATGCTATTAACATTATAGGAAGTACTCAATTTGCAAGCAAGAGCCATTAAGAACTAGTGCATTTCTACAGCAAAGATAGTCTATCATCTAAAGATGGTGATGAAACAAAAAACTATTCATCTAACTACACATGCTCTAAAGAAACTACGAGATTTTCTCCAACTATAGAGCATGCATTGTGGGACCAACCTCCATTATTTTGCAGTGTTCAAGTTGCAGAAAAGCTGTTGTTGTGTGTAGGCTTGCCTGTTATAATCAAAAATAATGTGGCTACAGAATTATGCATTACCAATGGACAGGAAAGTTTTGTGTATAGTTGAAAAAGTTGCATTGGATCAGCCAGACAAATTATGCTGAATACGTTATTCATACTACTCAACAATCCTCTGCAAAGAGTAAAAATTGATGGACTTTCTAGTAATGTGGTTCCAATTGTATGTACAAGCATGCATCTTAAATGTAGACTCTCTAGTGATAAAAGCATGTCTTTGTTTCAATCACAGATAGAGGTATTGGTAAACTATGCCATGACAGATTATGCAAGTCAAGAAAAAACTAGACCTTACAATCTAGTAGACTTAACCAAGTGTCAATCACATCAATCCTACTACACTGCACTATCATACAGTGCTACAGCTGCAGGAATACTTATCATCTGAGGATTTGATTCTAACAAAATACAAGGCAAAGCAAGTGGTGCATTGTGCAGGGAATTTTGTGACTTGAAACTGCTCAATAAAATAACCAAACTCAGATATATAAACCAGCTCCCTAAAAGTTTTGTCAATTCATCTAAACAATCTGATCTAATTTATTCATTTAGACAATGCAAACAAAAAAGTTACATGTCCCCTAACCTTCATATGGCCTTACATTGGAGTGACAAGGACCCTTACAATGATGCATTATTCCCTGATATCAAATGGCAGATTGCTAGTAAAGATAGATCTATCAAGCTACTGCAGTCCTCTAAAAGCAGATTTATTCCAGCTAAAGGCACTCAGCCCATAGTGCATCCTCATCCAATACCCAGCAAAATAACCCAAAACCACAACAATAGTTCACCCAACTTGAAAATTTTAGTAAATATTATAAGCGGCAAGAAATTAAATATAAACAGATGTGGAGGACTGGTTGGAACTAAGTGGAATGCCAACAGTTGCATGTACAACATGGTAATAACTATATTGTACAATATGTGACAAGATGACATGTCACTATAGTCAATGAATTTCCAATTATTTGAGACATCAATTATGCAACAGTTGGCCTATAATGTCCCTTGATGTGCTCAGTCCAAGTAGAAGCCTATCAGCGACTCTAAAACTACTTAGAATTGTATAAGTCTGCTCACTTTTTAATGTAATTCTGATTGGCCATGCCACTCCAGGATATGGTCAGAAAATCCTCAACAGATGCTGTAAGCACTAATTCCAATGCTAAACATTGTACCATTTTTTGATTGGTTGAAATGTTGGGCTTAAGTCTATCCTGTCTCATTATCATTGATTCTTTATACTTCTGATTGAGGTATCTTGACAAATGACAGCATCTAATGCTAACCTCTTTCAGAATTGATTGGGTTTTGGTCAGAATCACTTCCCTGCCATCATGCTAGCATTATGAGTTCTGAGCCTCTTGAGTCCTTGAAGTCAATGGATAGTAGGTGCTGAATAGCTGATAAATGGTGGTTGAGACTAATAAGTAAAGCCTGTATTGGGATGCCAAAGCTGGAGATGTCCTATGTTCAAGAAGGCTACTTGAGTCTTCAGACTGACAAGTGTCAGTAGGCCGATAGTGTCCCTTGATGTGCTCAGCCCAAGTAGAAGCCTATCACCAGCAGCATATAAATGATGGCAACCAATGGTGGAACAGCCTATTGGCCACAGTGACTCTAAACTACTTCAAATTATATAAATCTGCACACTTTTTAACCCAAGTCTGATTTGCCAGGATATTCTGGTGTATGGTCAGAAAAACCTCGACAGATGCCATAATTCAGAAGTGCTATCTCTGGTGCTAAATATTATCTCTATTTTCAATAGGCCAAAGTGTCAAGCTTTAGTATATCCAGTCCTGTTGACATCAAATCTTATACTTCTGATGGCAGTGCCTAATACTATCTCCATTCAGAACTGATTGGAGTTTGATCAAAACCACCTCTGCATAGTTACACTAGTATTATCTCTTTATAAGCCCTGAGTCCTTGGAGTCAATGAATGGCGAATGATAGTTGAGACTGTTAAGTGGAGACTGCATTGAGCAGTAATAGCCAAAGATATCCTGAGCCCAAAAAGGTAGCTTGAGTCTTCAGATTGACAAATGTCAGTAGGCCTGTATTGTCCCTTGATGCGCTCAATCTGAGCAGAATCCTATCAATGTTCTTACCCCCTTAGCCAAATCTGTACTTTGTATCATTGTATCATAATCTATATTTTGTATCCCTATTTTGTATCTTGTGATTATTCGTTTCTCAAAGTCTATCATTCTATTCTCCAAGTCTATCATCTTATTCTTTATTTATGGAAACAATGGACTATCTTAGCTGCAGTAAACTAGTATAAAATAGACGTATATTGAATAGAAAATCCTAACTTTGATATTATTGGTGTTTTTTATTTGATTATAAGTCGAATCCTGACACTTTCAGTATAGCAGAATATTCGATTTTATTTCTTCCAATTTTTCTCCGTTTTTTTCCAATTTTCTCATATTTTTATGATATATTTGAGATCATCGTCACCGACAATCAGCAGAAGGTCGTTGGCGCTGTCTGATGGTCGGGGACAACGTTGACAGCGCCGACGACAGCGCCAAACAACGTTGACAGATGATGTCAACGTTGATGGCAACCGTCAGCTTCTCCCGGAATTCCCCCGAAATTTCTCAGAGTTTTCATGCATTTTAACCGGGTATTATTTGCATCATAGTGAACTTACGAAATCGACTCTAGTTAAAGGGTAGGTGACCCCCCTCCTACGCCTCTAATTAGAGAGGCTAGGTGGGCCACGCAGGTGATGCAACGGCGATGTTGCATGTCCTTCTTCCCAATTATCTACTTAAGCATTTGAGAAATGGACAATCAGAAATGGAGGGCAGCTTTCACATCATGCCCTTGATGCCAGGTAATTGAAAAAATTTCAAGATTGCCGGTGGCGCCTCACACTTCTTCGATCCTTGCTTGCTTTATGGAATCATTCTGTGGCCTGCTACGGAAAGTCATATGAACCGTCCAATCCTTGCCTGTCAAGCTTAAGCGATGCGGAGGGTTAATCAGCATACAGACCATAGCTGCTTTTGTCAGAGGTATTATGACGGTGGCCGCATTATCTAACAACAGAGTTTCTTGGACTAGAATTCAGACTCTCAAAGCCGTTTTTATGCCAGTGACATTTCAAGAATTCCAGCACCTCAGATTGTGACTTTAATTGCGCTAGGCGAGACGGGCTTATCTGTTTTCAACCCCAATTCCCAATTATCTAGGACCCGCCGCACCGGCACATGGTATATAAGGCTGTGTGTGATCAGCAACGTTAGATCAATTCACCCTTGACTCTATGGCTAGCTCCCGAATGAAGCTGACGAGACAAAAGAGAGAGATGGGTTAAAAGGAGGTTGATGATGGAAAACCTTCACCCGGTGTTATGTCCTTCCATAGTGATACGGGCAAATAGATGTATTTGGTCGCCCGAGCTCTGTCGCACGCATCCCGGGAGGGAAACCGCACTCAAGCCGGCACGGGCGAGTAACTAGACGAGATGAGTGCTTATTATTAGAAAGTACGCAATAAGGGGAGCTGACTATTGAGAAGTGGTGGCCGTTTGCCATGTTGAGATAAAGCGACGCGCGCGCAATGTTAACGAGCTACGATCCGTGCCTTCGGCACGAATTTCGTAGCTCGTGTTAATGGTAAGGGTCGTGTCCGCTTACAAAGACCTCAATCAAAGCTTTTAATTGACTCACTGAACAAAGTCAATTGATTATATATCTCCGGTCAGGAAACAGAATAACAGAAGTACCATGTCTTGTCAACGTCCTTGTCAAGTGTCATGTAGTTTAGCCCGAGAACCACTAGCCCGGCGATAGGATCAAGGAATCGAAACGTAAAAAGTTGTTCTCGTTGGCACCAGCACGTTCATTCTCGGCGTGATTGTTGAATCCTGAATGCGGAATTGAGCGAGGGGGAACGACTTCCGTTCGCCTCCCAATTTCGTTTATAATAGGATAAGATACGTTTCAAAATGGATATTGACCTATCATTCAATTCTAGGGCATTCATATTCAAGGCGACATTGGACATGACATGATAACTTTCTTGACAAGAATTTACACACTTCAAGGTATTTGACAAAAGTACTATGGCGTTTATTCTCTCGCTGCGTTCCAAGAGCTCCTATCGTCTCGTACTCTATCGCTTGTTGCTCTCCACATGCTGCGGACTTTGAGGTTGAATGCTTAGTCGGTTCTTAGCCCCGTTGACAGACAGGTGAACTAAAGATAGTCTTAGATCTGATCCCACGGATGAACTTTTACAGGAACTCTTGAATAACGAGATGCTGAAAGTACCTTATCAGTTACGTCTCAGTTTGCGCTGTCACGAAAGAAGACCTCCTGGCGTGGTCAACGTATAAAGGCAGCGTTCGTCCACCGTACCAAACCAGCTTTCAACTCTCTAACAAGCTTCCAGTTTCTTGCTCATTTCCTCCCATGCGTTTGACCAATTTTTTCACTATCGTCTCCGTCGCCGTCACGGGCATCTTAGCCACCCCATTGGCACTCAACACTACTCTGGGTATTGACCTCAGCGTCAACACTCACTACGGTGCTCCTCTGCCCCCTTGGGCCGCTGGCCACGAGCCTGGTTGGTACTTAGGTAGTCAATGTAGTCTGTATCCCGATCTGCTATGCCTTGAGGGGGTAAGATCGAATGTGTCAGCATCATGGTTGCACTCATTGACGAGATTCATGTTAAAGGTCGTCTGCGAGATCCTTTCCCTTCTTCTCCCATCAGACTGGCTTCACTGCCCTTCTCAACCTTCCCCCTATCCCTCTCCCACTGGCGATGGATACACTCATGTTTTTTCTAACCTCACTGGCGCAACTGAGGCTGGTGATTACCTGACCTACGGACTTGTCGATACTGTTGCCGGTATGTTGTATGTATATCCGGCGTTTCTGATTGAATTCATGGGCTTAGATTGCAAGGCTATGTGCAACTCTATCAAAGGGTGTGCATTTGTTAACAGTGAGTGCCCTCTTTTCAAAGATTTGTGATGGTGTTTCATCAGGTGTTTCCAGCTTACCATGACGTCCATGGCAAGGTCGATTGTCTCTTGTGCAGCGCAATAACAATCTACTGATATTCTTTCGATCTAGGGTGGAAGCACTCAATTGACGTGCTCGCTCTTTGGTTTGTGCCACGATTCTTCAGATGCTGATAACTATGGTGGACAAACTCAGCCCGATGGCAGCATTGACTACATCTCCGATAGCAATGGTTGGTGCAAGGAGTGAATTGACAATAGTTCGACAGAAGTGGACTAACTCTCTAATTATGATTTTTTTGTTCCTATCTGTGTTGGAATCTAGAGTATGAATACCTATATCAATATGGACAATGTGAGTATTGATTTAGTTACAGTAAGCGTTCGTTCGAGATATCTAATGTGAACGGCTCACCCTCAGTGTATAAATGACTGAGGGTGTCCATCCGTAGAGAGTGGAATTATGTCCTACTTCGTTCCTTTGTCCAAGCATAACGTCTAAGCGTAACGATGATATGTGAAATGTGAAATGTGAAATGTGTGATGGGTTGGAAGCATTAGGCGCACTTATGGTGCCTTACTCCTTCGGATTGTAACAATCTGAGTCAGCCAGGTTATGAGCATCTGCTTTGAATACATTGTATCTTGTAGTGCTTATATGATATCATGTGCCAAACGTGCGCCACAAACATAGAACAAAATGAAAACGAAGGCAAGTTTTTTCTGCAGACGAGTGCAGATGGAACCCATGAAAGCCTCGCTCAGATATCGAGTTGATTATGTCATTTCATTACAATTTAATCATAAAGATCTGCAACGGATGGTACCATGCATGCATGACGTATATGTACACTACGAGATTACAGTACGTATTGATGCGAGTGTTGACACAGCTTCAAGACATGACTTAGAAGACTGTTGTGAAGTCTCTGGCAAACTCCAAGTTCATAACCCCTCCTTGAGCATCTGTGCTAGGTGATTCAGGAGCAGGGGGGACCTGATTTTTAAAGCGGCGGATTGATTCCAGTCGTGTCCGCCAATTAGTCTTCATTTCCACAGGCACAGTATCTTGTTGTGTATGTGCAAAAACGGATGCAAACCAATCAGCTAGTCGACTGAGTTGACGCACAAAGAGAGGTAGACTCTCCGCAGAAATTACTTTGAAGTGTCCAACGGGAGCAAACTCGGTCATGCGATTTGCACGTTGCACCGTAAGCTTGAAGTATTCGTTTTCATGAAGGTTATTGGAAAATGCGGCAATAGCGCCTGATGAATGCGGCTCGATAACAATGTTAACGAATTGGAACTGGGTTGCCAGAGTGTCGAATTTATAAGGATGACCAGAGTCATTCCACACTATCCGGACATAGTCGTTGCCTATGTGGCGTTTTTTGTTGGTGCATCGGGGGTCGTGGTGAACGGTAGGCATCATCGTAGCAGTGTGATAGAGAACTTGGCCAATATCGTCCCACCAAGCGTATGCGTACTCGCCGTCCTCATCAGGGTCAAGTCCTCCAGCATACACATCCAACTGGTCCCGCAGGTTTATCAACCTTCCGAGTCCTTCGAGGAAACGGGTATACGCGGGTGAACCGTGTGTATTACGTAAAATCTCGGTTTCTTCAATCTGCCCAGGGGCAACGTATAAGATTCCGACTTTATGGGTGTCAATGACAGGTATTCTGTCGAGATTGGCGGTGTATTTGTTGACAACGGCATTATCAACGACTGCTCGGAAGTGAGACGTGTTTATGCGATCAGGATACGCCGACAACTGTAAGGCAAAGAATGATGGGTCGACAGACACGTCTTTTCTGCGTTGTGACGGAGCAGTGCCGCTCCAAACATACCCAGTGATGGGATTTGGACGAGGCGTATCGTCTGCAGCGGCCTCGTTAAAGATCTCTCGAACTTCTGCCTGTGAAGATGGTCAGTCATGGCTATTTGATCATCACACCGCGACTTACGCCCGTTATATCCACAGAGTCATCTTCATTCCCCTCTTGTTCACAAACAATAGACCTGACCTTTGCCGGGACGCGCTCCATTGTAAGCGATGCTGGCACAGAAAAGAGATCTGGATCAACATCACCTGCCCCTACCAAGGGTACATTCTCCACACGGCACAAAAACTTGGTAAATCCCGACGGGCGGCGACACAATACCTCTACCCAACCTCGTCTAGACAATGCACGAATGGTGATGAGTGTATATCCATAGACCCATGTCTTCTCTGATAGCACTGTATGTGTGTCCTTTTCTCCTGGTGGATTCATCACAATATCATTGAATACCGACGGCGCGGGACGGGGATCTGCACTCGCATATGTATATCGTGCAAGCCAATCGAAGCACACCTCTGTGGGATCGTCCAGTTCATCATTACCTTCGTTGGCGAGCAGGAGCTGGCGTGTGATGTACGGAATGTGCTTCGGACGATCAAGCAGCTGCAGTGCAAGAAACCATACATAGACGACGGTGTACGACAGGATTCGCACGTGTTGCGACAGTGCCCACGAAGTATTAGGATCATCCGTCTTCAGACGATTATAGTGCTGGAGGTACTGTAACGCCACACCAAAAACCATCCTGTAGTCATTCTCGGTGAAATTGGTATACAATGGCGGGATAGCACCTATAAGGAAGAGGAAGCCGAGGACATGGACAGCGATGTTCGCACCTGACATAATTTGGGAGAGCATCTCAAGAACGCGAGGGAGAAATTTGGTCATTGAAGACTGTAGTTCGACAGCTGCAAGAGCGAGGGCATGCAAACAACACTTTATGGTGGAGAATTGACCAGAGGATAAACCTGTAAGGAAGGCCTCTACGAGAAGATGGCACTGTTTAAGCTCAAAGCAGCGACGGAAACTAACCAGGACAGATAAAGTATGATACGCCAGACCATGAGCATCACGAGATTTTATTGATGGATCCTCTAGGTGCGTTGCCATATCCCCATTGAGGATACCAGTACAAATGACGGTCAGCATCCTAGAAATACCAGCACGAGCCTTGGTCCCGCAAAAGAGATGTTTGTTAGCGAGCTGTACTGGCAGATGGCAGAGCACGTAGGACAACACATCCCAATTTGTCTCATTCTCCAGAATGTCATTAAGGACTGTGAGGTACTCTGATATGGGAAGCATTGGCTGTCCCGGTGTGCTGTCTGGGTCGTATGAGAGCAACCCTTCACTTTGTATGAGGTCTGGAATTTCGAAGGGATAGATCTCTGGCATGTGCCACAATTGAGGATGGGGTTTCAAGGTGGGATTCCTGGGTACAGTTGTGGAGGCTACTCTAGATCCACTTCTGCTGGTTGTCAAGTTGCGTGACGGTTTTTGGCCGCTGGTACGACCGCGAGAGAGCGCCCTCTCGTCGCGTTCCCGCAAAGGAACCAGTGGCCTCGGCCGGCGCGCTTCTGAAGGTGACGTTGGCTCACGGTCAGTGCGCTCCACGGAGAGATTATCAATGGATGTAGATGCAGGGCTATCAGTGAAGGTGCGGTGTATAAGGGCGGAAAGCATCACGACATGCGATGGATTATTGGAAACGAAGTACAGCCTGTGATTACGGTCGGCACGGATGTGCATGAGGAATTGTAGCGCGGTCAGACGAGCACGCGGGGACTTGGCGTCTTTAACGAGGCGGAGCAAGATACTGTAGATACGGATGGCAACCGTGATAGTGGAGGGCTGGAACGCTAGGGGCGTGAATGTGAGCTGCCCAAAGATGGATATGAGCGCCGACGCAGCGGCGACGACACGTGGAGGAACGATGTTTTGCGGTAGAGAGCGAGATCCATCTGGCACTTCGTCTGTCGCCGGTGGAGGGGCAGAATGCGACTGTGAACGTGAAGAGTGGCCGGTGGCCAATGATGTTATGATGCTCATGATACTGGAGTTTCTCTCGGCTTCGTTTGAGGTATGCTCACTTTGTGTCCGCGAAAGGTTAGGTGAAGAAAGTGTTGAGACGGGTTGTGTAGCAGGCGGGGTCGGCGAATATGCTGGAGTGTGATGTGTCTCTGACGTGATAATGGACGAAGCATCATCCTCCTCGGATTGATGTGCATCGTCTTCCTCTGCAGCAGCCACTAGTATGTCAATAAAACCGTCTACGCTGTTGTCGTGTTCCTCCTTGCATTCCACCGTTCGTGATACAACCTCATCACCAAGAATTCGCCACGTAACCTCTCCCGCTTCCCTGTCTCCGACCTCCAAGGATATTCTGCAGAATTGCAATACTAGGTCGGCGAGCGGGACACGATATGCCTTCATATCACGTACGCTATCATAGATAATCCAAAGGACTTCCATGACAGCTTTTCGTGTCACAGGACGGCCTATGTTCACAAAACTAGAGTTGCACAGGAGGTTGGACCAGTTGTTGAGCCAATCAGGCGAAGTGGGGGAGAGATCGTGTTGCTCGGACATGATGCGCGGGAGATTGGCGGTATCTACATCTGTGAGGTTGTCTGAAATGCGGATAAGGATTGTGGAGAGGGGAGGGCTGGTGGGGTTGGTATGGTCACGGGACAGGAGGGTAGATATTTTACGGAGGAGGGACCTTGGTTCCTTGGATGTATGTGGACCAAGAGGAAGGATGTAAGGCGTGCCATCACTATTTCTGGACAAGAATGAGAAGAAGTCATAGGTTACGTAAAAAGGGACTCGCTTGAGAGGGACGACGTATTCTACCAGCTGTTGGAGCGTCTCGCCTACGACACAAGCCTCCTCTTCATCAAGGCCTGACTTTTCATCGTCGCCACGTGAATCCATCTCTTGCCATATGTCACATGGAACTCCTGCTGCCTCTTCGAGAATACTCTCTTTAAGTTCTCTAGCTTTATTTTGATCGTCTGCAGCCTCGATTGGCCACGTAACCCAGGCCTTTACACTGAGAGAAAGCACGCGACCTAGGCGTCCTGCATCCCAGCCGTTGCATCCAAGTCCTAGAGGACCGGCTGTGTAGTCGTCACTCGGCCATGCGCGTTCCATGAGATCACGTTCGAGGTTAAGATGACTAGGTGCACCTGACGGTGAATAGCCCACAGAGCTTTCACGAGATATGTATGCACGTGCAATGCGAGCTATCAAAGCACGACGGACGTGGTTGCGGAAAGTGCGATGGGCGCCATGAGAGGTATAAAGGGCAGAGTAGACGGAATTCGTATGTGTAGGTGGGGAGAGGTGCGTTTTGAGTATGATCATGCAACGGGTAGAGTAGGGCCCAGAGAAGAGGGTATTGAGTGTATCAGTGATTTTGTCCTCGGAGGACTGTTTTCTTGCGGGATGGGGTTGTACAGAGAGACGAGGAAGGGGTGAAGAACAAAAGGCGAGGGCACGAAAGAGGAGGGGAAGGATGTCGGAGAGGCAATCGGGAGAAAGGATTTTGAGCTGTGAGGCAAGGTGGTGGAGATATAGAGTGATGGCAATGTCAGCAGGATGCTTGATTTGAAGGACGTTGGTCATTGAGGACAGAGAGGAGGTATTTTTACGGTGGGACGGTTTAGGTGGAAGCGCTTCTGGAGGCGAGCGGGGCTTAGGAAGCAATAGTACGGACTGATCGACTAAGCCACCATAGAAATGGAGGACGGATGCAAGAGCGTTGTCGGGGATCCTAGCTAGAGGCTCGGGAGTGGCGAGGACCTCGGCGAGAAACTTGGAAAGGATGTCGATAGCTCGTTCCCTCTCGAGGCGGTCATTGTCACCCTTGAGTAACCCGTCGAATACGGCGGCGATCCAGGACTGGAGGACACGGATAAGGTCGTGCTCAATGCCTAGGACATCACGGCCAAACTTAGTGAAGGCTCGAAAGGCTTTGAAGCGAGGTTCCCAGAGATCAAGAGGGCAGGAAGAGTCCGCAAGAAAGAGAGAAAAGAGAGCCAGGCGCTGATCAGTTGGGAGAGGGAGGGCCTCGAGATGCTCGCAGAAGACAGAGAGGACGTCGTAGCCGGCAGCCTGGATGGCAACTGGAGCATTGGAGTGACAGAGAGAGGCAAGGACAGGGATGAGGGCTGGGACGCGCGGCAGAGGAGATGCAGACGCAAGAGAGACAGCAAGAGAACGGGCATGAGCGAGACTGGGGACAGCAGGGGGCGTGAGGGCATCGACAAGGGCATCGATGGACAGCGTGGGCGACGGTGCAGTCACTGGGGACGGCTGAGAGACAGTCTCGATGCGTGGACGACGCCAGCCAAGGAACGACGATGTATTTGAGCGCGGCCGCCCTTGCATGGTCGCCGTCAATATTTATTTATTTCTGATTATACATCCCACAAGCTGCATGGTCACCGTAAATAATTATTTATTTCTGCCGTAAACTAAATCACGCCCTCTCGCGCAAGTTCTCTGAACCTCAAAATCGAGTGCTCCACCCCCTTGCCCATCGTCTTGTTCATCTCCTGCGCCGTCTTGCCCTCGGTTGCCACGGGAAGTCCGTTTGCAAACGAGAATGTTAGCATCAGTTCCCCTTCTTCGTTGTACGACAGTATATTAGTGATCCGCATCCCTGTCTTTTCCATATCAAAATACGCCTGGCACGTATTTATTCGTCAGCTCCCTTCGTAGACCAGACCAGCACGCACAATGGTGTTTGCATGCAACTCAATATGCTCTTCAACGGGATCGCCGCCGTTGAAACACACACGACGCACCACCTTTTCTGAGTCGGACAACGACCGAGCTCATAAGTACATCACACACCTTGGTCCCATCATCGCTCAAAACTTGCGAAGAGGTAATCATGGGAACAAATGACTGGGGGTCCCGAGCCTTGATCCCGAGGCCTTTCCAGACCTGCTCCTCACTCAAGACAGGCGTTGCACCGGGGGGATTGACGCGTCTGCTGACTGCAAAACTGGCTGGCGTCATGGTCACTGCTGAGTCAGGCACTGCGTCCAGTGAATTATATCATGTATTTCCCTCCAATGCTGATGACAAATTCTCACTTAGGATCACGGAAAACGCTCCCGCCGGAAGGTCGATCCTCGGTGCAAAATGTTTCTCATATGATTGGCTGGCGGAAGAAACCGGCGAATCATGTGACGCAAGATCATGTCCTCAAAAACTTTCCAGCCGACCCAAGTCCAGCTCATCATCCTTTCTGTTAACAAAATGGGCTTCTCTGCTGGTTAGTCGCTGTTGTCCCCGCCCTGAACAAAACTAATCGCTGTCCCAGGTGACGCTGCCAAGGGTGCTGGTCTCTTCAAGACCCGTTGCGCACAGTGCCATACCGTCGGTGCTGGTGAGCCCCACAAAGTCGGCCCCAACCTCCATGGGTACGTTTCTTCCCGCAGCCCCTCCAGACCCACACTCAACCCTTTCTAGTATCTTTGGCCGCAAATCTGGTCAAGCGGAGGGCTTCTCATATACCGCCGCCAACGTCAACAAGGGCGTCCTCTGGGAGGAAGAGACCCTCTTCGAGTACCTTGAGAACCCCAAGAAGGTTTGCTCTCTGCCTGTTCCATGCCGTTGTCCGCTCAATTTATTATAGTATATCCCCGGAACCAAGATGGCCTTTGCTGGCTTGAAGAAGGAGAAGGATAGGAATGATCTCGTTACCTACCTCAAGGAATCTGTACGTCGGCTTTTCTCACTCAATCCCTGCCGTTACTCATCCATAGTACAGACTGCCTAAATGTCTTGCCTTGTTTCACGGACTGACGAGCGCAATCGTACTTTCCTTACATGCGACCCTGGATCTCAATACGTCATGCCTATAATATAATACACCCTATAGACACGCAACGTGAATCCCTGACCGCCACATCACGCCGATACCTCCTCCCCACTCATCTGCAATTAGATACTATCATTATCAATTAATTCTACATCGCATGTTAACCACGGTCTAGGCGTCAATACATTTGAGCTTGAGGTGGTTATGCGTTAATTCTTCGAATGATAACAATTTCAATTCATTTCTGAGTTCAAAAATGAAGTTTTATATTCATATCTATTTATCTCTACATCTATACAGCTTCACGTTTCCGGGGAGTGGCACGGAGGATGTCGTCGACACTGAACGCCATGAGTGTATGGAACTTGAACTCTAGATATCACACGTACCGAATAATCATTTCTGCAGCTTCACTCGCACTCAAAACCACCTGTCGCTTGAGCTTATAGCTTTCGGTGACGCCGAGCTTTCTCATTGAGCCGATCGTACCCTCGTTCATGTCTAGCACTCTGTCAGTAACGTTGCACCTACAAGGTACAGAGAGATGGCTTACCAAGACCAGCGTCAGACTGACCCTCATAATGGGCTGCCCGTAGCTTGGTGACGAGATCAGACGAGTCAAAGCCAGCATTGTCAGCAAGAATCGTCGGTATTTGTCTAAGCGCGCGTCCAAATGCCTCGGTTGCAATCGCCTTTTTCCCCTTAATCTTTCTAGCTTCCTCCTCGACGGCACAACTCATCAACATTTCCGAGCAGCCACCACCAAGCACCGTCCGTGTCTCCTTTACAGTCTGTGATAACACCGAGAGGGCATCGTGCAATGATCGCTCGGCCTCGTCTACCATCTGTGTCGTGGATCCACGGAGGACAACAGTGCATGCTTCACCGGCGGCAACACCGGAAAATTTGATCAGCTATGAAAAAGAGTCATGGGATGAAGCAGGCAGATATTTTCTTGCAACGAACCTTGTCCTCACCGATCATAATCTCTTCGATGAGCTCACAATGTCCGAGGTTCACGAGATCAGGTCGATCAAACGTACTCGCGATCTCACCACCAGTGACAAGCGACAAACGCTCAACACCCTCAAAATCGGCATGCTCGATCGTCAGGATGCCTCTCTCGGCTAGTAGCGATTCGGGATAGTTGTAGATTAATTGTCGGTTGACGAAACAGTTAATGCCATGAGCAGCAATTGCGTCAACCTTGGCTTTCATTTTTTCCTGAAAAAGCCGTGTTATTTTCACAAGCTCATTGAGTGACACATGATACGCACCCGTTCTGCTCGTTCAAGCTCTGCCAGTTTCCCTGTTCCGTCGACCTTGACGCGTGCGCCAAAGACTTTGATCTTGTCAGTGTCCATCGCTGAGGGGTTGCATGAGTTTATATGAATGGAAAAAGAACGAGCTCTTACATGTATTCGCGATAAGAATTTTGGCGTTTTCCATGCGTTTTGGTGAATTTACAGCAATCGTTTTGTCGAGAATGAAACCTGGCCAGGCTTTAACACGAGAATCAATGGAAATCGGGCAGGGCTACCTTCATCAAGATAGGAATCCGTAAGCTTTCCTCCGACTTTTTTTATTATTTGTATGTGCTCAAGATCTATTGAGCCCTGGAGAAACACATGGATATCAAATCGTTCAGATAGAAGTGAGATCACACACCTTCAACCGAAGAACGGCATCAACCGCGAGATTGGCAAAATAGTCCTTGTCTTGTGAGAGAACCTTCGACGATAGAGTTGTCCTTGCGATATTGAACAGATCTTGCCGGAAGACAGTCGGATCCGCGCTGTCAAAGGTTGAGGAAAAACTGATAGAACCACCTAGTTTTAACACACAAGTTATCAACCGCCGCGTCCTCCAGAGCCTCGAGTGCCGTCGCACTCGCGATCCTGAAACCTTCCACAATTGTCTGCGGATGGATCTTCTGTGCAATCAGCTTCTCTGCCTCCCTCAGCAGCTCTGCAGCCAGAACTGTGACTGATGTTGTTCCATCACCAACTTCATCGTCCTGCACTTTCGAGATATTGACGAGAATCTTGGCTGCAGCATTATCAAGTTGTATTGCTTTCAGAATCGTAGCACCGTCATTCGTCACGTTGATATCACCGGTGGACGCGGATTGAAGTATTTTGTTCATCCCCTTGGGACCAAGCGTTGATTTTACGAGGTCCCCGAGTGCCAGAGCACCCACAAACGAGGAGAGACGTGCGTTTTCTGCCTTTTCCTCCGTCGCCTATGATTTTCAGATATCAGCCCGCAAAAAAGCGTCATCTTTCGTGACTACTAACCTGCTCCCCGAAGATTTGCATGGACATCTTGTGATCTACGAGTTTGGAGCCAAGGAGTGAACACGGTCAAGGAAAGAGAAGCTTAGGTAAGCCGGTCAATGACCACAAAACCCGCATCGTCAAGTAAACGAACAAAGGATGGTATCGATATCTACAAAGACCATGAATTTATTGATGTATTTCCCCTTACTCCAGTCTCATTATTCTCCATTTCACACCCAGTTTTCCAGAACAAGCGATTCAAGTTGAACAGCAACGCTCCGTTTACGCCAGCCTATGTAACCTCCCAATTGACTCAGACGACCGATGCTTCAAGCATGTATGCGAGTCGAGTCAAGGGCCGTCAAATGCTTTTAGAGAATCCTGCACGGGAGAGTCGGGCGAAAAAGGAATCACAAGAGAAACGGGAGAAACAGAGGGCACTAAAGGAGAAAAAGAGAGGGAACGTAATGGGAAAACGCGAGGCAAAAGAGAAAGGGGTGTGGCGTTTTGACAAATCTCAGGCAAAGTGAGTCTGTTTGCTCAATGTCCGGTTGGCCGCCAACGATTTTTTCTGACTAGGTTCGAACTCTTTGTACCATTGCACCGTCTTTGGATGGGTTACATGTCCGAGCTCCTTGGACTTCAACAGCCTCCAACATATGGCCTTCCATCTGTGCAGGCTATGCCATCATCTTCTAGTATGCATCCTAAACTCGTCAAGGCCGACTTTCATGGTTCCATCATGACTGGTCTGTCGAATCAGGTCTGAAAGTCCTGCCTAGTCTAACGACGATTATAGTTCGTCAAAGCAAAAATCCATGCCTCATTGGTCTGTCCGGAATCGTGATACATGAAACGGAAAATATGTTCAAGGTGATCACAATGAAAGATGCGGTGAAAGGTGAGATTGCTCAAATTATCAACCTTTATTGTTGACTGATCAATATTCAGTCTTACCCAAAGAGAACTCAGTATTCTCTTTTGCGGTTCCCTTGTATTCTTTGCTGCCTCCATCGTACAAGCAGAATGAGCCTCTTCCTATGCCAGACTTCGAGGGAACGAAAAAGACAGTCTTGCAAGTACCACATATCGAGTTCGAACTTCACGGTAATCAGTTTCGATTTCGCTCTGCCGAAAGATCTGGGCGTAAATTCAAGCACAAGGAAAGTATCGAACTTTAATGCATACATATTATAAAGTGTAGGGAGTGGTTGGACGCATCGTCGGTCAACTTATTCCATAATACTCCTTCCGTTTCTGTCTACCATGAAAGATATCGTTTGGTCATTGTTCTGTATGGCAGGTGGGGAATTAGAAATAACGCTACTTGGTGAAGCCTCACTGGCAGAAGAATTTTTTCCCTTCAAGGCATTGTAACCTTTAATCAGATGAGATTATAGGCTACCCAGCGCGTAGAAATTTGCGGCAGTTGGCTAGTTAGGTACTATTATTCTATTAGAGGTCCATCACACCAGGCGATCCTTTACGCATTGCATCGAGCAAGTTAGAAGGAAAGGGAACTGTATTAATGTCAGGTAGGTCGTTGCTCTTGACGTACCAATGCCTCAGGACGAACTTGACATTATCTTGGTCTGCATAGATCATCATATGGGGAGAATAATATACCACCCGGGATTTGGCATGTGCGTACTTACGTCTGGCACTCTTCGTGACGCTTCGCACCAATGTCCTCCTCGTTCTGCAATCTAATTTTCATGTAACACAGGGCCATGTCCAGAGCCTACTTCTTGGTTTCTGCTTCCTCTGGACTCTGTTTTATTAGACCAAGCCCTACGATTCCACCATCTGCTGCAATATCTGCAGCCTTCTGTCCCTCCTTGACGGTTGCCTGCGCCTTGCGGAGAAGTTCGGCCTTGACTTGTTTCGCACGCGCAACCTACGGTCTCTGGTCAGAAGCGAGCGCATGAATCTGAAGTTGTATGCGCACTTCTTTTGTACCGTGTAAACACTCGAGGTAGTCCTCAGCCTGAGGGCGGCAGGTACCGGGATTGTCAGTTTGGGCGTAACACTATTCAATGTTTTTAGAGACGAAAATCACAAAGTGTCCAACACACCCTAGAAAACTCCTGCCAGTAATTAAAGCACCGTGAACGGCCTCCAGTGTAACCGAAACCAGACTAAGGGAAAGTCAGGACGCGCAGTATGACAAATGAAGACAACACACCGCCATGGTTCGGAGGAAGAAAGAGTGACAGGAATCAGGCGTGACATGTCACCTGCCTACTCGTTGTTGACGACGATGGCGGAACAAGCTGAAGAGGCGTTCATCCGGACATTCTTGAATACACTGTCGTCGCAAACGGTGATATACCCTGATGATTACCAGCAGCCGCCATCCAATTCTCTCAAGAAAGTGCCTGTGCTTCCGGTTAGCTGTTGCATCATGCCGTTTGGGCCACTCAACGACCTCGACAGATTGCAGTACCCCCTCCTCCAAAGCGTGCAGCACTTCCCGCAACAGGCACATCGTATTTCTCCGGTGCGTTCTTGAATTTTCTTCGCTATAAATCCCTCATATTTCTGATCGGCATAATCTCCTGTCCTTGTCTCGGCTCGACACAGCCTCCACAATATCCGTGACATTTAAATCCCTTAAACCTCCTGCTTTATACACACTATCCATACACACCACCGACTCCATCGCCGATATTAAAGCTCAACTTGCTGCACAGCCCGCCGCGCCTCCTGCGGACGCTCAACGTCTTTTGCTCAAAGGCAAAGCGCTCGTCGACACCAAGCTTCTTCAGGAATACAACGTCAAAGACAAGGACACGATTAATATCGCGATAAAACCTGGTGTTACGTGGGACCCTACCAAACCCCCTATACTCTCGTCAGAATCGATGCCCGACACCATCAAGATTGTGGCACCGGCACCACAGCACCCGCAGACTCCCAAACGAGGTCACCAGCGTATCCCTTCCGTCGTCCTATCACCTTCGCCCTCGGGCGAGTCTCAGATCCGCAGACTCCCAAACGAGGTCACCAGCGTATCCCTTCCGTCGTCCTATCACCTTCGCCCTCGGGCGAGTCTCAGATCGCCGAGAAAGATATCCTCCTCACGCTTGATAACACCTCATCCAGTGTGGCTGTTGAGTCTCTCTCGACGTATGGCCAGACTGTCGCCAAGCCTGAGTTTTGGCAGCATTTATACGATTTCCTCAAGTAAGCTCCCCCCTCTTTTGCTCCTCTTTTATCAGTTGTTACCTGCAAACTCAGCCGATGTCACCATCTATCACTGTACTTCTCATCTGACCAAATTTGTTGACTCTTTTTTCTACCCTTTCCGCAACAGGTCCGAATTTACAACGCCAGCAGACGCACTCACGGCATGGGAAGACTTTTTTTGCGCTAGCAAAGGCTCACTTACTGTTAACCAAATTGCAAAGATTCGTGATCAAGTTGGTATCGTCGGCATGGCGGGGACATAGGTTTCTCCTGCGCCCTTTGGATGGTCGCTCATTGTGCTCTTGGGTCAAGTTTACATGATTCTTACTCTGATAGAGCTGTCATGTTCGTTGTCTTCTGTGTTTCTTTTTATAGGTTACGTCAATTGTATCTCAACCCGTTGATTCCATCTTAGATTTCGCATATGTCAGCAGTGTGAGGTCCTTATGGGAGCATAGTCATGAGGAAAAGTATTGTCGATTATCGAAAGATTACTCGGGAAAAAAGGAGAAGGCGCCTTGAGATCATAATATTTAAAGTGATCCTGCATAATATTGATTCAGTATCAGCGAGTTGTTCATTGAATTAACTTACAGCCGTTTTCATAACTATAGACCCCTTCGACTTAAGCTTGTTTAGTTGTTTGGCTCTATATATCAGCTTCTGCCGGGATTGCCGGGATTCCAAGCGCATCTGTACTCATGTATGTCAAAGGGGTCTATCGTTATGAAAACGGCTGTAAGAAGAGAAGCCAGAGACGAGGAGTGATCTTTGATAGCTACTTAACAATGAATTGAACATGCTTTAAATGCGGCGGTTAGAGCGGTATGTTCCTGGTTGAGTTGGTCGGTCCAGGTCGTGTGACGAGTCCAAATCGCGTCCACATGTACATACATGGGATAACTTTCTTAACTTCCAAATCGCCGCTATCTTATCATCAAATTTTGCGTGTGAAACAGTAGAAACACTTCGTCACATTCAGATCCTCAGGAGTCAATTTTGGGCCTTTCACGCCACTGTCGTTCACGGCCTGTACTTAGCAAGAGTCCACCAAGTAAGTGTTTGTAGCTCGAATTATGTGGGGTTTCACGATCATGAGCATCAGGGTGACTAACTCTTGTTGTGTTGCAACTCAGGTCCGTCGTTGAGCAGCACAAGGCGTTTTGATCTGTGCTGAGGATGGCTACCATGCGACAGAATCCCGCCTCTCCCTCTCGTTTCTCTTGGTTCACTTTTGGCAAATCAGCGAACGCGTCTTTAGACCGCGCTCACGAGAGTGAACTGGACGATCCATGGTACATACCATACAGCGGGCCTATTGAACCCCCTCAAGAGCCCTTTCGACGGCGTTTGGAGCGTGACAGCTGGGGTGACCCAATAGAAGGAGACGAAGATGAAGACATTACCGGCGTTCGTAAACCTTATGAGACTGAGAGTGATGTTCGCCATCCGTTTGCCAGAGTCAGTAAAGCGCCCGTCATCGGTAGCGATTCCCAGACAGGTCGCAGAATGAGGACGCAATCTGGGATTTCAGGTCGGACCCTACCGCGCCCGTCATCGGTAGCGATTCCCAGACAGGTCGCAGAATGAGGACGCAATCTGGGATTTCAGGTCGGACCCTACCTCGGATTCTAGACCACCGAGTATACTTTCCCCACGACGGTTGACCATAACGACTACTCAAAGGCTCCCAGTACCCCAGCTCGCCTCCGGGGGTGTTGGCGAGTCCCCCATGCCGCCGCCTATACACGACAGGATTACCTCGAAAGAGCGAAATGGTACCGGTATCGCTGGCTTGTTTTCGTTCGGTGGGCAGACGAGGAAGAGAACTCCTTTTGAAAAAGAACTCGAGATTCTTCCAGAAGGATCTAGAAAAGCAGCCATGGAACGACCTTCTTCCAAGCTAGGGTCGGTAGGTCATAAGCGCAATAATTCCACTGGGTCAAATATATTTTTGAGGGATGGCAATCTAGGCAATGGACGCGTGAAGGTCGCAAGAGATGATGACTATGATCACACATCCCATCATTTTTCCAGACAAGCGCCTCAGAAGACGAGAGCTTACGTAGCCCCCGAACCCTCTAATTATTCCTCCGCGTCAACACCATTTATTCCTCGTATGGAGCAACAGATATCCACTTCATATAGTTCTGGATCCAATACTCGTCACCCATACTCATATGTTTTCCCTTCATCTTCTGGAGATAATGGTCCACAAACAGCGCTCCTACCATCCACTGATCCCATTACTTCCAGTCCAACGTGTGCTATAACACCTACGCTGACTTTTTCTGAACGGGAGGCGTGCCTACAAAAGTCCACAGGTATCGCCCAGGGGCAAGTGATCTTACCTCGCCCCTTTTCCAATTGCAAGAAAAGCAAACGATTGAAAAACTCTGCCTCCACGCCTGATCTTCACGTTGATTCTGTTCCCAATCTGGCTTCGCAACTTCGAACTAAGGTACACCCATCATCCAAGATTAAGGAGCGTTGGCTGTCTGCAGAGACGTGGTGTGATGCTCTTCTATTTCCGCGTCCCCGACTTAAGATGAAGAAAGCTGGCAGCAAGGCCGACGTGGGACGTATCGTTAGTTTACCTCCTAGCCCAGTCAATCAGTCTCAAGTGTCTGAGCAAGGCATGGCTTCGAGAGTATTAGTACATTCGAGATCACTTGCCGACCTTGATAAGGCTCATAAAGGGCCTCCCTTCAAAGAACTAGGAATTTCATCGTGGTCGGGTTTGCGACCGCAAATCAACTCGCCAAAACAGGAAAGGAGGCCACATCAGCCAAGGAATTGGGCTTTTGACGATCTGGCTCTACCAGTTCCTGTTCCCTCATTGGCCCAGTCAGTGATCAATGCTTCTCTTTTGTCAAGTACTTATTTAATAATTCCTGAACCAGAGTTCTGGAGGAAGGGGAGAAGTTTGAAAATGAGCGTAGACAATGGCAAGACCAAGCCACGAAATCTTTTCAGAATAAGCGTACTCGTAATATTTCCCTGAATAGGTCGAAGTCTTTCACCCATAAACGGCAGAAGGACAACGGAGGCCGGACTAGTAACATTGACTTTCTTGCTGCTAGTGCTTGCCTTGGAAGTCAAAACTTTACACCTGTCGTTGCAAATTACAGTCCCAATAGTTCCGAAATAACCTCTTTTGCCGCTGGACCACTCACCAGAACCTCCCGTCCCGATTCAGATCATATCAGGAGTTACTGGCGCTCAGATTTGTTTGGCAGGACTACTCTTAAGAAGGCGGAACCGATTGGGCTTAATGACCCGGATGGTAAGGGGTTCTTCGCGGATAACCAGCTCGAGAATGCTTTAAAAGGGGACAGTACGAAGATAATTCGGCTTGCTGACCCCGCCCTGGTGCAAAACTCAACGATAATTTCAGGTTCACCCACGTCGCCTGTTTCATTTGTAAACGATGCAAAAATTGGTGTCGCACTCACTACACCATCTTTGGCCGATAATCCTGATGGTATTGAGACCATGCTGCTGTCCTCCCACCCATATGCACAAGGCGGTCTATACATGTCCAGATCTACTCACTCAGGATCTGGGGTCCCAGCCTATTATGTTCCCGACTCTCTAGTCAGAGATCTTTCAAAGGAGACGGACAGTAATACTGCTCCTGATTCCATATCTTGCGTCACGGAGGGCTTCGTAGCCATGCCTTCTCGCCATCCCTACGCGCACAAATCATCATCACACGATGCATATCTCCCTGACACGAAATATACGTACAATGACACATCAGCGCCTTCAAGGATGTGGGCACAGTTGTCTTCTGGTGTCATTAGAGAAGTACACCCGGATGATATAAAATACTCGCCATTCATGACGGAAAATGGTCATGAACCTGAAGCCAATGATTTCATCCGAAACTCTCGAGTCATCAATGACACTGTCGGTATTGGGGAAGCTCTTGCGTTCGCCGTGAGCCCAAGGACCAGTAAAGACAGTGGATTAGGCACAAGCGAAGAGCATATTGCTGCCGACTCGAGTTACCGGGTATCTGTACAGGCGGAGAAAAACTATAAACAGCCTGTGAAATATGATATAACACGGACACCTAATCTCCCGCTTCACACACTCGATCATGACTCAGCGCATACCTTTGCTTCCTCTCCCTTACTTCACCAGCAACAATCTACACCTGATGTCCCACATTATATACCTCCCGTGGAAACGACTCGGACAAATGCGTCTCCCAAGAGCTTTTCTCGATCTCTACGTTCCATCAGTGATCCGGATGATCTGGAGGGATTCTATGGTCTGTTTTACGACTCCAATCGTCCTCCCCAACACTCGGCAATACATGCATCTGCATGTGATGCTCAGGGTGGATTGCGCCGTGGAGTTGAAAGTGAACTTGCAAGCCTAGCGCGTCAACTGAGCCAGGAACTCGAACAGATGACGATAGAGCAGGAAGGCAGTCAGAGTTGGCATTCCTCAATGGGAGGATTCCAGAGTTCTGCTTCTCGGAAACCTACCTCATCAACTCTTGAATTTGTCTTCGAGGAGACATCCTCACCCGGCTCAGAGACTACCGGGCTTTCTCCACCTGGCCAACATACAATTCCTCCCTTCCAGCCATCTTCAGCTAAAGTTCCAGAAGATGTTGAATTATCTCGAGCTTCCTCTCCTATTGAGTCAGACAAGGATGCAACTGGCGAGTGTTTACATCGATCAATGTCCTTTCTTTGTTACTTACAGTGTTTTCTATAGAATTCTGTGTTGGCGTCGTCAAGTCAACCAGTGCTCCTGGCATTGATGTAGGAGGACCTCAAGTATCGTTGATTGATCAGAATTCCCTGCTGGTCGAACGCGATTCTTTTGAACAAGATAACTCTCTGCAATCCAGGATAAACCCCCATTCAGCTGACCCTCTACGCAACAGTTACACGACTTCTTCAACCATGTCCCGCATGTCAACTTTGTCCGATTTTCCAGCGCCACCTCATAGACATGCTGCCGAAAACATGTCCCTTTCCACTTCATATTTCGATGAAACACGTTCGCTAAGCAAGCCTCACGACTCGTACCCAACGACAACACCGGTGAAACCAGCTTCTATTGATGATACTATGGGTCACCATAACGAGTATAGTAGTGAAGAGGACATAGAAGAGCTTGTGGCAGCTCTTTCCTCTCACTCCCACTCGACAGTCCGTCATAATTAGTCAATTTCTTCCATGTGGATATTATATATTTCACTTATCACTTATGTACACGGTTTATACCTTAATGTCCGCCCCTAAGTTGTAATTCAATAACAATGTGAAATGGATTCATTGTTCACTTTCGCCTTGCATTTTTTGTGGGTCTAGCAGTTTGGAAATACCGATAAAGACATAGATCGGACAACACCGACATCTCGGGAGGACAGGTTCTAAATATTCAATCTGCCTGTACTTCATGCCACTGGCCATTCTGTAAACTCGCCTTGTCCAAACCGGAAAAAGCTAATACTACCAGCGTCGACGACTGCAATGACGATCAACTTTTTGCCGGCCTTTAACGCCATGAAAGGGTGGGGTCTTCGGATGAGCTCAGTGGGCTGAGTAGGAGAGAAAGCCCATGTGAATAAACGTTGGATGAACGACGGTTTGCTTTGCACAGCCGATGATAGAGAGTAAGGTTTGGAAGAAGCGGAAATTGGAACATTGGTCGTGACAGCAGCAGCTGAAGGAGGTGTAGAAGTGGGTAGTGGTCGTCGTATTCTAGGGAGAGGGGGAGGTAGCTCAGGCAAGACGTCAAAGAGATCATTCAGCTCTTGAAGTGTTGGCATTGGCGTAGTCCTCGCACTGAGGGTGTTTGTCAGACTTGATCGGCGACATTTTACAGAGAAAAACACACTTGATGACAACAATTTGGAAATCAGGAACAGGTGGAGCAGATCGCTTGAAGGAAGTTGAAGGTTTATATAGGTTGTAAAATATCTGATATGGAGAGTTATTCTTCATCTCAAACCTTTTTGTAATGTCTGAGTGGTACAAGGCTACTTTGTGGCCTGCGGACATGAGACGTAAGGATCGGAAGATTGAGGCTGATGGTACGATGAGGATTGGAGAAACGAAGAATCCGCGGGAGCTCACAATAATTTTTGTCGCGGTGCAGCCAGCGACTGATACAAAGAGGTCGCCACCAATCGAAAGGTTTTGAAAAAGTATTACATATCAAGAGAGAGAACGAACAAAAGATACGTCTCAAGAAAGAATGAAAAGAGTTTCCAGTTCCATTTTGGGAGTTTTGTGACGGCCACGGGGGAGATGTCGGGTAATAGGGTGTAGGAGGGTCTGTGCGCATGACTGAATATCCTAAACGCTTGAGGTATGTATATACCTAGAATTTGTGTGTCAAACGATCCTATTGGAGGTGGAATAGAAACCTACCTGCAGCCTTTCCAAAGTGAGGTCCTCCACCCCCAGCATTTCTGCATAGACTTGTTGAACGGTCATGGGTGCTCCAGACATGTTTAACTGTGCTTGAGTGAGGTCCTTGTCACTGTCCTTCCAACAGAATAGAGATCCTCTTTCCACGAGATAGATTGTCTCTTCAGGCAAAAGTTCTAGCCGCTTTTGGATCTTTTCAAGGCCATTTTCGTCGGCAACAGGTCGAGGAGCAGAGTGACCCATAGTAGAAAAATGGGTGCCTTTAGCTAGAGTGACATGGGTGCGGCAGATACTTGGGTACCATACAGCGTGACTGACGGTCTTGCTGGGAAAAAATCAGGCTTTATTGGGAAGAGATCAAAAAGTATGTACCTGGAAATAGTACGCGTCGTTCTCAACGTATCAAACATTGCCGATCTTGCACTGTCCAAGACGTGGATCTGGAGACCTGAGCCGCCTCCTGGTTTGGGTTCAAAGTCTTTTTCGCCACGCTTTGGGATTACGGGTCGCGCGATGCCTGGGCTGAAAACGAGTCATGAGACGAGGGGTGGAAGTGAAGGGTAGAGGCGCACAGATTCGTCCAATCAAGACCTCCGTCTTCATCGCCGGAGGACTGCGCGTCATCGTCGTCCGGATTGAGCTGGGTGGGAGGAGGCTGCTCGTCGTCCATCGAAGGGGCGAAGGGAGGACATGCCGTAAACATGATGCAGACTCGGGAATTGCCGAAGATAGGCCAACCGTCATGGTTTGTGTACAACGTTCTCGATTCCCTCTACGATGCGACCGCTCACGCTGCATGCCTCTGCGCTCAGCAACGAGGAGTATGAGCTCTATACCGCGAGTCTGAATGACCTCGACGACGATCTGGACACCGCCACACATGACGATGCGTACTATGAGGGCATGCAGATCGGAGTCAGGGAAGTCAGAGGCTGGCTGCGGGGGAAGTATGCGCATCTGCAGGCTGGGGTCATCGATTCGGCGAGTGACGGACTGGCGACGGTGTGCAGACTCTAATTCTACTCCAGATTCTCCGTTTTTTTGCACCTGGCCTGGCGAACACCGATGTCCTCACTGGAGGCCAGTTCTTCGCCGTCCTGAGGCTGATTGCGCACGCCGAGCAAGGCAAGGATGTAGACCGCAGCCTAGGCTTTGTCCAAGGTTGATTTTTTACTTGAACAGTTCTTATTGATTACATCTGACTGTTGAAATTTACTAGCACACCCTGCGCCACCCGTTTTACCACATTCTTCTCACAATCCCTTCGTCCCACGTGTCCCTCCTCTTCCTCCACGCAAACCTGCGCCACCACAGCCTCCTTCGAAGCATGCCCCTACCTCTCTCCTTCCATCCCCTCGCGAATCCAGCTCCCCCACCCGCCCTGCTCCTCCGCTACACCATCCGCCACTTCCACCTCCACCACACCATCCACCCGTGCCTCCAAAGCCGACGCATATCACTTCAACCCTCATCAAGCAGTCGCTCCAAGCAAGCAAGACGGCACAAACCTTGAAGCGAGCGGAAGCCCAGCTCGAAAGAGAACGCGTGATGCAGGTCCTTAAAAGTAGCTCAGTCGTGTCGACTCTTTCAGGTGCCCGCGTCGAGCGCTCATCTGTCGTTGTAGGGACTTCTGTGCGTATCACTCAGCACAACCACCACAATCATAGTACAGCCCCGCCGAGTGGGGAGGCTTCGCCGTCGATATCAAGTGCGGAAAGCATCGAGGGTCGAGCACCACCTTTGCCGAAGCGAAGAAACACCAACCAGAAACAACCGAGCCCGCCTGTTTCAGTCAGCTCCCTCGAACAGGTGGCCTTTGCCAGGACTCCTTCGGAATCTACTCAAATACCTCCTGCGGATCATCGTATTCTTGGTGCGCCCATGACGTCCACACCTCCACCACCGGCGCGCTCTCCTACAAACCCTTTTCCCATTTCCAGCACGTACTCATCCACAAATGCCAACACGAACAACCCCTACCGCCGCTCTTCCATGTCTTACAGTGCCTCTCCACAAGGTTCCCCCTCTTGCGGTACTACCGACCTTCCGCCGCCTACCCATCCTGACCGCTTGCCTTTAGCATCAACGACTGGCATCTCTTCTGCTGTCACTTCACCACTCGGCCCTAGTGCGTCAAATGACTTGGAAGAATCTCCTACTACGCGTGTCTTTCGCTCCAAGTCACTACACCATCCGTCACCCCCTCCCCCCCCTCCCCTCCCTGCTGCCCCTCCGCGCCGGCGCCCCGAGAGTGTGCAGGTCCTCGCAGGGAATAAAAGTAGCTTGACGACAATGTCACTATCACAACATCCTTCATATTCGAGCCCTGCCTTGATTCGCGGACCACACAAGAGGCAGACATCCTTCAGTGCGACATTCGCCTCCCTGGGACTAGAGCGCGATAAAGCGGGGTCGGAGAGAGGACAAGAGGACAAGGGAAAGGACTGCGAGAGTTCATTAGGAAAATTTGCGCGTTCATGGCAACCGCGGCTTGAGAAGGCACGATACAAAGCCGAGGCTGGGTTGAGTCGTCGAGGATTTGTCCGCACTGGTAACTATCAGGAGAGGAGCAGGAGTAGGGGACCAGACGAGACAGAGGACTTGTTGGTCTCGAGTCCTTTTGACGGGAACCAAAGAGACGGGAAGTTGACCAGAGGCCGGCAAGGAGGTGGTTATGTTTATGATGGGTACGAAGATTACGATCCTCCGAGCGTGGATGGAAGCGGAGATGCAGCTAGTGATGATGACCCCTCTCCGCATCGACTTGGTGAGCGTGACGGGCTCAAATGGCCTGTGGGTGAGGGGGAAAGTTGGAGGCCATTATAGAACTAGAAAACATGTATACTCGTCTCGTACCAATGGGACTCTATTTTTTCTCACGGTCAGTGATTGACTGAACAGACTAATAATGTCTTCTACCTTAACTTGATCTTACCATGTCTTCAACAGATGCTCTGCTTTGTCTCAGGCAAGCCATCAAGGCGAAGGAACCAATAACCTATGCTGGCAGTAATGGGCCATGTTCGACTCTGCTTAATGCAACCCATCTTGTTCTATCTTCTGCTTCTCTACCCAAATCCAGCCCAACACGATATCTCAAGACAGGTGTAACGAACGCGACCAGCCCATCCGATTTCTTCTCTCTCGAAGCTGTGTACCTGGCTTGGCTACTTCGCGATGCAGGGGGTGCGGAGTACATGAAGCAGGCACGAGAGAACGGTCTCGCTGTGGGATTCGTTAGTGTGACGGAGAGGAAGAATGTCGTAGATTGGTTAGAGGGCCGGACGCACGAAAATCCGAGAATAGTACTTCTCCCATGTCAGTACTCTATATGTTCGTCTGTATTGTTTGTATTGATAGCATTGTACGGTGATACAGCGGACTCAACGACTCCACCCGGGAGTCCTCGACCAACCAATGCTTCTACAATAGCCCCTAAAAAAGCTCATGCTGAGTCAATGACTTCATCGCCTTCCAAACGGCGCTACATTGCAGATGCCCTCGACGTAGAGGTGGTAAAGAAGATCAGGCAGAGCGAAGTGGAACTCAGGGACAGAAATACTGTTCTCCGGGGTATCAAACCAAATGTAAGTTGTAATATAGATCCCTTCTCATCGACCACAATAATTCACTTGGACGTAGAACTTCTCCTCAATCCGGACTGTATATGCAGAAAAACTCAAGAAGATGAAAGAAGCCAGCAAGAACGGCAACATCGCCCCTCCAGTTATGTCAACAGCAGGTAATTTTAAAAGATTTTCGAACGATCAAATTGAACAATCGATTGGGCAGATGCCAAGTTGCAGGCACGCAAAGCTCGTTCGTAGTATCCATTCATTTGTCGCGCAATTGAACAATCGATTGGGCAGATGCCAAGTTGCAGGCACGCAAAGCTCGTTCGTAGTATCCATTCATTTGTCGCGCGTTTTCGACTTGTTGTTTCTAGGCAACAACTACCCAATAATTATGATCTCGTCCTCCCCCACAGCACTCATCACAATGCACAACGTCAAGCGCTTTCTGCAAGAATCGACGTGCGTATCAGCTCCGCAACCTTCTAGTCAGACTACATTGATCCTTTCAAATCTAGCTTCGAGCAGTCGCAAGATGCTCGAGCACGCGCCGCTGCTGAGGGCAATACACGACCCGAAGACATGATCCCCATATACCGTAAACGCACTCATATTGACTCCAGCGGTAAAGAGACCGAGACACACGCACGTTACTACGTTGTTGATAGCGTCGAGGCACTATCAAAATTTGGAGCCGACGCATGGGATCGAGTGGTCTGTGTGATGACCACAGGGCAAGCATGGCAATTCCGCCCTTACAAATGGAACGAACCAATTCAGCTTTTCCATCATGGTGTGTGGTGAATGTTTAGTCATCAAAGGAAATTTCGAATGCTTTTCCAGTCAAAGGCATTTATGTCTCATGGGCGAATGACCCACCAAACGCAAAAATAAAGGATTGGAACGTCATGGAGCTCAAGGTCAATCAGTGTTTAGTATTGACCTATAACTGTCGGCTAACAGATCTTTCGAATAGATTGATCCACATCGAAGACACGTAGATAAGTCTGTTGTGGCCCACTTCTGGAAGACTCTTGACACATGGATAGCGGCAAACAAGCCTTGGTTGATGACAGCTTGAGATCCTGTACTTGCCTCTTCTTTGCTCTTAGAGTAATGATCGACATGGATAGACATGACGAATGAAAGTCTATGTGTTTGGGAGCATGCACTGTTGCAATCATGTTTGCCTCATTTGGTCCACCCAAAATGTCTTCATTTTTGAAAAGGCAATTTCAGTCTTCTCGAAGGGGCCTTGATACGAAACCAAAATGAACAATTCCGTGATGCAACTCAACCAGAGTAGTCACTGTGAAACTCAATGCCTAAGATTGTACACTGGGTGCAGGGAATGGTGTTCTTTGGCAAAATAATGTTAAAACATGGTAAGAGTAATCCAATTGATTTCAAAATTTTATTTGAATCTTCTGTCAAAACAATAGAAAAAATATTGTAACCAAACTTAAATGGTATTTGGGTATGATGTCATATTGGGAATACCAGGCAAACAAAGATAGGTGAGCAAACTTTGAGCTGATACAGACTGAGGATTGACACTAATCATGTCTGTATTTTACTAGGTATCAATAGTCTAGATTCTAACAGCCCACAGGCGTGTAGGCTTTCAATAAGCTAGTCTTTACAAAGTGACCAAACATTGGGATGGTTTTTTGAGCTACAGTAACTTTTTTTCAGCTGGATTTTTGAAAGAAGTCAATAAAAGACATGAGTTTGAACTAATGAAGGTATTGAATTCAAATGCATGGCCAGTCCCCATCCTTTTTTTTCTAAAACCTGGGATCTGGTGCAATATCCATGGTCGCTGACAAATCATTTACAATATTGGTTACTAGCAATACAATGAGGAGCAAGCTCCCCAATAAATACAAAGCAGGTATAATATTACAACATCATTCATCGTCATATTGCGTGAGCTGAGAATAGGATTGGTTAGCTTACACCAAGCGATTAAGCGGCAAACCCTCACATCAAGCGTTAGTGTGCGAGAACTGTTCACCTCCTGATCACGGTAGATTCCTACGAGTGAGTTTCCCCGTTCGTACAGAGAACCTTTCAGGCTTATCACGATAAATTGGAATGCATCAGAGGCATGTGCACGGATATAATTGGCTACTTTTGCGACATTGGTATTGTCGAGCGCAGCATCGACCTCATCCAAAACGAAAAATGGAGCAGGCTGATAACTGAAAAATTTTGGTGCAAGGTACACTTGTTCAAATATCCAGTTGACTTACCTGTGGATAGCAAATAACAAAGCCAAAGCAGCCACAGTTTTTTCGCCGCCCGAAAGTTGTTCCATATCTCTGAATCGCTTCATAGGGGGCATGGCATGATACTTGATACCACCATTGTACGGTTCCTTACGAAGGGGTGATAAAATTGGGTTCTGCATCCAAGTAATCGGTAGCCCACCTCACTGTCTTCCAAGCTCAAGTACGCCACACCTCCCATCGGTGACGCCTTACCCTTTGTAAGGTCCTTATACACCTGGTCAATACGATCAGATATATGATTATACGCCTTGTTGAACAATTCGCATCTTATACATGAGCTTGTTAGTCAAGGTAAGAAAGCTGAGCAGAACTTCTTGCACACCTCCTCCGTCTAACATCTTGGAATTCATCACGAGCTGTCTTTGAATCTTTGCGGGCCTTTTCAGCTTCTCGCTCTGTCTCTGCCAACTTGGATTCAACGTCTTCCAAGCTGTACATATGTGAGTAATTTGGTGACTAAATCATGAGGGGTCTGACCGTTCAATTGCTTTCAAGTTAGGTGCCATGCGTTCAATTTCGGCATTGAGTTTCGCAATATCCTTATCAAAGTCTACCACAGAACCGTTTTCGCGTGCATCGTCGTCCAGGCTCTCGAAGTCAACTTCGATACCATGGTCCTGGACCTTCTTCAACTGTTGCGTCCCATCCTCGTTCTCATCGACATCCATAGCAACTTCGTCGCGGAGGTTCTAACATAATAATATGAATGAAGACCGACAGAAAGCAGCAGATAGACTAACCTCTTCCATAGGCACATTTTTAAGATTACCTTGAAGTAATGGAAGCTGAATCTCCTCGAGCCGACATTTACGGTAGATTGAAGACCGTTCAAGAGCGAGCTTTTCGATCTCGTCATTCTACGTGCATCATGTGAATGGATTATCAAGGCACGAATGAAACAAAGCTTACCCATGTCGCAATCTCCTTGAGGGCAATGTCTAGAACTTTTCCGGCCTTCGCTGTAGTCTTTTTCACTGTTTCAACGTCCTTGGTCTTCTCTTCCAAAACCTCCTGAATTTCAGCAAGTTCTGTGCGGAGATTTCCGATAGCTTCTTCCGCAGCCACAATCTCCTCTTTGAGCGTAGTCTTTTGCCTTTCATATTTTGCTTGATTAGCTTCTTCTGTGGTAAGGACCATTTCCAACCCTGCTAAGCGCTCGAGGGCAGCCGTCAAACCATCTTTTTCGAACGCAACCCTAAAGATACATATACGAGTCCAAAATAGACCCATTCATTAGCGGTAAAGACGTACTGATGACCCAAACGCGCAATTTGAGCTTCAAATTGCAATCTTGCTTTACTTTCTTCTTGAGCGACCTTGAGCTGTCGTTCTTCGTACTCGCGGATATTTGCAACATCGATCTTCCTGCAAAAGGCCTTGAACACGCCATCTTCGGCGGAATTGACAATAGCCGTCAGCTTTTCAATTTCTGCGACGCAGGACGCATGACTTCTTTGAACCTATCAAGCAGCTCGTCTTGGTCACGTCGATCCACGATAATCTGATTTACCTTCTTTAACTCAGGGTTGATCTGTTTTATCTCCTTGTCTATGTGCTTTAATTCGTCTTTCAAACCTGTTATACGGAGTTTACAGGCGCTCTGATAGAATAAGGTTCGAATGAAGGAGGGAGAAAAAAGTTTCTTACTAGATCATCTCTGGCCACAGTGCTCGCTGACTCAAGACGTGAGATTTCCGCAATGAGGTTTTCGTCTGTCTGGCCACGAGGTTTTTGTTTAGCCAGCTCACGAAGCTGTGCTTTAAGGTTATCGCGAACACGCATCAGTCCTGTTGAAATATGAAATTTCAGTTACCAATTATCGAGAAGTTCCTTACCTTGTACATCTTTTTCGTCCCATTTTTTGCTTGTATTGTGGGTGCTACGACCACCTGTGATAAGACCACTCTTGTGAATGACGGTGCCCTCTAGGGTGACAGCTGGTGAAGCGAGGGCTGCAGCCTTTCAATATCGCCTCGTAGGAACAACTTCTTACCTTTGACTTCCTGCCCCCTTTCATAACAAACGTAACGCGCAACTTCCATTGTATCACAAACGATGGCATTGCCACAAGCATGGTGTATCGCTCTCTCGACGGCGCCTTCGCTGACGATAACATCCACAGCCAAACGTGCACCCTTTGCAAATGAACGAAACTTGTCATTAATAGGCTTGACCTGGATCGTGTCGAGAGGTATGAAAGTAGCTTGACCGGCACGTTGATTGCGCATATACTTGATGAATATCAATCCAGTGCAAATATCATTGATTGCGATGGACTCACTTCGATGCAGTCAATCGCAGTCTTTTCCTCGTCTACAACGATAGCATCGATGTTACGCCCGAGCACGACAGACATTGCCGTTTCGTACTTCCTTGCAATAGGTTTACAAAGGTCAACGACGCGGCCGCGCACACCTGCGGCCTTTTAGAAACACTTCGGTGGCTTCGACAAAATAGCGCACCAGGAAATATTCGCTGAAGATTCCCAAGAGTTTCTTTGAGTCGCATTTCGCGCTCGGACTCGTTCTTATCTACTCCGGCCTGCAATAATTGTTGATATACACCCTGAAGCTTTTCATCCCCCTCAGCTTCGAGCTTTCTTGCCAGAGAGTCAACTTTGACAACTTTCGGTAGTAAACAATCACGATACGCACGAAATCCGCGTCTTTTCTGATTGTTGGTTGTTCAAATCCTGTCGCGTCCTTGCAAGGTCAGCTTGAAGAGATTGTATCTTCTCCTCTAGCTGGAGGAGCTGTAGAATTAACTGCAGAGAGTATATGTTATCGTTGGCGCACCTCAGCATTGTATCTTCTCCTCTAGCTGGAGGAGCTGTAGAATTAACTGCAGAGAGTATATGTTATCGTTGGCGCACCTCAGCTTTTTTTCTACTTGAAAGTTCAACTCCTCATTGCGAGCATCCTTCTTTTCACTAAGCGCTTTCTCTCGTTCAGTGAGTTGTGCTACTGTCCGTCCAGCTGCCTTTTCGTCTCTGGTAAGTCTTTCAAGCAACTGGCGTTCATCGATTGCTAAAACGTTAGCAGACGCTTTTCTGACACATAGTCAACAAAAATGAGACACTTAGCTTGATGTGTAGGACTTACAGTTTGCGATATTCTTCAAGGCTCTCCTCGCTGAGTGCCATGTTGTGTTGTGCCGCCCTTCGTTGTTCCTCTGTTGCAAATCGCACAGTGATGAGAAAAAAGATATCAAACCAAAGAAAAGCAAACCGGACCTTGTGCTAGACTTGCTGCTCTTCTGACACCTGCCAATTCCTTTTCCAAGGATTCCACTCGATCGCGCAACTTTTGCTCATTCCTTGCTACTTCGTCTCTTGTTTTGGTGGCATTGTTGATCTTTCGAGCGCTATGCGTAATTTGTGCTTCGACAGCCACCAGGTCTGGGCGCTACAATAAACTTAAGCGAGACAAGAATAAGAAAGAAAAGAGTTGTCGAACCCTCCCATCCAAATTCTTTTCAGCTTTTTTTATGTTCTTCTCTTTTTGCATTACAGAAGACCTGCTTTTGGCTTGCTCTGCTCGAGCCGCCTCAAGGGCCTTGTCATGTACACGCTGTTCCTCTCGAAGGCCTGCGAGCTCCTTGTTCTTGCTTACGATCTTTCTCGAGTTGTCTTCTATAGACTCTTCAATTTGGAACAATTTGAAAAGATTGCGTTTAAGGATCAAGTCGTCCTAACAAATTTATCAGAAAGAAGAAGTAAGAAGTAAATGCATACTCAACGAACCTTTTCAGCACAGAGGCTCTCAAAGCGTTCTGCCTCTCCCTTTTGTTCCTTGTATTGCTTAATCTCGCCGGCAATTCCTCTACGTTTCGTAAAGTTGAACGTCGCGTTCTCGGTAGCTCTGTCCTGCGACTCTTTGGCATCTCGCCGGCAATTCCTCTACGTTTCGTAAAGTTGAACGTCGCGTTCTCGGTAGCTCTGTCCTGCGACTCTTTGGCTTTTCATACTCGGCTGCAAGCTCAAGAGATCCGCTGATTTGTTCAATGAGACGCGAGAGCGCAAGTGGCGACTGTGAGGCGACCTGTTCGACATCTCCCTGGAAGACCAGAAAATTCTTGGCTTTGACCAGGATATTGTGACCTATGAGAGCAGCATTGTAGGCAGAGTATGTAACAACCTTGTCGTTTAGTTTATACTCGGAAGCGCCTGTCGTGGAAATTCTAACGGAATGCCAAGTCAAGAGTCGTGGGGAGGAGGGGGAAGGCACTCACGTTCGCTGAAACTTCCATTCTTTCGCCCCCTCATCATGGAAAACTGCGAGAACCCATGCCTTTTTAGCTGTCCCCTCTCCCTCTCCTTCACCATCATCTTCTTCGGCAGCAGCTTCCGATCCCTCTTCTGCTTCTGTTTTTCCCAACCTCCTGCCACGGTATACAAGATCCTTGAGTTGAGAGCTTCTGAGCTGAGCACTCTTGACTCCAAGGACAAAAGAAATGGCATCCATGAGATTAGATTTGCCTGCGCCATTTGGACCGATGACCGAGGTAAAGTTTCTGAAGGGCCCGATTGTCTGGCATCCATGAGATTAGATTTGCCTGCGCCATTTGGACCGATGACCGAGGTAAAGTTTCTGAAGGGCCCGATTGTCTGATGTCCTCTGTACCAGAATATGAGCGTCCGAAGAGAGAATGGGAGAATATACTTGCCGATACGACTTGAAATCGCAGAGCTCTATACGGACGAGAGGCATTGGAGTTGAAGTAAGTCGCGTTTCCAAACGCGTGCATGTGATGGGAATTTAGGGCGAGCACTCATGTGACCTGTCGCGAATCGTACGAGGCAAAATGTGGAGAATCAGGCAACTTTTGGAGGACCTTGGTCACACACCACCATGAGCATCACCAAATGGCTTGTCCTCCTCCTCACCCATCCCGATGAATTTCGTACTCTCGTTCAGTTTTACTTTTACCATGAACAGAAGCGCGACATCACTTCTGTGAAGGAGCATCCGACCTCTGGCTGGAACAGAGAGTCAATGCGCCGGTGCTGGGCTTTTCTCGACATGACTAGTCGAAGTTTTTCAGCTGTTATTAAGGAACTCGACGGTGACTTGGCGCGAACAGTGAGGAGTGGCACTGCACAGCACAAACTCGCTGCTTACAACCTATAGATTTGCATATTTTACCTGGTCCTCCGTGGACTCGATACCATTGAAGATGACATGACAATTCCCGACCATATAAAGCAACCTATTCTTCGTTCCTTCCATAAATATACGATCACTCCCGCCTGGAAATATGACGGGTGTGGCCCCAACGAGAAAGACCGGCAGCTCCTGGTCGAGTATGACGTTGTCGTTGATGAACTCAATCGTCTTGACCCTTCGTGTGTGTCCTACGCTCTATTGTTATCCACGCTTACACGTGTCATTCCAGATATCGCGACGTTATTGTCAACATTACGGAAAAAATGGAGACCGGCATG
Organism: Macrolepiota albuminosa; assembly: GCA_027475525.1. Classification (NCBI taxonomy): domain Eukaryota; kingdom Fungi; phylum Basidiomycota; class Agaricomycetes; order Agaricales; family Agaricaceae; genus Macrolepiota; species Macrolepiota albuminosa. The sequence continues at coordinate 242,533 of JAMWFC010000049.1, forward strand.
GCCGACTATGCCCATAAAGCCGCAACAACGGGCTCACTATACCTCGATACCATTGCTGAATATGACTTGTACTGCCACTATGTTGCAGGCCTCGTCGGAGAGGGCCTTTCTGGCATATTTTCTGCCTCTCAGAGAGAAGCACCCTGGCTCAAGGACCAACTCGAGCTGTCCAACTCGATGGGCCTCCTCCTCCAGAAAACCAACATCATCCGTGACTACCGCGAAGACGTGGACGAGCATCGATACTTTTGGCCGCGCGCCTCCTCCTCCAGAAAACCAACATCATCCGTGACTACCGCGAAGACGTGGACGAGCATCGATACTTTTGGCCGCGCGAGATATGGGGACGGAAGGAGTACGGATTTTCCGAGATGAAAGACATGTACGCACCGCATTACGTGAACGGGCAATGTGGGCACAGAGTGGAATGGTCGTCGACGCGCTACGGCACGCAATTGACGCGTTGGACTATCTGCGGCTGATCAAAAATCAAAGTGTGTTCAACTTTTGCGCGATTCCTGCTTCGATGGCTATTGCAACGCTCGAATTATGCTTCATGAACCCAGTGATGTTTGACCGAAACATCAAAATCCGCAAGGCAGAGGCGGCCCGGGCAAGTTTAGGCTTTTTGATTGTCCTTCTCTTAAGTCTGACGCGCCATCGTAGCTCATTATGCGTTCAACCAATCCTCGTGAGGTTGCAATCATCTTCGTTGAATACGCGCGCAAAATCCATGCCAAGGCAGTTACGACGGACCCTAACTTTTTGCGAATATCGATTGCATGCGGCAAGGTGCTGACTTTTTTCTTTCTTTCTTTCTTCAAATAAGTTTTGCCTACTCCGTATCTCATTTAGATCGAGCAATGGTTAGAACAACACTATCCTTCGCACGTACAGCTCAGTACTACTGGAGTCTCGTTCAATGAGGAAGACCCGCGAACACGCATTATCCGCACGGAGCAGGAGCTCGACTTTGAGCTTGCAAAGAAGAAACGCCTCGAGGAGATTCGGGCTGGGCGTTTACCTGTGGAACCGCCCTCTCCCGAGGTGAGCAAGTTGGAGCTTGTCTTGTACATTGGAGGGGTAATGGCACTCATTCTCGTCCTTGGCGCTGTGATCGTCTATTCGGTACTCAAATTGGTGGGTGAAAATTGAGTACACTATGGAATTTGATATACTTTTAGGTGGTATTTCTCTTTAATCATACATCCTCTGTATCTGTATATAGCATTATTCGATTTCTATCCAAGAAATTATATCGTTACGATTGACTCAACATCCCTTGGATGTTCTTGACCCACTTTTCCTGTGCGCCCAACTCGTCAAATATATATGCCACTCCTTTGTCATTCTGTGAACCATTAGTGGTGGTTGCATTCGTGGACTTCAAGACTTACAATTAGTATAGTCACGCCATCGCTGCCTCTCATCTCGACACGATTGATATTGGTCAGCGAATATTCGGCTTTGAGTGTTGTTATGCTCCTGCTGCTAGTGCTGACACACAAAACACGTCGGTCGGTGAGCAACAAGACGCATTCCTTGAGCTTTGGCTTTTTCAACGAGCCCAAGAACAAGCGGGGAAGAAGACGGGCAAGGCCTCCTGGAGTAGATGACTCTGGTACGAGTGGAGTGCAGAGAATCAGGATCTCCTTGGGTTGCAAGAGGTGTGCAAAATTTGGGTGTGCGGACGAAATGTCCAGAGGTACAGGAGCTGAATTGACGACGACATCGACGTTGTCTGCCGTGGGGGGGTCTGGAGATGGGACAGCGAGGTCAAGCGCCTCGACGGGATCGTAGGGTATACCTTCCTGATTAGACTCGAGCCTCGGAAACTTGTATTCGCCCGCCGGCTGCACTGCAGGTAGGGTTTTTCCGTTCCGTAGACCCGGTAGATAGGCGGCAATGCGTGCATCCTTGGCCCAAGCAATTTCATCATCGTCTTCATCTTGCATTCTCTCTTCTCTGAGCTGCGCGCTGAGCTCGGCGTCGGAAGATATTGGGGCAACGGGTTCCAGAGGCTGCTTGAGGCCACTTTCGAGAGGGGGATGGGGCTCATCCCATATCTTGTGCCAGTCGATGGAGTTGAAGAAGGAGTGATTTCTGAGGGCGGCCATGTCATTGGCACCGAGTCTGTCTGCCGGCTCTAGCAGCAAGAGACTGCGGACAAGGTCTGCGGCATCGGTATCAAATGCATCAGGAATGGTATAAGAGAGAGCCTTGATGAGGCGCCAGGTAAGGAGGGGCGAGGGGCCGTTGAAGACAAATGTGCCGGTGTGGAGCTCGAACAAGACGCAGCCGAGAGCCCAGAGGTCGGAGGCGGGGCAGGTGTGATTGGTGGAAAGGAGCTCGGGGGAATAGTATTGGGGCGTGCCGACAAAGGTGGACGAGCGACTGGGGCTGTCGCTGGCAGAAAGGACCTTGGCAGTGCCAAAATCAGCAAGGGCAAGGCGGAAACGGGCATCGAGAAGAAGGTTTTCTGGCTTTACGTCGCGGTGCATTACGCCCTTTGCGTGGATAAAGGCAAGGGCGTCTGTGAGCTGGGCAATGTAGTAGCGCGTACAGGCAATAGAAAGCGAGCCATAGCGCACGATGAGCGCACGCAAATCCCCGTTGGGAAGCAGGTCGAGGACAAAGTCTGGTTTGGTTCAGTCGCTGCACGGGCAAGCGGGCGGGCGGGCGACTCACAAAGCGACCAGGCATCAGAGAACGTCGAGTACAGCCCGACCACTCCAGGAAAGCCCGTGCCGAGGACGACGAGCGCGTCTTTCTCGGCATAGGCGGTGCGACGCTGGTTGTGCCGCTGCAAATGCGCCTTGTCGAGCACCTTGATGGCGTACACACGCCCCGACTTTCTGGCCCGCGCCTCGATGACCGTCGAGTACGAACCGTGCCCGAGGATCTCCCCAAACTCAAAGTCGTGCGCCGAAGGCCCAGTGGCGCCTCGATGACCGTCGAGTACGAACCGTGCCCGAGGATCTCCCCAAACTCAAAGTCGTGCGCCGAAGGCCCAGTGGCGCGCACCGGTTCGACACCAAGTTCGCGCTGCATAAACGCGGGCAGCTCCCGCACGGACTGCGGCGGGTCAGACGCGGACCGCGGCGCCGCAAACGTACGTGCGGGTCGCACAGGTCGGGCGTCAACAGAGTCGCTGACCGACGACGAGGATGACGACGACGAAATGACAGACGTGTTGCGGCTAATCTCGGCCAGCTCAGAGAACATAACGATTTGCGACAAACAAACAACTAGGTGGCGCAGTCCTTACTCGGAAGTCCGTTGCACTCCTCTCCACGTCCTCGTGGCGCAATCCCTACTCTGAAGTCCTTTGTACTCTACTACGCGTCCGCCGTGTCCCAATCCCTACCCGGAAGTCCTTCGTCTCCACCTCCCACGTCGCAAACAACCGCGCATCCCCCAGTCCGCCCTTCTTCCCCTGTCCCTCCTCCTCCTCCTTGTCCCCACCTCCCACGTCGCAAACAACCGCGCATCCCCCAGTCCGCCCTTCTTCCCCTGTCCCTCCTCCTCCTCCTTGTCCCCACCTGGCCCATGCGCATTCCACGGCGCAGGCACTCCGCTTCCGTACACCAGCAGCTTCGCTCCCCGTTGCAGCGGTGGCGGGTGCGTCAGCCGGCTCACCCGCGATACAATCGGTGCCTGTTCTCCGTCAGTCGTCTTCACATGCCCAGCCACAGCAGTCACTTACCGGCAACACACTCCGAGCCAGCTCCGGCAGACGCGACCCCTGCTGGCTCACAAGTGGCACTATCCGCTCCCCAGCTCCCACTGCGCGCGGCAGCGTCGGCGGGAACTTTTCCCGCTTCTCTTCTCCCGCCATCGGGTATGTCGGCCCTATGCTCCCCACCCGCGGTCCGTTCGGCGCAACACATCCATACAGCGTGTCCCCTACATCCCACCGCGGCACCCCTTGTATCAGCTTCAGCAATCCCATTGATACCTTGTACCGTGGAAGCGTCGTCTGCCCCACCTGCGTCGGCGCCGGGTGCGTCAGAATATGGTGGTACGCCTTCACCAGTGCCGGCTCCGTCTCTATCTGCGCCACACGTGCCGGCCCACCATCCTGCAGCCGTGGTGCAGTCGGCAAGTGCCATTCCGCTACCTGAGCCAGCGACGACTGCCCATATGGTACTTGCATAAGATAATCCGATGCCGACGTCGCCGTAAGCGCTGTTGCCGGCACTTTTGTCGTCTCCATCCGCAGCGGCAGCTCAAATGTTGGTTGCTGCGGTGTCTCTCTCGTTGGAGATGATGTCTTGGGCGGCGCTTCAAGTGGCGTAAGCGCTGGGAACGCCGGTAAAAAGTCGGGTATGTGTTCCGGCGCCTCCCAATTCGCTGTACGTGATCGTTTGGAAGGTGGTGGGATTATATAGTCGTCAGTACCATCCATATCATCCTCCTCCTCTTCCTCCTCTTCGTAGTCAGCGTCCATCTCAGCATACAAAAGCGGAATGGCGTCGTCCCGGTCCATTCTTGTCCCTTCTTTCAATTGCGCTGCAAGACCCGTTGGCGCGGCAGCATACGCCTAACCAACCTCACTCACCCTTGAGCTCCCCCAAGTCCTCGACCCTCCTCACACTCCACAATGCATACCGTCCGAGCTCCTTGCCCTCCGCTCCGACATACTCACCCAGCTCCTCAATCCCCACACCCATATCCCCCAGTGCACCCAGAGCATCGTGTACAGTGACATTAGTCCGTCCAGCATGAGTCGCATATTTCGCGCAGGTCGAAACAAGAAGCGCGAGATACCGCGAGAGCAGATCAGTCAAAACAAGTGACGCCTGGTCGCATATTTCGCGCAGGTCGAAACAAGAAGCGCGAGATACCGCGAGAGCAGATCAGTCAAAACAAGTGACGCCTGCGTAGACGAGCGAGAAAAGGCCTGGGCATGCAGTGTGCGGTGTGTGCCGACTCAAGCAGTTTCGTAGCAGCGAGCTCCATGGTGAGCCCAACGTTGTGGTGGTTCACCGCTCCCCGCCGTGGGAATCACCTCATTCGCGTCAACATTGCCAAACAACTCCCCTTGATGTGTGGACGCTTTGCCCTTCGTCTGGCCGTACGCCATCTTCCCTGCTTTCCTTCTCTCCTGCTCACTATACACAGCGCCCAGAAATTAGACACATACCCGGGCATGATGGCCATCTTCCCTGCTTTCCTTCTCTCCTGCTCACTATACACAGCGCCCAGAAATTAGACACATACCCGGGCATGATGTCTCGATGTTGATGAGTGGATCGACGAGGAGCAATTCATTCCTCGCTACAACATTGCCCCACGCTCACAAGCTCCTGTGATTCGTCGTGGCCATGGGCCTGGCGGCTACGTCTTGCACACCATGAAATGGGGCCTCGTGCCGCACTGGAGCAAGCATGAGGACAAGACCCTCAGCACAACGAACGCTCGTGCAGAGAACCTCGTCGACGGCGGCGGCATGTGGGCCAGCATCAAGGGCAAGAAACGATGCGCTGTCGTTGCCCAAGGGTACGTGATTTTATTCCCGTAATTTGTCCTTCTCACCTTTCTCAGATACTACGAATGGCTCACCAAAGGCAAAGACAAGCTCCCACACTTTACCAAACCTCGCGATGGTAGTTTAATGCTCATGGCTGCTCTCTATGACTCTGTCGTCCTAGAAGGTACGTCCAACAATTCCTCTCCAAAATTCCACTGACAAAACCCAAGGACAAACCGCCCCATTATGGACGTTCAGCATTGTCACTACCGAAGCCAACAAAGATTTCTCCTGGCTGCACGATCGCCAGCCTGTAATCCTATCCACTCGTGCCGCCCTCGACACATGGCTCAACACAGATTCACAAACTTGGACACCCGCTCTCTCGAAACTCGTCGGGCCCTATTCTGACGTAGACCACCCTCTCGAGTGGTAAGATTACCTCGCTCTCCCAACTCTTTTCCAATTCAACGTCAGTATAGCTACCAAGTACCTAAAGAAGTCGGAAAAGTCGGCACAGAATCTCCTACGTTCATCGAACCAATCGGTACACGTAAGGATGGCATACAGGCCATGTTCTCGAAACAAGTTGCCAAATCCAAGTCATTTCAAGCCTCACCACCCAAGCGATCACGTAGCCCAGCTGACAACCTTGACATCCCTGTGTCCCCAGAGACCAAAAAGACGAAGATCGAGAAGATTGAAGAGAATGACGTCAAAGTGATAAATAATTCTCCAATCACACCAAAGGTAATCCAGTCATTCGACACATTCATGACCTGCATTCAAGACGTATTCAGGCAAAACCCAAGACCGAGTCCATCTCCAGCCCGAGCAAAGTAAGTACACCGATCTCGCTTTTTGCCTCTTACTAAGAAGACACCTGTGAAGCGGAAACAGTCAAAGGTACATTCTCTTTATAAACCCTGTCGTTTGTCTGATGATAATTTAGAATAAAGCGAGTCTGTCAAACATGAAGCTTGAGTCGTATTTCCGAAAATTATAAAATGAAGGTTCGTTTGGCAAGTTATTTACAAGGACCGCGTTACCATTCATTATTGACTTGCATATAATGTACAATATGTATCATGGTGTTTAAACATTGAAGACACAAGGACCGCGTTACCATTCATTATTGACTTGCATATAATGTACAATATGTATCATGGTGTTTAAACATTGAAGACGTAGTGACCCGACCCGGTAGATATACACAGGCGGTGTAGACCGAGAACGCCTGGATTAAGTCGATCTAAAGGAGAGTAAAAATAGACTGCCTAGCGTCTGACAAAAGATCTAAGGGGAAAAGTACTGGAAGAAAACTAGTAGCGGAAACATGGCTGAATATCTTGCCAAAGGTACCACGAAACCGTACAAAAATGGAAATCAGTAAATAGGGTTTTAGTGGGTATGGGCACGGAACGACCTCCGGGTAGAAACAGATGATACAAAACAAAAGCCCGAGCTCGTGCGTAATGGCATTTCCCTATAGTGGGCTGAAAACCGATATACAAAACAACCATCAACACATATTGCATAAAACAACAAGTATTTTTCTGGCGTCCAGAAGCTAACCTATGTAGATGTCTGGAAGCCGAGAACCGCCAAAAAAAATAGAAGTAGTGATCTTTCTGAAATTACGCCAATCAGTAAAGTGAGATACACTGAATGTAGTTGTTCCTTGCGTTTGTAAACAACCAAACAATGTTTTCGATTTACATCATAAACGCTCAATTGTACAACTAGCAGATACAAGTCATTATTCAAGAGTACGTAGCGGAACCAACATAAATCCTAATCGATAGCAAAGTTGTGGGTGCTAATCTATGCTCTTAGTCTAAGCGAAGAGCCTTTTAGTGTATCTATACCTCGCGTCAGACCAGACACATTACAAAGAGCAGAAGCAGCAGCAACTTACGAGTTAAGCCCATGAACACCTCCCTCAACCTGTGCACTGGCAGTCCTCAACTCAAACCTAACATTGCCAGACTTGACCTCCTTCTGCCATGAACACCTCCCTCAACCTGTGCACTGGCAGTCCTCAACTCAAACCTAACATTGCCAGACTTGACCTCCTTCTGAGGGCAGCAATGCTTTTCACGCCAATGTCCTGAAGCGAGTGTTGGACGCCAACATACAGATAAGGGAGAATGCCTTGACGCTCCCTTGTCCTGGACATCACCAGAGACGCCTTGGGCGACCTTGACAGCGCTACACTCAGAAAAGTACCTCGACGTAGCAGCATTCTCGATAGTCCTATCCTGGTTGGACGACGTGTATTTACCCTTAACGGCCGCCTTCTTGGAAGTCCCTTGTTCCATCGCCTCCAAACTACCCATACCACGATACGCTTTGACGCGCTTGCCTTCATGGTAAAAGTATTCACCGGGTGCCTCCTCGGTGCCAGCAAGTAACCCACCCATCATCACAGCTCCTGCGCCAAGAGCAAGGGCTTTGACAATGTGACCAACGTTTCCGATACCCCCATCTGCCCACCCATCATCACAGCTCCTGCGCCAAGAGCAAGGGCTTTGACAATGTGACCAACGTTTCCGATACCCCCATCTGCGATGACGGAACACCAAACTTGCTTGCGAACTCAGCCACAGCGTATACAGCCGTTGCCTGAGGGCGGCCGACGGCCATAACTTCTTGCGTAATGCAGATAGAACCAGAGCCCATGCCAACACGCAAAGCATCAGCACCTGCAGCGATCAAAGATGCCGCCTGTTCACGGGTGACCACGTTCCCAGCAATGACTTCCAGGGAAGGATAGGAAGCTTTGATCCACTGAATCATTTCGATCTGATAGACCGAGTTACCTTGGGACGAATCCAGAATAACAATGTCTAAACCAGCCTCAACGAGCAAGGCGAGGCGTTCGCGATCGGCGGGTCGTGTGCCAACTGCAGCCGCAGCATAAAGCTGCTTGCTTTCGGCTTTTTTGGATGCTAACGGGTAGGATTGGTTCTTGAGAAGGTCAGATCGGGCAAGGAGAGAGATAAGGTTGCCCTGTGAATCAACAATGGGAAGCTTGCCCTTTTTGGAGTCACGCAGAATGTCATTGGCCTCCATAAGAGTAATGCCCAAGGGTGCTGTGACGAGGGAAGTGGTCATCACATCGCGAAGCGGTGTCTGAGGGTCCCGGAACTGAATATCGCGCGCCGTTACGATACCAACGAGCTTGTGGTCATCACATCGCGAAGCGGTGTCTGAGGGTCCCGGAACTGAATATCGCGCGCCGTTACGATACCAACGAGCTTCCGCCGAGAGAGCCGGTATCTGATAAAAAAAAATTGGTTAGGAACGTGCATGACGACTGGATCATAAGGTTCAGAAAGATAAAATAAAAATATCCGCAGACCACACGTTGGTTAAACATGTTTACTCAGCAGAACGAAGGTTATGAATAGAAGTCTCATCCGCAGTCGAAAAAACAGAGGAGAAATTTTCCAACGAACCCGTGATTGGAATCCCACAGAAGCCGAGCCGAGCCTTGATATCCAAGACGTCTTCGACGAGATGTAAAGGTGACAGGACGACCGGGTCGGCGATGAAACCGTTTTCGTGTCTTTTGACGGCACGGACCATAGAGGCCTGAGCCTCGGGAGACTGATTGTGGTGGATTACACCGACGCCTCCAAGCAGCTACAGTATCAATTGTGGGCACTGCAAATCAGGATAAATTCAGGAATCCTCACCGCCATAGCAATAGCCATCGGAGCTTCTGTCACAGTGTCCATAGGGCTACTCAGAAAAGGAGTTTTGAGGGAAACATTGCGAGTTATGCGAGTCTCGGTGACGACATCAGAAGCAGGAAAGTCGATTTTCCCTGGTAGAAGGAGGAAATCATTGTAGGTAAGACCACCATGGACACGGCTGTCCATGAGATCTGCTGCGGAAAGCCCATCCTTACGAGGATATGACTTCAGTACCTCAAGAGCTGTAGAGGAATCGAGATATTGAGTTTGTTGCTCCGGCATTCTTGGGCAGAAATGCCAGCCTACAACAAAAAAATTCTGCTCCTTATATATCTTATTTATTTGGACAAACAAATATTTGATTACTCCATATGGCAATGAAATTGTGGAAACCTCAACGCTCAGCTTAGGGGAAAAAAATCCATTGTGTCTCTAGGTACAAGTCTCTGATCAATGATGCTCGGCAGCACCGGATGCGAGGTGTCCAGCTTTGCTGTTCAACCAGCGGTCATAGCTCTTGGCCCATGTATAGGTACCGTAACCTACGAGTTGCGTTAGCAAATGGAAATGACTGAACGAGAATCTTTACACTAACCAATGCTAAAAGGAATCAACCAAAACAGAAGCTCTCCTCCCAGCCGGCGGTAGCCATTGAAGAGGTAGTTGCGGATCATTTTTGGTGCAGCCTTGGCTTGGAAGGGTGATATCGCTGTTTCGAAAACGTGCAAGGTAAGCATAGGTTGGTTAATCAAGCAATTAGTAAATAAAAGAAGGATTTGAAGGGCAATGTCAGAATCGCCTTTTCTACCAGTTAGAATTACGCACTGTATTGAACAATACCCTTCTGCCTAATGCCGGTACTATCACCCCACCAAAGGTTCTGAATATATCAGTTACAGCAGCTTTCTAGGATGTACGCATGATACTCACATAGACCTTGGCTATTCCACCCGATAATTAACAAGACAGAACATCAGAAAATGAAGTCCGTATCAAATTCATTAGTTTAACAGGCATATTGAACCAAAGCAGGAAAGTTCATGGAACGAAAAGGCAAATTCATCATCAGCTCTGGTCAAATAGCTTGCATACTCAGATTGAACATACGTCCGGGCATTTCGCTGAAGCGGGAAATAGTGGGCCTCATGTTGAGTAGCGGAAGAGGGGATTTTTACTCCTGGTCGTCGATAGGTCCAAGCAAGCCGACTTAGTCCGGACGGAGGCTTTGGAAATAAACTATGACAAATCGAGCCACGTGCAGTATCCCTCAACGATGCCAACCACACAGACATCCCACCGAACACCCCTCAAACGCGTGTCCCAGGGCTCCACGTGCAGTATCCCTCAACGATGCCAACCACACAGACATCCCACCGAACACCCCTCAAACGCGTGTCCCAGGGCTCCTTTTTGCCCTTTCCGCTCAGAGCATATCCAGATGCTCCCATGGCCTTGGCTTTCTTGAGCCTGCGATGTCCGAATTTGTCGACGAGACCGAAGCATTACAGGCTAATATTGAGGGGATGAAGAATCTTAGCGACTCCCTCGCAAAGTTCAACGAATCTTTTGCAAGCTGGTTATATATCATGAACATGAATGCTCTCACCATTGACTGGCCTCAGGCTTGTGTATCTGACCGTTGACGACCTATCCTGCATTGACTTACGTTCCAGGCGCCATCTGATGCATCTTTTATCATGGCAAAAAGAAGGGCAGGTAACGACCTATCCTGCATTGACTTACGTTCCAGGCGCCATCTGATGCATCTTTTATCATGGCAAAAAGAAGGGCAGGTAGCCAATCTAAGAAGTAGGGCGAACTCTCATTCATGCCGCTTTTAGAAAAGGATGCGTTAGACGCCATGGCAGCCCTCGAAGCGAAGAAACGCGAAGCAGAGGCAGCAGATCGAACTGCTATGACTGAAGTCACAGATGTCGAAACAACTTTTGCCAATAACGTAACAACGGACACATCTATGCAGACGTCGAAATCAGTATCAATCCCCAAGAAGAAGCTTGGAAAACCCAAGCTCAGCGCGAAGGAGAAGAAAGAACGAAGTGTGAGTTTGCTCATATTTCAAGTTCAATCATTGACTGATTCTCTTTAGCTTGAGATCGAGAGAATAATCTCATGTTTACCATTGGAATTTCGCGGCAGCGACCCAGTAAGTATCCACTGATGACTTGTCTCGAGCTAGAAGCCTTGATACGTCTCCCAGAATCTTCGCCGGAGTATGGAGACAGTGATCGAGGGTCTTCTTAATGTCGCGCCTCAAGGAATAAAGTGTCTGTTCTTCATGTTTCTCGCTTTCCGTATGTTTTACTAACTCCGGGAACTAGTGATCGACCTTATCAAACCACCCGATCTCACACAAGCCCGAGTGAATAAATGCTTAATCGCATTAGTCAACCGAAAGGTTGTTCGCAAAGACAATAGCACCGTGAGTTCACATCGTCGCAAGTCCGTGTGTCTGGGATCTTGATTATTTCTCACAGGGCACTGTCCTGTATCATTGGGTCGGTATCTCATAGATCTCCTGCTTTATATTTCTGTCATCCTCGGATACCGATGTAGCGATATCAATCTCTTTATGTGACCTATGTACCCGCCATCAAGTATCTCCCTTCTATCTCCTGCCAGTTCACGTTCGATCCATCCTGTTATTCCTTTATTTATTCTGTCCATTCTGTTTGCTGGGCAGGTGAAGATATAGTTTTTCCGCAACAACTGTCATCTGCACCTTCGCCGTTCCGAGTCACCATTCGCGTGAATTCTCCTCAGGATCACATCTTCGTTTGTGGAATCCTACTTATCAAAGTTTCAGGCCTGAGGGGTTTTGTCTAGATAAAGTGACCTCTTCTCTAACTTTGCACATTTCATCACGACGTTTGATTCCAGTTAGATTTATATTCCTAGTACATTAGTGAATTGTGCTGCCAAAGTCAACCGACTGTTCATCGACATCGGGGTGATAACTCAATCCTTTCGTCCGTAGCAGCAAGCCAGCTCACAACTCAGTTTCCTGCATAAATGCCATCAAATGTTGTGATCTCGAGAGAGATAGGCACAGGCTTATTTTCATTTACATAGTTCCAAATCGGCGATCTTGAGCGTTTGAATGTGCGACAGATACATACTGTCAGTCAGGCTCCCCCGAACGCAAGAGCCAGGAAATACATACTTTGATTCTTGTCCCGAGCAGTGAGTGTCCTACCTATTCTTTAGCAGACACCGTTTGGCCACCACGAACTCTAATAGAGATGAGGAAGCATTGAACGGACTAGTGTAAGCCGTACAGTCTCAGCCAGCACAGAACAGGACCACATTATCTATTTGATGACGTACGAATACCAACAACCGTTTACCGAAGAAATGAGAAAAGTCCACGAGAGCGGGACCACATTATCTATTTGATGACGTACGAATACCAACAACCGTTTACCGAAGAAATGAGAAAAGTCCACGAGAGCGTGGAATAAGGGAAAAGGGAGAAAGGAGAAGGAAGAGCGAGTCAGTATTCTATCGCGCTCTAGCAGCTCGTTAAGGTAGCGGTTTAGAATGCGACGGTTTCGATGCCCGAGCATGTAAGGCCTTGTGTGCATCTACAACAGCCTGCGTGACCGGTTTATAGTTCGAGGCATCCGGGAAACCGTTCTTGCAATCTCGTGACAGGTGTCCGGCAAATGGGATGCGACACTTAAAACAGCCTTCATTCGCTCCAAGTAGTTTACGTTCATCTGTTGTGAGCGCGGGCACTCGCGGGGTCGCCAATGAGCTGGCAGATGCTGATCCACTATTGGCACGCTGAGACGAGGCATTGTGCTTGGAGCTACTTAACAACGGTTTCTTGGCGGCACGGACTGCCTCGTCCGCAATTTCACGTTGTCGCTTTTCCGAAAAATGACGAGTGTTATCGATAAGACGAATAGATTCCAACCATTTCTGAAAGTCCTTCTCCGAGCTGAGCTTCTCGCTTTTATACAGCTGTCGCAGCGATGGGTCCATCTTCACCTCCAACTGAGTCCGCATACTGTCGTTGTCAAGGTAGCTGCCTGTACCGACCAATAAAGAGTTGAGTTTCTGAAGTTGACAGGCAAAATTCCAAAACGTTTTCTTGGCAGGATCAAATATCGCGGCGTATATGCGTATGCGTAATTCTTCCTCCCAGTCAGGAGCCAGATATTTCTCCTTAATTTCCATCACGAATTCTTCGAATGAAAGACCCAAAATTCGTCCTCGCTCAGCCGCAATCCAGTCACGAATACGATGATCCTTAAAGGCGGTATATACTCGTCGAACTTGGTCCGCTTCCGCCACATCTTTGTTCTGAAAAAAATCCATTGAATAGTCCACGAAATTCTGCAATACCTCGGGGGTCAGGTCTCCTTCGGTGACAACAGGAGGTTTAGAATGTTTCTCCTCGCATACAGCCATTATGGAAGCGTCCATGTTTACGTCTCGTCGAATCGCAGGTGTACCGTCTTAGAATGTTTCTCCTCGCATACAGCCATTATGGAAGCGTCCATGTTTACGTCTCGTCGAATCGCAGGTGTACCGTCTTAGCTTTCCAAAGATGATGAGTCACTAGAGTCAGTCGACAGATGAGGATGACGTTATCGACGATAAGGAAGACAAGGACGGCAATGACTCCAATAGACGAGCCCGACTACGGGTGATCAAAGGCGGGAGCGGGGAATGTCGACGGGACAGTTTGACTAGTCGGAACAGATCAAGGCTTCACTTCGTGCTCTAACCCCACAAATGGATGGGAAAAAAATTCGAGGGTAACGTAGCAGTTGTTCAAAAAAATGTAAGCCGTACAGTCTCAGCCAGCACAGAACAGGACCACGTTGATGACGTACGAATACCAACAACCGTTTACCGAAGAAATGAGAAAAGTCAACGAGAGCACGGAATAAGGGAAAAGGGAGAAAGGAGAAGGAAGAGCGAGTCAGTATTCTATCGCGCTCTGGCTTTTATCCAGCAGCTCGTTAAGGTTCTGTCGTTTGGTCCATTATGACGTAAGAAGTAAGTAGTTGTAATCGTTCCGGGATTACAACTAGTCGCACAATGGTTAGCTGGGCGTTCACCTAACGCTGACCTCCTCTGAGATAATCATAGCTGCCACCAGTGTAGAAACCAGCTGAAGTGATAACTCCTTTCAAAGACCAGAAGATAGTTATTCTGATGACGCGGCTTGTTTCACAGAAAATGAAATCGCGGAGCCAATCTCGAGCTTACCTCACTAAGTTAATCTGCTCCGAAAGGCTAGATTCTTCCGGTTCTGCATAATAATGCCTCTGCTAATCTACCTCCTCGAAAAGACCAAATTGAGAACATCTGCCACCCCATCGGCTTATCAGCTCATAATTGACTTATTCCGACCACCTGATGCCGGGTTTAAGGAATTGCAGAGGTTCTGAGAATTCCCAAGATCTGCAATCTGTCTCCATTGTCATCTTAGTATCATGGGACGATTGAGATTGCATGGCACGAATGTGGACAGTGAACACGACAAGCTTTCAATATATTCAATGGCCGAGTGCCGTGCAGAAGTGCAGAAGTGGCGAGATGACGCCGATGCCTCGTCTCGATTCTAACTCCGGCGCCTCTTTTCAGCGACTGTGTAGCTGTTTTTTCCAGCGTCAACCATCCGGTGTTTCGTTGGGATGTATAAACCCTTGGACAACAGATGAAGATTCCGAGGATGACTGTCCAACGGGCATCCTTTTGCATGATAGCAATCAACGTCTCGCATGCTCATGAGTGGCAAATGTCTTCAATATAATCGCAATCTCAAAAAAGTTGTCGAAGGTCGTGCATCAAGTACACATTGGAATTTTTTGAGCCCAGAACTACGATAACGTACAAAAGCGATGAGGACTGAGGTGAGATGTATGATACGAGTTGAAACATGAGAGGATGATATCAGAGAGAAGAAAAAACAGAGGAAAAAGGTACTGTAACATAAAAAAAAATTGACAAAAACGGGGAAGCTATATCACAACATGTCCGCATTTTACTGCCAGTAACCTTGCTGCTGGCCGCGGTATTGGTAGAAATTGCCATCGTTGCCGTTCTGGGGATAGCCGGGGTGTCCTTGCGGGCCATTCTGGGGGTGATGTGCACTCTGTTGAGGTCCTGCGACACCGCCCGCACCTCCAATACCAGCGCCCGCACCAAACCTGGCGCCACCATAAAATCCTTGACCTTGGGGAACTTGTCCACCGTGGCTTTGCCCTTGAGGCTGACCTTGGCCTTGGCCTTGTTGGCCAGCCCCGCGACCCGCAGAAACACTTCCAACATCCTTCGCGGCATATTTGTAGGGTGTCTCGGGAGATCCAGCACCCCTTGGTCCACCAGCATTTGAGTTGGGTCCACCGGTACCTGCACCTTGTCCACCGGGGCCCATGAATCCTTGAATGCCCAAGTTCCCGCTTCCGTACAATTGTTTACCATAGTCCCCAGTGCCAACCCCTGCCTGGTTCAGTCCGAGGGAGTGTTGTTGACTGTGCTGAGAGTGGTGAGGGTGTGGCTGATAGTCATCATATCCTCCCTGAGGGTACAGGCCCTGGCTGTAGGGGTTACCCTGTGGCACAGCACCTACGCCAGCACCGGGTTGTTTGCTAACAGGACTCGGTGCAGATGCAGGCCCAGAAGGGGGCTGGTACATGGTAGGGTACTTGAATTGAGGGACAGCACCATATGGAGGGTTGTAACTATAGAATTGCTGGCTTTGAGGGTAGGTATAATACGGATAAGGGACAGAATAGCCCTGAGGAGCCTGGGCACCAGCTGGTTGTGGCTGGCCCCCGGCCTGCAGAGAACCGTGGGGCTGGGCGCCTTGGGCATTGGAAGGTGGTATCCCACCACTAGCAGGAGGCTGTTGTTGGGGTAAACCTTTGACGTCCTCATGACCGAGAACACTACGGTTGCCAAATGCACCCTGCTGGTAGGTGTCATAGAAACCCTGAGTCGAGATGTGAGGCTGATTTTTCAACGTTCAGTCAAAATACTACTTACTCGCTGATTGTCACCGTATGTATTGTAATCCTGCCCAAATCCTCCGAGGTGTGATGCCTGCTGGTGCTGGTGCTGAGCACCAAGCTGTCCAAATGAGCCATAAGGACTGTCCTGCGCCTGTCCTGCGGGTGGCGTCGGAGTATGGAAATAGGGCCCAGAAGAAGCGGCGGCGTCCCCTCGGCCTCCAAAGTAACTTGAGTGGGAGTTGTTCTGCTGCTGTGAATGCAAGGGCTGTTGTGAAGGATCCATATGCGTTGGCAAACCATGTTGAGCATACTGATTGAGCGGTTGAGTATGCTGGGGCTGTTGCGCATGTTGTTGTTGGAGCAACTGTTGCTGGTGGTGGACAGACGCCAGCGAGTGCTGTTGTTGTTGTTGGGGTTGATGGTGCTGCGCTTGTTGCTGAGCCTGTTGATGTTGCTGTTGAGCAAACGGTTGGATTGGAGAGGCTGCGGCGGCAACAACATGAGCAGGAAGCTGCGAAGGCTGTGAGACTGATGAGGGAATAGTGTGAAGAGGTTGGATGGCCGGGGTTTGTTGGGTTTGTGCTTGCTGTTGTTGAGAGAAGATTGTCGTTGAGCTAACGGACGTAGCTGCAGGTGCAGTCGCGGGCGGAACTGGTAAATCATGAGCCACGGGTGCCGGCACTTGAGCAGGGGTTGAGGGGGCTTCGGGTGCAGGAGTCGCGGCCTCGGGCTCGGAGCTAGAATGATAGTTACTGGCAGATACATCAAATGACATACAATACAACGCACGTATTTGATTCTAAAATGCTATCTCCTCCAAGAGATAAGCTACCAAACTGCATTCCGACCTTTTCAATCCCAGAGCCAAATGAGCTCGGCATGACGACGGGTTGATCGATATTTTTGTAGCGAGCGCTCGTGCGATGCGCTGCAGCTGCAGGACGGACCGTCAACTTCGGTGAAGGGGTTGCAGCAGCTGCCTGGGAGATCACCGGTGTCACGATAGGTGCAATGGGAGCTGGTTCAGACTTTGAGGCAGGTATTTGCTGCTTCTCAGGCTCAGTAGGAAGCGGCTCTTGTGGGGCTTCTACCTCGGCCTCGTGTTTTTGAACTTGCTCATTTTTAGGTTCTTCCGCATCTGACGCCGATGGCCAGCTTTCTGTAGTCGGCTTAGATTGCGGCTCATCGTCCCAGGTCGGGGCTTGCGCCGTGGTAGGTTCCTCCCATTTCTGAGGTTGAGGCTCTGCCTCGGGTGCAGGAGCAGGAGGTTGAAAAGGAACAGGTGAGTGTGAAGGAGGTGCAGGGGCGATGACAGATGCAGATAGAGGTGCTGGAGGTGGTGGTGCTGGCTTCTCTTGAGGTCTATATGTGCGAGCAAGATTAGGGAAAGAACCAAAAATAAAGATGCAAAGCAGATGTACCGTGCAATTTGAGCCCATGATTTCTTCGAAGTTGCAGGATTCGACACCGTTTTGCTCGGAGTTGGAGTGACCACAGGCAAAGAACCACTTGGCTCGGAGTCGGTACCCCATGCTGTGGGTGTGCCAGTACCACCCCATGAAGTTGAAGTGGCAAGAGATGGCGTGGCTATCTGAGAAGGTGACGCATCAGTCCACCCAGCTGATGGTGTGACTCCATTCTGATGACTGGCAGACTCATGAGCGGCCGGCTCAATCGACGCGTCAGCAGACTCGGGGGCGTCCTTTGGCGCTATCGAAGCAGGAGCGGCCCCGTTGAGTTGAGGAGAGCTATTATTGTCGACTCTGGGGCTCCGACCATTCACTGCACCGCCCCTTGCGGGACCACCGCGACCACGGACAGCACCGCCGCGACCAGGACCGCCTCTCCCACCCCTGCCTCCTCTCCCTCCTCGAGTGTCGCCACGGGGAGGGAACGAGTCTTTCGAAGCGTGAGCGGAAGAAGGCGCTTTTTTGTCCTTCTTACGGGAGACTGAGCCCCATTGCTCGGCAGTGCCTGTCAAGACTGGATTAAATGAGAAAAAAATGAGAAAAAGCAGGAAACAACCTTCGGTTATTCTGTTAGCAGCTGTCTGGACATCACCCTGTACCTCGACAAGCAGGGACTGGAGGTCTTTTTGGAGAAAAATGATGAGAGACGAGGGAGACGAGAAGGACGCTGCTCACCGTCGCTTGTCCAGCTGGGGAACATTTCTTGAAGAATCTGGGATTGGGCACGATACTTTGGGAGGTCCGGGGCATCGTTGGACTGCTGCTGGCGGAGGGCGGACTTGTATTGGGACATGGTGGTGGAGGAGAGAGTGGCTGTGACAGTAATTATTTGACCGAAAAATCAAATCGAAGCGTGGGAAAGTGGTGCAACATGAGCGCCCGCTGTGACTCGGCCACTCGAGAGGTTTCCCTCCAACTCCCATGGACTCGTACCGTCCTCTCCCTCCCAGTCCGGTCTCTCCCCCCGTCGACCCCAATCGTGTCCTTGTCGTCGTCACCCTCGATGCCGAGCGTTATACCCCCGTCGATCTCGCTGATATCCTCGATCATGGCGCCGTCATTCGCGCTCGTATCCTCAACAAAGTACGCCCATCCTCATCTTCTTTCTCTGCCTTCTCAACCACCCTGCACAGCTCAGCGTCTGGGGTGCTGAAGAACGGTCAAGGGCGCTCATCTTTGAAACCGAAATTGGCTCCCTTCAAATCGGACAGCCTCTGACTGACCGATCCCTCTCTGCCCTCTGCCGCGAACGTGGTGATAGCAAGGGTTCTTTGGCACTTATCGTCGACTGTGGGCCTTCCGCTCGACAGTCTCGTCCCCAAAGCCCTCATCCACCCACAAATTCATCCAACAATTTCATCACACGCGGAAGCCCCTTAAGCCCCTTACCAACAATCAACGACCAGGTAATACTGCTTTTGCGTGTTATTATATTAGATGCAGTCTATATATTTACAATCCATCCAGACACCATCAACCCGTCCTCCATTAAGCCTCCGTTCACCAATCGACCGTCCGATAGACATATCATCCGAAAACAATAATGTTGGCGGTGTATCTGAGCCACAGCCGCGACGAGTACGCCCTTTACCAGCGATACCTACACCAGCCTCGACTCCTAGTTCTGGGACTCCTTATGCAAGCTCACACGATGTAAAAAATGAAAACAATGACTTCTATGACTCTGCGTTGAGAATAGATACCTCTGGTGCCTCTCTTCAGGCGCAGGGACAAGAAAGTAGCAGGGCTACTAAACGCTCGTTAAGACAGCTTACTATCCCTTCTGATCATTCCCAAACAACCCCGTCCGCAGGTAGCTCTGGCTCTTCCTCAACGCCAAGTAAGCAGCAGCAAGATCTGAAAGTATCCTGCTCTCACTCTTCCCTCAAGTTCCGTTTAACTGGGTCCGAGGGAAGTTGATTGGCGGTAATGGGGTCGATAGCCGTGTTTACATGGCTCTTAATCCTGAGAGCGGCCAGATCATGGCTCTCAAGCAGAAAGAGATTCCATTTTTCCTTCCTCATTCAACACGTAGACCATTGGCAGACTATGCAAAGCGATCCTTCCTTGAAGCTGTCAAATTTGAAAGCGAGCTCCTCCAGGCACTCGATCATAAGAATATCGTCAAACACTTTTTCTTGGAAGAAACAGATACGACCGTGAACATGTAGGTGTCCTTACGCCGTCTTATGTGGGATACTTTACGTTTTGATTAATACTGGCTATTTTCGTCTGTGTAGTCTTATGGAATACGTTCCTGGCGGCACTTTACGGGGAATTATAAAGTCATTCGGACCATTTCCCGACAAAGTCACCAAGTTCCTCACCGCACAGATACTCGATGGACTCGCTTACCTACATTCTAACTATATCGTTCATCGGGTGAGTGATGTATACATTTTCCGACAAGGTGCACGCCCATCAGTCTTCTGACAGGATCTGAGGGCTGAGAATATCCTCGTTCAGCAAGACGGCGTCTGCAAAATATCCGATTTTTCCGTCTCCAAATTTGCCGATGGTGGAGGTCGAGTCTTTACTGCGTTACAAGGGAGTACATTCTGGATGGCACCTGAGGTCATCACCACCAAAATCCATGGTGGAGGATACACAAGCAAGGTTGATATATGGAGTCTTGGTTGTCTCGTTCTAGAAATGTGGTCCAGCGGTCGCCCGTGGACCGGCCTAGATGCCTCAAAAGTCATGAAAAGGGTATGTCCTTTTACTTCTCCCTTCCCTCCAGTAAGTTTTAATTCCAGACAGCTGTCTGATGCGTTGCCCCCGCCATTGCCAGACGGCCTCACGCTCTCACAAAAGGCAAGGGATTTTTACGATAAATGTTTCATTGTGTGCGGTTCAGCTTCCCATAATTCTTGTCTCGTTGATGAATTTGTTACAGAGATCCCGCCTCTCGCCCTTCAGCATCCGATCTCAGAACCCACCGTTATCTCAACTTGCCAGATGACTGGATATTCAGTCTTCCAGCAAGCCGAACGTCTGGAGGGCCATCCCGCGACACATCTCAACTTGCTACACCAACTACGCCCGTGGTAGTTGTCGATAAAGCCTCTCAACGATTTGGTTTGCATGGGTTCCCCCGGTACTCGTCTTCTGGACTATCGCCTTCAGAATGGCTTCAGAAGAATACTTTGGATCTCATGCAGTATATCAGTCAATCCGAGTATGATTTCAAAATGCGAGAAGAATACTCCTCGTGGGTCAAGAGCTGTCTGCTATTTCCCGTAAGTCGTATCACGATCGTTTAGGTCATGTTCCTATGAATTAGCCAATATGCAGCGTCTTATCATGTTTTCTTGCGAGGCTATATATGATTTGACGGAGTTGCGGACCGCCATCCATTCCTGGAAATCATGGGACACCCAGCTCACAGCGTTGATCCATTATCAGGAAGTGAACGACAGGCTCCTCTCGTTCTACGGCGATATGGATCAAGTGCACGGACTTAGAACCATCGTAGCCCTCGATGTGGATGCGATCTGTGTGAATTTTCATTCAATTGTGACAAATGAGGAATTGTTCCAGCGGATGCTTGATCTGCGAGGTAGCGAGGCTCAGTCAATACTCGATTTACTCCAAACGGTCAGTGCCCCACGTCTAATCCGATACTCAACTCTAATACCACACTCGAAAGTTACTTGACATATCGACTTTGGCGGTCGAGTTCAAAAGACACTTTATGGTCGCGATGTTGAGGCTTTCTCGAAGGTCTGGACTTCATCCAAGTCTTCTTTCGCAACGCCAAGTTATCTTGGAAGGCGCCTACCCAATTGCCTCCGGGCATTTCGGGGATGTTTGGAAAGGGTCATTTCGGAATCAACAAGTAGCAGTCAAGGTGTTGAAATTTTACGCCTCATTCGAACTGGAGAGGCATCTCAAGGTCTTTTAACAACATCACCGGCATCAACTCAAGTTAGTTACTAAAATCTTGATTATAGAATGTTCTCCGCGAGACGTTAATTTGGCGACAGTTACGGCACTCAAACGTTCTTCCTTTTTTTTGTCTCCATCACGTCCAAGATGATGAACGCAGAATCGGACTTGTATCACCGTGGATGGATAATGGTAATTTACAGCAGTTTCTATGGCGGACCTCCGACGCAAACCGTGTCTCCCTGGTATGAATTATGATTTCCAAATTGCTCAAAAAGTAATGGCAATCATCGTTTAAGATGACAGATATTGCAGAAGGTCTTGAGTATTTACATAACAACCAACCTGCCATTATACACGGAGACCTGAAAGCTGTGTGTTTTTTCGTCATGAGAAGTGTTTTTTGTCTTACTGATACTTTGTAGGTGAACGTATTAATCACGGACACACGCCGCGCGTGTTTGGCTGATTTCGGCCTCTCAACCGCGTCAAAGTCACAGGTCTTCAATATGTCGTCCTCATCTGACCGGGCAGGTGGCACTTCTAGATGGACTGCTCCAGAACTATTAAACGGATCGCAGTCTACTAACACACCTAAGAGCGACGTTTATTCATTCGGGTGTATTTGCTATGAGGTACGCCCTTTGAGGTAGTCCTCAGGAGATACTAATCCAAGTGAACAGATTTTCTCTGGGGACATACCTTTTTCCGAGGCAAGTTTGGACTCTGCTGTGATTTACAAGGTAACTGTGCAGCGTCAACGGCCTTGCCGTCCCGAGAACTGTAAACCTCATGGCAAATCGCCATCATCCCTTGGATTAAATGATCACCTATGGGGTATCGTGGAAAATTGCTGGAACTTGAACCCAAATGATAGACCCACTATGCGGAATGTAATAGCGATGTTACCCACACGGACTGCGCCAGTCCAGCCTGGTGCCGAAAAGTACTACCAGCTGCCCCACAATGACAGCAAGGGGAACCTCATAACATGGGCCAGCAATACCCAGCAGCTCTGCAGTCCCTAGATCATGTCAAGGACTTAGTTTTGCAAACATTTTCCCTTCAGGAAGACATTGCATTGGACGAATCCTTAAAATTAAAGCTATTCGACCCAACAACTAGGATAATAGTAGAATACGTTTTGTAACACAAAAGTTCTGCTAATGAATTCTGTTCGAGCGACTAGTTGGAGGGAGAGAATCAAACCGCTTGCGGTCACGCTAAGGTCACACGTCAAAATACACCCCTCCTGCATGACGTGCCTTTCATTTGGAAAGGTGCTATTTTGCAAACATTTTCCCTTCAGGAAGACATTGCATTGGACGAATCCTTAAAATTAAAGCTATTCGACCCTTGAAATAGTTTATCTTTTCAATGTTCAATAGAATAGATAGATACAGGCAAGCTCTACGAAATTGGTCTCCGCCTATGAAACTTGCATAATTCTTGCTGCTATCTCACCGATTGCATAAGCCGCAGGCTGTTAAGACCACAACATAGTCAGTATCCCATCCGATCATTGAGAGTGTACTGACTTGTGTGTGCGCCGACAAAAGAAGAGGCAATATAGAGGCGTCAACAACGCGGATGTTTCTCGTGCTCATATACACTTGGTGTCAGGGCTCTCTAAAGTGTTGTCCCTACTCACCTGTATACTTTCAGATTGGAATCAACGACACCATTTTTAAACCTAGGAAGGAGGGAAGCGGTTCCGACAGAATGATACTAAGATGATTATATCACTTAGTTTGGTAGATGAACAGTCATCGATAAACCTACACCGCAATTGACATTTTCTTTCACAAACTATAATCGCGAAATAATTGGTACCCAGTTGAGCCTATCGATAAACCTACACCGCAATTGACATTTTCTTTCACAAACTATAATCGCGAAATAATTGGTACCCAGTTGAGCCTTGATAAGAGTAGACATACAGTTTCCCATTGTGCATCCGAGGTAACATTGGCAGCTGGAAAGATCTGTTATCTCAGAAGTGAATCTAATGCATTGACCAAGAAACTCACCAGTAGGGAAGACTTCCTTTTCGAATATTTCTTGGAAAGAATGCGT
Source organism: Macrolepiota albuminosa (assembly GCA_027475525.1). NCBI lineage: Eukaryota > Fungi > Basidiomycota > Agaricomycetes > Agaricales > Agaricaceae > Macrolepiota > Macrolepiota albuminosa. The sequence continues at coordinate 266,129 of JAMWFC010000049.1, forward strand.
CTGAAAAAATTTGCGCCCATATGCAGTAGCTTTTGCTAGGAACCACCTATCCCAATCTGATTCCAACACGTTAGGATTTATCAGCGGAAGGTCATCGATAGAATTGGAGCGTATGTGCTTGAAAACTTTCGTTGGTTGATCTAGATCATTTTCCATAGGAGAATATCTGCTTACAATGCTACCGCGGGAGAGTGGGTGGAGATGAGTGATGGCCATGGAGACATAGCTCCGATTAGCTTCCTTTACGGGTCCGCCAGAAAACGAGTTGAACTGGGTTGCAGATCGAATAACTTGCAAGGACGGATCCACCTATCTGACATGCACTTACCAAGAGGTATTCAGCCTGGGGAACCTCGAAAATCATGTTCTTGATTGATTGAAAGAGGTCTTCTTGTATAGTTGACGGTTTCCTTTCTAGTATCTGGTTGGCGACGGCTATCTCTTCCATAGAGAGGATGTTGGATACAGGTGACATATTTACAACAGCGTTTGCGAATGTCTGTCCGGGCATTTATTGCAACTCTCATATCGCCCTGATAGACACGTACAAACCAGCCTTTGCCCTTCTTGTACAACTCTTCTTGCTATAAAGATGCGTGGTACTCATCATAAAAAATTCTGCAGTGCAAGAGGTATACCTCAGCTTTAAGAGCAAGATCGTATGTCAGGGCATCAAATGACTCATATGGCTCTTTGAGCATATAGGTCAAGATTGTTATCGTGCTTTTCTCCCTTGTCAGAATCTACCATGCTTGGAGGGGAAAGACGCGACTCACTGATCCTCGTAATTTGCTCCAACACCAGGAAGATCAATTTTGACGTCGATTTTCAGCGGGTTAAGGATGTCCTTATCACCAATGCCAGAGAGCTCGAGTAACTGTGGTGTACGTATTGTGCCAGCTGAGAGGATGACTTCACCAGTGGACTTGACCCTGGCGAACTGCACAGTATCGTCAGGAAAACGGACATGTACACCAGAAGCTTGAACAATCCCAGTGCCCGTGATATTGAGACTTGTCGCAAGAGCACCATTGTAGAATATAAGTAGGTTATTTCTTGCAATAACAGGATCGGCTAGATATGATATGTCTGAGCTGTGACGGGTCATTACTTTGTCGTTGCTCACCGTAGGCGAATTCAGCAGTAACACGTCCAGAGGATTTCACCTCGGAGGAAAGTGAATAAAAAACTCCCTTGTTACTCCCACCATAGGCATCTGAGTTGAAGTCATGCCCCAGTTCGATGGATGCGTTTATAAACTTTTGATGTTGTCTGCAATGTAGTGTCAGGAGGCTTTGGAAGACAGAATCATACTCCCTCATACAGCGGCAAGAATGCAGGGAATGATACATTGACAGGACCAGCCGACCCCAGGCTATTAGGCTCGATGACGAAGCCAAACTCATCTGTGAGTTCCTGGGACGGCCTCTCCAAATTTTCAGCCTACCAAACCAATAGTCATTCGCAAGGTCTGGTGAGAGTCACAAGATTCTGCACTTTTTTCATTGCAGAATAGAAACGATCCCAATTCCATCCAGGATTGCCCAAATCCGCAAATGCGTCGTATTCCTCTCTTGCCCCACGTACCCAGACAAGACCGTTGACAGCACTATCACCACCTAGAATCTAAACATACCCTTGGGATGAAAAGTAGAGACGATAAAACATTCCATACTTTTCCAGAGGAGAGGTTTATCGTCTGGTTTGCAGCGTGTATCTGTGGTACAGTCTGTGGTACCTTCATTTACTTACAAAGCTCAAAGACTTTCTCTCTAGTACTTACGTTGTATAGCCAATCAATGTCAGACCCAATGAATGAAAAAGACTTTTGAGGAACAGTAACAAGAGTACTGATCATGGTCAAATTATGCGCTAGGAGAGGAAAGGGATCACATGCGACTCAACGCACTCGTTGATTCCAGACCTCCCGGCTTCAAGCACTAGTATTCTCTTTAGGGGGTTTTCTGACAGTCGTCGCGCAACAGTCAAGCCAGCCGTCCCTCCTCCAATGATGATCTAGACCAGTCAGGTTGCTTCTGAGAGCCTTGAACAAATTTGAAGCCATACATAACTAGGATTAAAAGCATGTTGAGCTATGGGAACAACACGCAGAAGCTTGTACATACTCAAAGGTGGTAGACTGAAGGACGGACTTTCCTAAAGGAGTAGTCGCTCGAAGATCAATGAGAGTATTCTGTACACCGCCCACGAGAGCAAGTGAAGGACGGACTTTCCTAAAGGAGTAGTCGCTCGAAGATCAATGAGAGTATTCTGTACACCGCCCACGAGAGCAAGAGAGTCGCTATAGTCACAAGCATCGCGCAATATTGTAGCGATAGGGTGACAAGGGGCGACCGTTTCTTAAGTTGTCGAAAAATAATGACGTACACGTATTGTACTGCGAAACTCCGCCCGAATGAAATCAAGAAGCGCAAAGCTTCAATTCTCCGGCAAATTCCGGCTAATTCGCACGGAAAGCCAGCATATCCAAGATGCGTATGCATTCTACAAGCAATTACAGTTCCAGTATGTAGAATCTGTACATGTATGTACATCAATATTTTGGTCGTTGGCATCTAGATCTGGCCAGAAGGGCCAAGAGGGGTTTGTCCAGGTTGGGCTGGAGAAACCTCGAGAGGCTTCATCGCAGGGAAGAGAAGCACTTCCTTGATATCTAAAAATTACGAAAAAGACAAGTTGAAGGATGATAGAAGCGACAAGGATCCAAATACAACTCACTAGTAGAATCGGTCAAGAACATGACGAGACGATCGATACCCATACCCCAGCCACCTGTCGGTGGAAGACCATGTTCAAGGCTGGAAAAAAGCGGATAAATGAGTGAAGCGTCAAGTATGGGAACCATAGAAGATGCCTCACGCGTCAATGAACGTCTCGTCGATTCCTTGAGCCTCGTCGTCACCTTGCTCCTTTTGCCTGACCTGTTCCTCGAATCGCAAACGTTGTTCAAAAGGATCATTCAACTCGGTGTAGGCATTGCAGATTTCCTTTCCGCACAAGAAGCCTTCAAAGCGCTCACACAGGCCAGGTCGAGAGCGATGCCACTTTGCCAGAGGAGACATCACTTGAGGATGGCCGACTTTAAAAGATGATGGTCAACGAAACCGGCGAAGGGGGGGAGAGTAGAAAAAAAATGTACCGATGAAAGCTGGTGAGATACAGAGAGGCTCGATGAATTCCCCTACAAGCTGTACAACGAATGTCATCGATGCTTCAACAGTAAAGCTGGTGAGATACAGAGAGGCTCGATGAATTCCCCTACAAGCTGTACAACGAATGTCATCGATGCTTCAACAGTAGCACAGTGGAGCCAAGGTGCATACCTTATCAAGTAGGCGAGCATTGGTGCGGGTTCGCTGCACTCGACGTTATGCTAGACATTCATCAGGATATTTCCACAAGAATTCGCAATTCGGGTACCTTTGTGCAAAGTTCCCTCAGCCACTTGTTAGCCTCTTCGGTATGAAGGGTGTCACCTGGAGGGAAAGTGACACCAAGCTTCTCTTCAAGGGTTTCAATCATGTCATAACGCTTCCAAGGCCGCTTAAACTCAAGTTCCAATTGACGAGCGCCTTCTTGGCCTTTATTGCCATCAGGGTGGTATACGAGCGTGGTCGATCCACCTGTCAAAGATCTCACCAATCCCTCCACCATCACTTCAGTGATACCCATCAAGTCCTCCATATCAGCATAGGCCATGTAAAACTCGCATATGGTGAACTCGGGGTTATGCGTCAGATCGATGCCTTCGTTTCTGAACACGCGGCCGATTTCGTACACACGATCCAACCCACCAACGACCAACTCCTTGAGGTAGAGCTCGGGGGCAATGCGCAGGTAAAGATCAAGATCGAGATCATTGTGGTGTGTGATAAACGGCTTGGCGGTCGCTCCTCCGGCAAGCAACGAAGTCATAGGAGTCTCAACTTCCATGAAGCCGAGATTATCAAGGAACCGGCGAATGTAGTTGACAATCCTGCTGCGTGTGACGAATAGCTTGCGCGTGTTGTCATTTAGAATGAGATCCAAGTAACGCTTACGGTACCGGGTCTCCTGATCTTTGAGACCAAAGTGAGTGGAAGGAAGCTGATGCAGATTGGGCGAGAGAAGTTGCATAGATGACGGGGAAATGCTCAATTCACCCTTCTTGGTACGAGAAGGGAGCCCAGTCACGCCTACAATATCTCCACGGCGAAAGATATCATGTGTAGTAATTCACCCTTCTTGGTACGAGAAGGGAGCCCAGTCACGCCTACAATATCTCCACGGCGAAAGATATCATGTGTAGTCACAAAAGAATCTGGGTCAGCAGCATCCCTGTAGCATAACTAGTCAGAGACGCGTTAATTGTGCAAAAAAGGAATGTTTTTTACTGTTGTGTCGCCATAATCTGAACCTTGAAACCCTCGCCATGAAGATCATAAAACCTCAACTTGGTACCACTAGTCCTGATATTATGAATCCTGCCAGCAAGACTCACAGGAGGGCCTTGGAACTTGGTGCCCGGTAGAATCACCCCTTCCGGGCCATAAGTCGTAATATAAGACTGGATGGAGCTCGTTACATCGAACTTGTGAGGGTACGGATTCGGCGCCTGAGTTTGCTTGAGGTGAAGTATTTGGCGCGAGCGCAGTTCAAAATATTGCTATCGCGAAGGATGATTAATTATCACGTTTAAAACTCGACACTACGGTTCGGGACATACGTTGGGGTTGAGCTCTTCCTCGGAAGGCTTCGCCTCGACTTTGGGCTTTGCCTCGGGTACGGGAGCCTTGGCGGCCTTGTGAGCCTCCTTTGCTCTCTGCTTTTCACGTCGCTTCAGTTCCCTATATGAATCGCATCGATGAACATCCCAAGATCAAAAAAAAACTTACTGTTTGGAAATGAGTTCGCCAGTGACAGGATCCTTGTGATTACCCGTAGGTTCAGTCGCCATAGTTCTACACAAAGCTGAACGATAATTTGTAGCAACAAACGTAGATCTGACAGATGCTGGTATCAGTAAGGGCCGGACAAGCCTGAGCATTCACTTCTTTTCAGAGATTTTCCATGATCGAACTCAATCAGAGTCACATGCTATTATTTGTTTGGCATTAGCCATTCATTACAAACACAACTGATGCCTTGTGATAAGATGTACAATGAACAGATTACGATTGGTCCGATTCTCATATTCCCTGGATCACCGAGTTGACAATGCTGATCTTTTTCCATTCCTACATGCATCAATTGAATACAACACAGATATATGAAGAAGGACATTGCGAGCGTGACGGCACTCAAATTTCCATTCCTACATGCATCAATTGAATACAACACAGATATATGAAGAAGGACATTGCGAGCGTGACGGCACTCAAAGACCAAAAAAGTGGAACATCGAGTGAGGAGGAAGGAACGAAGGGAATCGGATGACTCGGATAAAGCTGATGTTGGGGAGGTCGAGGAGGGAAAAGCGATAACTATTACCACATACAGCAGATGACAGTCCGAGAGAGGAAATGAAGGTAGTAAGAGAAAAACAAGGTCTACAAAAAAGCAGGGTCAGAACCAGCAGAACCTCATAATCAACGAGGAGGGGTCCTGCCGATCAGTTGGCACCCCTGGGCGCTTCCTTGTAGGAGATTGCCTTAAAAAAAAAGAGGTTGAGAGAGACGTGACAAGCCAAGAAACCAATAACGCACAGCCTCTTCATTCATGGCACTGATAATGGTAACAAGGAGATCCTTGCCCTCGTCGAAATCAGCCTGAATCTGCTTGCCAATGTCACCCTCGGGGAGTTTGACATCATCCTTCGCAACACCATCGTTAGTCATGAGGTTGAGGAAACCGTCATCAATGTTGACCTGTAAAGAAATCAGTGTCCGATCGAGGAAAAAATAAAAGAAACCTTACGAGTTGGTATTCATTGCGAGAGACGTTGGGAACGTCCATGTTGTGGGTGGAAGGGGAGATATCTTCCTGTTTTTTTTTTCTAAAGTGTGAGAAGAGCAAAGTCTCGTGGGCGCCTGATGATGGGACTTGCCAGCTTTTTACCAGTGAAAATCTAACGGAGGAGACAAATAAGGTTCAAAGATCAGTGTAATCAGGGGAAAAAATACCCACGTCGAGAGCGACGAGATGGACCTTGGCGTGACCGTGCTTGCCAGTCTTGGAGGTAGACATGTCGACGATCTTGCAGGGACGACCTGGGAGTCAGTCGTGTGAGCGATTAGAGAAAGGAAAGAAATGGCGGATACATGCCCTTGATAACGACATGACCGTTTTTGCGCAAAGCAGAGCATTGCATGGGATAGGTGAGGGATGCACCTGCGTTCCCCTTGGAGAGACAAGGACAGATGAGATGGAGCGATAAAAAGAAGAGCAGAAAAACAAGAAACACACAGTCTCGATCGCCTCGTTGTGCTGTTCGTCGTCGGCCATTTTCACTAGTAAGATATGATGGAAAAGAGTGAAGATATCTAAGACAAGCTCGAGTTTGCGGATGAGAGCGCGAACGAAAAAGTTCAAAAATTTCGATTCCGCACTCATTCCAACTCCGACCGATTAGATAATCACATTCCGGGTCACGACAATGAATGACGACGTACGTGGTTCATCAGTTCACCAGTCATGCACCCCTTTGGAGGCGCACAGAAATGTCCAAGATGTTCAAAGGTGGTCTATGCTGCGGAGCAGGCAAGTCATGTATGGCTGGCTTTATACTTGATTCTGATGATGGATTAGGTTATGGGACCTGGCAGGAAGGTAGGGGTGATCCGAGTGGTCTTTGGGAGGCTCCGCTGACTTTGGTATCGTAGCTGTATCATAAAGTACGCTCAAAGACGTCCTACAAACTAGCTTTCGTTGCCTGAAACTGATCTAGCCATGTCTGGCATGCACAAACTGTAGTAAGCGGTTGGATTCGTATACCCTTCTCGAACACGACGAAAAGGCAAGTTGTGGACCATTCATGGTTGCCAATGTCACTGATGGCTAGACAGCCTTATTGGTAACCTATTTATAACACTTTTAGAGAACCAAGGTTAAACCTTGTCAGTAAATCATGCCATATCAAGAACTTTGGCACGCGAGATCTACGACAGGCCAATTTGCCCCAAGGTTAAACCTTGTCAGTAAATCATGCCATATCAAGAACTTTGGCACGCGAGATCTACGACAGGCCAATTTGCCCTATCCTGAACCACGCCCCGCTTCTCCTGTGCTCACTACTCCCCCACCAGTATCTTCGCCGTTGGACAACGTTGCGCCACGCTCTAATTGATTCCCACATCAGTGGGTACACCCTCGAATAGCGGCAGGCCCGGTCTCGGCGGACTTCCACGCACGATTCCACTAACACCTACCCGCAGTGGTGGGGAAAACAGTTTGGGCACGATTCATTCAGCCACAGGCACGCGTTACGGAGCAGCGCTCGCTAACACAGAATCTCCGAAGCGCTGGGGTGGAAGCACAAACCCTTGCTGCCCGCGGTGTGGGAAGAGCGTCTATTTTGCAGAACAGGTAAGACGTGGTAGATTGTTGCTGCCCGAGGTCTGAGTAATTTGATAGGTGAAAGCGGTAGGCAAGACGTATCACAAGAATTGTCTGCGCTGCACCGAGTGTAACACGTCGTTGGACTCGAACCGGCTTCGAGACCATGACGGAGAACCGATTTGTGTGCGATGCTACGGCAAGGTGAGACCAAGTGCGCTCAAACGTCGAGTTGATTGGAATGATTGCCAGTTTCACGGGCCACAAGGCGGTGGGTATGCGTTGCTGGGAAAGTCTGCAAACGTCGAGTTGATTGGAATGATTGCCAGTTTCACGGGCCACAAGGCGGTGGGTATGCGTTGCTGGGAAAGTCTGGGGATGATATATTGTATATTATGCGACAATTAATAATATGTTATCTGCAACTCGCCACTCGCAAGTAGCACGTCGACGTCCAAGGGACGTTGACGCTTCAATGCAAGGACCAAATCAGCATCGGACGAGTCTAAATTGACATCGAGAAGGAAAGAGTCTGGGACATGAAGAATGAAGCGACGGGGTTCGATGTCGAGAGTGGCGTGTTCTATTACAGCACGAGGCTACGAATGGCGATTGACCAAGTGGGAGACAAAGATAGGGATGGAGACATACGAGAGTAGGAACGGAGATGGATATCTGGATCTCGGATCCGACTTTGGACCAAGACCAGGAGTTTACCTGGGGTCTGAAGGAGACTGTGCGGGGCAAGAGCTTGCCCTTGGAGGGAATGTTTGGCGTGGCGATGTTACGGGAGAGTACGAGGGAGGTCTGGGCCTCGATGGCCTGGAGAGCGCGTTCTGCGGGAGTTGGGACTTGGCGGGGGGAGAGGTGGGGCTCGCTTACCAATTAGGCCGAGCTTGAAATCGGGGTCAGTGCGAGTGCGAGACTTGAGTGATTTGTTGTAGATGCAGTCAAACACGAGAGCAGGTTTGCCGGCTGTGGAGTGAGATTGCAGCGCGACTGCGATGAGATCGGGGTGGACGTGCCTTTGTCGGTGTCGTCGCGGGCATCTGAGACGACGACGGGGACATGGGGAGGGACGTTGCAGTCCCAGGCAATGTTGACAAAGACCTTGGTGCCGTGGGCTGAGGACTTGACGCAGAACGCGGGGACGGGGACGAGTTGAATGGGGTGCATGCACGTGACGGAGAAAAGATTTGGCCATGGATGGAGTGGGCTTGGTTTAGCAAGATCCTGGACAGCCGCTTTGGAAATGGCGGCACAGTCAGCCTTAAAAGCCCAGCCTCCGTTCAGATTCGGTATCTCCTCTCTTCCATCCCTCTCAGGTCCATCTAACTGCTCCCAGCTGTTCCTGCAGAGGACGACATGTACAACGTATCTCCCTTCCCCGACTTTGATGACCCCGCCCGCGTCCAGCAGTACATCCAGGACCGTCGTGTCATTGGCGTATGTACTCTTTTCTCTTCTCGATCCTCGCTCACCGTCTCCCAGTACGATCCTCTCCTCCAGCCTGCTCTTCTCTGCCATGAGGTCGTCTCCACCCCCAATGCACAAAAGACAATCGCGTCCGCACGCTACAGCGCTGCCCGCATCCTCGCAGGCCGTGACGATCGTCTCCTCGTCGTCGTCGGCCCCTGCTCCATCCATTCCTCCGAGCAGGCCCTCGAGTACGCAAATCTTCTCAAAGCCAAGCTCGATTCCTGGCCAAATCTTCTCATCATCATGCGTGCCTACTTGTAAGTCCATCTTTTCTCACCGCTACTCGTCCCGTGCTCACCGCACTTCTAGTGAGGTAACTCTTTCCATTCCCCTTGGCCGCCCGTCGTCTGACATATTCCCAGAAACCCAGGACAACCGTCGGCTGGAAAGGCCTCATCAACGACCCTGACATTGATGGCTCTTTTAAAATCAACAAGGGTCTCCGCATCGCCAGGCAGCTTCTAAAGGCCTCATCAACGACCCTGACATTGATGGCTCTTTTAAAATCAACAAGGGTCTCCGCATCGCCAGGCAGCTTCTGTGCGATCTCACAGACCTGGCATTCCCGTGGGGTCCGAGCTTCTCGACACCATCTCTCCCCAGTACATCGCTGACCGTATGATTTTTTTTTCTCTTTCTCCTTATGGCCCTGACACTCCCAACAGTCATCTCCTGGGGTGCCATTGGTGCCCGTACCACCGAGTCTCAGCTCCACCGTGAGCTCGCCTCTGGCATCTCCTTCCCCATCGGCTTCAAGAACGGCACAGACGGAAGGTCAGCCGCCCCCTCTCCCTTGCCCCACGTCTTGTCCCTGACTGATTCTTCTTAGCGTCTCTGTCGCGATCGATGCCATGCATTCCGCATCCAACCCCCACGCTTTCATGGGCGTCACCGAACAAGGCCTCGCCTCGATCGTCAAAACGCGCGGCAACAAGGACGTCCACGTCATCCTCCGCGGCGGCACCAAGGGTCCCAACTACGCCGCAGAGTTTGTCCAAGACGCGACCAAGACCATCCTCAAGAAACGCGAATGGGCAAGCATCATGATCGACTGCAGCCGTACGTCGTCGTCGTTACCCCTTTTTCTCCCGGACTTACTCTTTCCCATTCCGCCACAGATGGCAACTCCCAGAAGAATCATAACAATCAGCCCAAGGTGATTGATGATATCTGCGTTCAGCTCGCAGCAGGCGAGAAGCATGTCACCGGTGTCATGATCGAATCACACATCAACGAGGGCCGCCAGGACGTGCCTCCCGAAGGCCCGGCTGGTCTCAAGCACGGCGTTAGCATCACAGACGCCTGTGTCGACTGGGACCGGACCGTCACCCTCCCGAAGGCCCGGCTGGTCTCAAGCACGGCGTTAGCATCACAGACGCCTGTGTCGACTGGGACCGGACCGTCACCATGCTCGACAAGCTCAATCAGGTCAGTCACCGTCATCTCAAAATCTTCCACGGCTCATCTCCCCAGGCCGTTTCGAACGTCGCAAGGTGCTCTTTGAAGCAAGTTTAAACCGCCCAGCAGCTTTCGAACGTGCTCAGGAAGTTTCTGCCTCATAATTACATAGACTTTCCACACATGTATCTAGATTTTTTCTATCTATGTAGAATGTAATCAATGGACGGAATCATCATTATCTTTTCCCAATCTTGATGAGTTACTGACCCCGGGTATCGGTCTCTTGTTTCAATTCCCCCCTTTTTTGACGAATATGTAACATAATGACAGGTCAAGTCTGTTTCAATAACAAAGTTTCCATTCACATGGGATCAATCGTAATAGACTCAGCAAACTCTAAACTCAATATCAAACCTTCGCCATTATTTGCAAATCAACCACTCTAATTCAAACATTCCAAGCATCAATGATCTCATCCAACGACCTGACACTCCACCCGGATCCGAGCGCAGTCGTCATTTTCGTACCGGCACCATGCAACACCTCCTTGATCCCCATATCAAGTGAGATCGTATCGTTTGTTCCCCCAGGTGGCGCCAGCCCCATACACTGCGCATGTGCGTCCTGCGCTAGCCCCTTCAGGATGACAAGGATCGTATACACAGGCACCCCGTTTCGCACGAGGTACCATGCGAGGTTGCGCGTTACCTCCGGCCCAGTGTCAGTGTCCGTGTCAGCGTCACTGATCACTTCGCCCCGCGCGTACCGTCCCAGAACCCTCGCAAACTCCTCCGTCTTTCGAACCACATCGAGTCGTTGGTCCAGCGCATGAAGCGCCCCAGCGACGGTGCTAGCTCGGACCAGCGGCGGTCTAGGATTATTCTCAGCGCGTCCACTGAACCGCCGGTCATAAATCTTGCTGTAAAAATCCGCAGCAAACCTCAGATCTTGAAGACGCAGATGGTAGTAACGCGAGTCCGGAGACATGGTCCGGTACAGGAATAGCGTCAGGTGCGTCTGCAGCGTCTGAGGCTTATCTAGAAGGATACTGTCCAGCAGGGCTGCATGGCAGTAAGCCTGAAACAAACGCTCCCCTTCTATCTCGGTCTCCCGAGAGAAATGATCTGCAAACGCCAGGAACAAAACATCATTCGAAAAGGACGTTATAAATTCTCCCAGATCTCCTGCAGGGTGTATCTTTGTGTCAGTCGACTGAGGAAAGTCAAGTGTCGCGCTATCTCCTGCAGAAGCCCCTGAACGGACAAACAAACTTCGACTGCCTCTGGGATCCTCTGTGTAGCTCAAGAAGGCTGTTCTCCTGCAGAAGCCCCTGAACGGACAAACAAACTTCGACTGCCTCTGGGATCCTCTGTGTAGCTCAAGAAGGCTGTCTTCGTTTGACAAACAGTGTCTGACTGCGAAGCAAGCTCTGACGATGTCGCGGAAGATGTTCAGTGTCCAGATAGAACGGCCAGTAACGAGGCGTATCAACCTTTATTGACAAAAGTTTGTCAAGATCAGGTATCAGCGTCGGTGAAATAAGCTGAGTCGTGCCAATATCTTTTCCTTCTTTCATCGTGATCTTGACTGGAAGATATACCACCTCCGTGCTATCGACGTCGCGGGCAATAAGACATCTTGGTTCAACTGCTAGGGCCCAGAGATGGCGAAGGGCTTGTAGGTAGCTCTTGTTGTCCGACGATACGTGATGTGTGCGAGGGAAAAAGGCCGCAACCATGCAAGCAACTGCGGCATCTGATGTTCCAAGTGTAAATCGACCACCGCCCAGAAAGAGAAGGCCAATCGACATGTGTGTCGCCATGTGAACGCCATATTTCGATTGCTGATTATACATGGCCTGTTGATACATACCATAAGCATAGCGAAGGCGCCTAAAACACGTAATTTCTCCAGTTCCTGCCATGACCATACTTAACGAGATGGAAATCAGGTTAAGTCCATCACGGTAAGCCGAACGCTTGATTTTGTGATCAAACTGCGGACCTGTTCATCAGATTAAGCAACCGTGCATCTAAGAATTGCAACGAATAACAAACCTGCCGAATACACCAGTCTGGTAAAGAGGTCAAAGTACCTGATGATCATCATGTACGCAGCTTCCCGGGCGGTACCCGCGTATTTCAAACCAACAACAAAACAGCTGCCCGCCAGAATATTGTAGTAAGCAAGCTCCAAGGCATCATCAATAGCATGGCCCTTCCCATGGGCCTCGAAAGCTACACGAACGGTCAACGGCAACTGAGAAACGAGCCATTCGGCAGTCGGAGAAACAGAATCCCATGGGCCTCGAAAGCTACACGAACGGTCAACGGCAACTGAGAAACGAGCCATTCGGCAGTCGGAGAAACAGAATCCACAGAATTAGTGATCGTGCAATGGTACGAATGAGTACAAAGCTAGGTTGGATACGATTGAGAGCTACAATTGTATCTGGTATTGTTAGAATGTCCGCAATATCTTGTCGCTCCGTTCGCAGGTACATCAAACCCAATGCAATAGTCGCCGAAGGTGACGTTAGGTTTATGTCAAAGGGAGGACGCGAGCCCATCTGAGAGAGCATACCTACGTCGCCATGTATCAAAGTTGTTAGGCGAGAAATGAGGGCCATGTCCGCTGGAGTAGAGGAGCCTTTCCCAAGCATAATCATGCCAAATGCAATAGCTGCCGCGGAAGTATAAGCCTCACGATGTTCATTGCTAAGGTCTGGTTGCACTAGATCTTTCCTGCTAATTTGGTTGAGACACACTTCTGCCATACGTCGATTTTTGGTTCCCAGATAAAGCAGACCAACCCCAGCGAGCCCGGCGGCTTGGGTCAGAAGCGAGACGTTAAGATCTACATTGGGAGTAGGGAGTAGAGCGGGAGTATGAACAGCTAGTAGCTTCGTGACATGTGTATTTCCACTTCCGATATTTGCAGCAGAAAGACCTAAAAGAACTCCGATAGATGTCAGGTCGTGCTTTGGCGTTAGGTACCCGAAAGTGTGCCACGTTAGCATTTCTCTCAGGTGTCCAGTAAGGCCTAATCCAAATAGGAAGCCAGCATGTTCCGGAGTCAGTTCTGAAGGCTTATTAAACGCGATCCATGAGCTTTCCACGCCAGCAGAGAAAGGAGATATTCGTAGACCCGCCGCCACACCGTTGTGAAAATCGCCCCAATTGAGAGACTCTGGAAGTGGGGTTTTTCCAGGTTCAGGAGTAACAGTGACATTCGTCGGTTGCACTCGAATGCTGTACTCTACTTTCGGTATGGTGTATGCCTCGCGCGTAACCGTTGGAACTGAACCGAACGTAAACATTGCACGTCCAAATACTCTACTTTCGGTATGGTGTATGCCTCGCGCGTAACCGTTGGAACTGAACCGAACGTAAACATTGCACGTCCAAAGGGTAGGCAAGGGTACGTTCAGCGACGTGGAGCACAAGAGTTTGGTGTTCTTTAGTTTGATCATGTTCGCTAGCATCGTCGTCAGTGCTTGAAACTTTTGGCAAATGAAAAGATCAGACTTGAGTCCAGGTCGTTCGACCCATTTGATATTCGGGATCTTGGAGGAACAGAGCATGCGAGAAACTTCTTCCAACCGACGATCCTGGCCGAAGCGAATGTCTGTAAAGTCTGCCAGGTCAAGTTCAACGCCTGTCATCGCTTCGACTTCTGCGCTAGCAGCAGCTCGAGCCTGGTTGACTATCTCGCCGATAGTTGGACGAGGACTGGTCGGATTCTGAAAGAGTTGATGTAGAGTATAATCTACTGATAAAATAAGGGACCTACAATGAATTCTTGAATGGGTTTGTATCCGTCGCTGAACGACAAATCCGGAGCCTCATCTGCAGAAGCAGCAAGGTCGTTTCTTCCAACAGCACGATAAGCAGCCAAGGGCCAGTCCCCAGGGGGCGCCAGCTGGCATGACCTGGCCGCTTCTCGAAGAGGTGCGGCAATGCCAATTGGAAGACGAGACAAGAAGTCGGGTTTGAGGTCGGCGTTAACCATGAGAAACACCGCATTCTCCGCTCTTTTCTGAGTCTGTGGCACGTCCTTGTCTGCAAGGCATTTGTAGATGCTGGTGAGGTGCTGAAGTGCTGAAAGTGGGTCAAGCTCTCCATAAGTGTAGGCCGGCGCAATGCCGAATCGAACGGCTACTTCTTGCGTATCCCATGGGACCTGCCATTCCGGATTACTTATGCGCCCGTAGAGTATCGCAGATATATCCGGGGGCCAAACGGGTAGGCGATCATCGACAAATCCTACTTCTGACGAGTTGCGCGTTAGGAAAAGGAGCATACATGACGAGGTAATAACCAACCTGTAGTTGCAGGCGATGGCCATGACGGTGCTGCATCAGGACAAAGGCGCTTCCAATAGTCCACCCATTCCGGACGCACTGCCTGAGCTACCCCACAGATTAGAGGCACTAGTCTGATTAAAGACTGATACTGGTCGATCATTAGCCTAAGATTCTCTCCAAGGGTGTGTAAAGCCCAAAGAGCTGGCCCCATCAAAAAATGGGGCTTTCTTTTCTCCACTAGCGATATTGCAGTGTTCTTGTAAAGAGCCTTTGAAGGCATTTCAAGTCCTCTCAATGCAAGGTCATCGATAAATCGGTCATGAGAGGGTGAGAGCCCGAGCATGGTCCATGGTCTCTCGTCAGCTGGCCTAGCCCCCGCCCCGCAAGGCAGGAGGAAACAAGAAGAAATTGTGTCTGAAAAATGAGCAAAATCGGCATCATTGGCAGTAGGACGACCACTTTCCGACCATCTTTGTAAAAACATTGTATGCAAAGCAAACATGTAGTCAGACGGAAGGATCAATGAAAGGACCTGCATGCATTGAGAGACAAGAAGGTCATGGGGAACAAGGTCAATGGTAGCACGTTCTTTCCAACCGTCTTGGAATGTCACCAGAATGGTAGAAAAATGATCACTGTGCACAGAGACAATTGGTCCGTGGTCAACAGATATCGGCAAGTTCGAATCAACTTGCATATCGTTGTCACCAACGCCAGACGAGGACTTCTGCGGATGGCATAGCTGTATAGGCAATTCCCGCGTTCCATGGGTAAGAATTGCCAATTCATGGCCAGGTTTGACGATGAGGAGATCCCAAACGTTGTCTCTGGTTGCGCGAAGGGAAGCAACTGAGATAACAGGGATATTGGTCAGAGGTATTGCATTCAGGGTATTACCTGGGCTAGGAGCAAGAGACAGCAAGAACGCGCGTTGTGAGTGAGGTAAACATATGGCCATAAGCGATCGCGAAGATACGCCGTCATAACGATCGTCAAAAAGTGCGACTGAGATAGCTCTCCACGACTGAGCACTGGACGACTGTCAACATTGATGTACTAGATTTCTAACGCAATGACGAGAATAGAACTCACTCGCCGACAGACAGCTCCTGGGTGTACATTCGCTCCATCCAGTAAGCTGCCTTCATCCGCCCATGCTCAATTGGAAGAAGACCCGGATCACCATCAAACCTTCCACCAAGAACCATTCGGTCCATGGTCACGCTCAGATCATTTCTTGTCAGGGAATTGCGTCGGCCTTTGATAGGACCCGACCTTTGGGACGATTCACCAGCAACAAGAGACGCCATAGTGGTTGTTGTAGAAAGGGCGGGTGGCATACCCGGCAGAGCGGAGAGAGGTGGAAGGTCAGGAAAGCTCCCAAACGGAGGTGTAGGAGACTGTTCCCTGGGGCGTAAAGTAGGTGACATTTGATATCGAATGTCACCAAAAATCGCAGACGACCTACGCCTCTCTACGCCGGCCATCGATTGTCGTTTTTTTGTATAAGCCTGCCCCCGTATCTGTCCCATAGGGACCGGGGTATCTTTGGGCTTAATGTAGACATAACGCCACACGGATAACTTATTTTTCTCGACGTCAACAGTAACCAGAACATCGTCTTTCGACGCTGGGCCACGATGAGAAGCCCAAACGACCATCTCAGTTGGAGCGACAGATTTGAGCGGTTTTGTAGAATTCTCATCTTCGTCCTTGAGCGACGGCGTACCCTCACCTCGAAGGCCGCCTATAATGCCCGTAGTCAACCCAACAGTTCCGGCCTCAGAGAACGGGCTAGTCACAGAGAAGATAGTAGGCAGTACCGAGTCATGCCCGTAGTCAACCCAACAGTTCCGGCCTCAGAGAACGGGCTAGTCACAGAGAAGATAGTAGGCAGTACCGAGTCACCCGTGATCTCTGCTTCTCTGAACTCGCTGGGTTCTAGAACGCGCTGAATCAACAACCGTGAGGGGCGACAGTGGCCAGGCTTTTCGAACGATGAACGGAAGGGCAAACGTGTATTCAAGGCCATTCTTCACGAATACCCTCGCAATACTCCGCAGAAACACAAAGACCGCAGAAACACGCGTCGGTTTCCCAACGTCTGGCACCGAGTTCTGGTGGACCTGAGCAAACGGTCCAAAGGTGGGTCGTTCGTTAGGGCCAGGACGACGTGGAGGACTGGCACCGAGTTCTGGTGGACCTGAGCAAACGGTCCAAAGGTGGGTCGTTCGTTAGGGCCAGGACGACGTGGAGGAGTATGTCATCTGACGACGAGTAATGACCTGAAAAATGAGATTTGGCAGGATTTGCGGGTATGATTTGTTCAAGCCAGCCGATGCACGCCCACTGGATGGCCTGACCCTCTTCCTCAAAGTTCCACTTCTTTCTCATCACCCCACCTTGGCTCAATACCACCGTATGAGCATTCCATGTCAGCTCGTCCACCGTATGTGGCTCTCTTTCGTCAAGGAATGAGGTCGATTGAATTGTCGATATTGACTCTGTATCCGAACCCCGAAGGGCATTCCGAATCGCTTTCAGTAAGTCTGATTCATGCGGCGGCGTATTTGTACGCGTTGTACGAGAGAGATATTCATGAGCTGAGGATGTTGCCAGACCTTGCAAAGGGAAGGATATTGGAGTGGTCATGGCGAGATGCACATCGTTGATAATTCCACAAAGTCCGTCACGCGTCGTAAGTCTACGCGCCTAATTTGCTTTTGTTGTGTCTCAAATCAAATACCCCGAACTCGAGAAAGCAGGTAAATTATGCTTCTTTACTATTCCCAAGATTGTACATACGGTCGAACGTTAATTTTTTCAAAACTGGAGTCATCGTAAGGAGTGTAGTATCCGCTATGGTACAAACGTCGACCACCATAACATATGTAAGTTGCTAGAGATTATCAGACACATTCAGTAGAGTAGAATGAACTTCCAAAAAAAAACAGGCACAAAATCGTCCCCAATACTTGTTGAAGAAAATAATCACGATATCCCTGCTCCGCCTTCCATACAGCAAAACGACTCTCTCCCGGTATATGTTCTGAGGAGGATGACGTTCGCCGAAACCCCGTTGAAACTTGCGTAATAGAGAATGATACAAATAAAATTTCAGAGTGACTTCAAGGAACGAGTAAGTCAACAAGATAGCGGCATACCAATGAAAGAAAAACCACACGCACACAAACCGATCACGACGTAATAGCTTGAAGGCGTGATACCTCCTTGCTCATCTTCTTTCCGCTCCCAATGAGATCTTGGCGGTTGGGAAGTGCAAATGCTGACAGTGATTTGCTTTCTTCACCGTCCAAACGCCAGATGTTTCCGATGGGTAAATCATCATCGGCGTTGTGCGCGCGCGCGAAACATGCCTTGGTCGTCGGCAATTCATCGTACTCCTCGAGGGAGAGATCAGCAGAGGATGACGATGTCGGCGACAGAGAGGGTGACTTGACCATATCCTGCAAGAACGACGGAAGCAAGGGTGCCGGGGCATGTACAGGTAAGGAATGGAGGTCAGGACCCGTGGAATACAGTGGTGAAGGTTGGCGCTGACGATTGCCAGAAGTCTGATAAATGGGACTGCTCTGACGGTTGTATTGGCCCCTGAGCTCGAATTGGGACCGAGAGCGATGGACCGGAGCATGAGCCTGCATCTGGGGCTGAAGGGGCGATGTATCGTCATGTGCATATTTTTGCTGAGGCGGAGTCAAAGAATGAGAGCGAGGCGCCTGAGGAGCAGCCGCCTGTGCCTGAGTTTGTGCCAAAACCGACGTCAACAGTGCAATGCGCTCCGCCTGTACGGCAGCAGAAATGGAATCGCCATTACCCTCGGCATCTGACAAAGAAAATCAGCTGAGACACCAATTTGATAAAGATGGATGAAAATAGCAACATACAAGGAAGACACGTCTGGCAAACCTTTCGTCGCCTCCAGTTGAGATAATTACATTTTAAGCAAACCCAATCACCGGGCTGCTAATTATCGTAAACGCCGCTGTCAGAGCAAATATAATAGTGAAGTCCAAACTTGAACATACATGAGCTATAGGTCCTCGGTTGCCGGTGTTGAGGATGGGAGGTTGCTAGAAAAGAGATGGTACATGAACATCAAACAGATATCTGATACAATTGTACGTACTGGAACACCCACGAGGTTACTAGGACGGATTTGTCCTTGTTCGGGGAATGGTTCGTTGTCTGGCCAATACATGATGCATGGGTTCAGAGGATCACCAGAAACGTTCTGGACCTTGCCACCCACGGCGAAGGCCCGACCGGAAGGAGTCAAAAGAGGATGAACGGACTTGAGAATCGGTGCTGGCGCAGACGACGGATAAACAGATTGCTGTGGCTGGTTATGGCGCAGAGACTGAAGAGAAGACTTTGGAAGCTGAGTACACGAGCTGTAGATTGGCTGTTGCTGAGGCACGGAAAGTTGACTGGAAGAATTCGGCAAAGAATCTGAGTGAGCCGGGTAAGAAGCGAATCGGGGTGATGAGACGTTGCGGGTTGGCTGTTGTTGTTGCTGCTGCTGTTGCTGCGGTCCGCTGGGCATTGCTGCATTTGAGCGTGGACAACCACAACCTATGCAGGTCAAGTTGCGCCTGTGCAAAATCATACAAGGAAACGAGGCAGTCAGCATGGTGGTCGTCGTAAATGAGACAACTGGGAGGCGGTCTTATGGTGATGACGAAGACTCACCCAAAGTTGTGTGCGGCACATTTCGGCGAGCTGCATCTGTTTTGGAGAAATGAATGAGTTGTGCTCATGACTCGAGTGATCGATCGAGGAAAACGAGACATTGATGTAAAAATAGACACATGCTCGTACTCCAAGTTAGAAGTGACCACTCACATCCAATCACCAAGTCTGAAACTGGTCCTGGGGTTCGGAGGATTGGTGGAAAGAGTGTAATCGCCGACGTTCATCTTGGATGAGAGATCCAAGGTTTGCCGAGACGAATGCAAGTCAGAACGGGAGTGCGACATGCGCAGACGAGGTAAATCTGGCGCTGCAAGACGTGTGGGCGGCGGCTGTGGTAGGTCTTTAGTTGGGAACCATATGGTTTACCCAAGACAACTGGAACTCACGGGAGGTGCGAGGACGAAACGCCGAAGTTTGTGAAACGGCTCGAGATCACTTTCAAGAGCAGTGGCAACAGACATTGTCGGGCTTGAGAGAGAGAGGGCGTTAACAGCCTGAAAGAATGGCAGCGTTAGTCATTGATGGATAGATATAGGCAGATTGATAAGGGCATTGATTCGAAATGAAGAGTAAGGGAGACAATTATGAATGACAGCATGGACCAGGGCAACGTGGATGTGGATACGTATACTGTGCCCGAACAAGGACTATTCCATCAACTGCGTGGGCGCAGAATCTGATCAGGAGCACGAATTCGTCCCAGAACACGTGACTCTTGCAAACCGAGTTGGATAATACAACCTACCTCTTCGTGTGTCCTGAAGACAGCCCAGATGCTGTCCGGGCGACGACCAGAAAACTCCTCGCTAGTAATCCACAGAGAGATAGGCACAGGACGTTGTCCACGGAGATCCTGGTGGCAAAAGTAAGGATTACGCTCAGCGGCGGTGGAAAAAGCATGGTCGACGTACGCTTTGCGGGAGAAACAAGGCGGATAAGAACGACTCTGCAAGACGTGGCAGATTATACAACTGACGGCAAGACGCGTCGAGATCAGCGGCAAAGACAAGCAACAGCACGAGGTACGCCACATACCCGCACAACACGCGAGCGCGTAGTAACAAAGGATTCATAGGAAGAAGGCGAGGGTGACCAGTAGGACTCAAAGTCACTGCTCGCAGAGGATGTGGGAGACACACCAGTCAGAGGAGTGGGGCTGGATGCCGGGGACAAGGCGGCTCAAAGTCACTGCTCGCAGAGGATGTGGGAGACACACCAGTCAGAGGAGTGGGGCTGGATGCCGGGGACAAGGCGGATAAGGGGCTTGGGGGCAAAAGTGTCGATGATGGTGGGACCATCGTCCAAGACCTTGGATGGCATGGCAAAGGAGGAAGGGGAGATGGAGAGAGAATCAAAGTCAAGGAAGGGAGTGGATTTTGAAGGGAGATGGAGGTGAACATTCATAGTGGATGGGGAAGAGAGGTTGGACGAGCAATGTTCTTATGAAGAATTGGAGAGGAAGCAGAGATGAATGGTGGGCCAAAGTGGAAGATCGTCGGTTAGTCGAAGAATCTTGAGGGATGCAGGATTTATTAAATAAGGACGTGGACGTCGCGGGAGTGGGCAAGGAAGACGATCGTCGAGGGACAGAAACTCGCGACTGGACGTGTTTTGACGGTATTTGAAGCCATTTCTGCATTCAATTGAACGAGATCGGAAGCTTGATCGGCTTATACTGTATTAGCGCTGCCCGGCTACCGCTTCAAATCCAAATTTGTTGTCGTCCTCTTCTGTGCCTGTTGTCATGCCCCGGTGGATCCTGATCCCCCCGACGCGTTAATGCCACTTCGTTAAAAATGCCTCCCACCTGCTTCTCTCTTCTCTTGCACGGAACCGAGCAGATGCTGATCGTGTTCCTCCGCGCTTGTGTTCACTTTTTGGTGCTTTTGTTTCACCACTAGCGGCCCTCCATCCAGCTCTCCGTTGCGTTTCACCTCGGCTGCACAACAAAGCCAAAACCCTAATTTGTTGTCCACCAACGTCATAATAACTCGCAACCCGGACGAGAAGATGACATCCGCATCAACGCTGATTCCTGTCACCGTTGCTGACACAATTTGCTGCATTTGGTTGTCGACAGGAAGAGATTATGCACGAACATCTCATCCATTCAATCTCAGCGACTCTACGAACCTTACCTGCCCGATCGGGCTGGTTTCACTGACAAGTCTGGTAATCAATGTGTACAACTAGTCCCCAACCTTGCAATGCCATTTTATGTAGCCTTACGCGTCCATCTTTGCTTTCTGTCCTTGTTGCCAACAATCAACGTGTTCTTCTTGCGTAAATACACCTTCTAAATATAGCTCACCACTTCGATCATGATCAAAAACCCTCGGCATTGGCGTGGCAAAAGACATTGATTCAATAATGTCCTCTGGTTCAGCGGGAGATGCAAGACATTTGATCAAGTACAATCTATGCACAAGACTCGACGATGTGGCCAAAGTTCGAATGGGACGAGGGAGTCAGTGCAGACTTACTGGGCACACGACCATGGAGTCACCCATACTGCACAGCTTTTTTCGTGCTTAAGCGACAACTATTTTGACGGCTGCGGAAGATTAAAGTGTCATATCGACATACCGAAATGTCTTATCAAATATTCAATTTTCATGGCAAACCATGTCGTCACTACAATGCTTTGAGCAAGCTTCAATTCAACCGTCCGAGACTGGAACAAAATACGGCCATTTTGTTTTTCACCGTCAGAATGGTGTGACGTTCACATTGAATATTGAGGACCAGCGAAAGCAATGCCCATAACAGAGGCCGACCCGACTCGGAGCCAAGTCTGATTTCATTGACAAGCATTCTCCGATGCCCTTTCTTCTCTCAGAAATGCTAGCGCAGTCGACTCCAAATGAAGCGACCAGTCTGAAGCCTTCAGAAAGATGCATCATAACAATTTAGTGAACATCGCAATGTACCTGGCCCTCATACTGAATCAAATGACGGCTGTCCCTTGTACCTCTTGGTATCTCAACCCCTCAGGCCTCAGGCCTCGACCCCCAATAGGCGCCGAATTCACCAGTACCGTGCCGAATTCCGGATTGAAGGGTGGGCGCAGCTACTTGTGTGCAACCACGGACCAAATATCGCCCCAACAAGACAGCCGTGGCGCGAGGGTGGGAGCCTCGCGCCGCGTTCACCAAGTCAAAGGGTCAGATGAGTGCGACAAATAAATCCACAAGGACAGGATTGTGGGTTCGCCGCAATAAAAACTTGATGTGTGGCTCCATATGAATCCAAGAAAGGATAGCTTACTACATTTCGATGGTTTAAATGAGAATTCCCCAGGGTTAGAGGAGGGGTCCATATGAATCCAAGAAAGGATAGCTTACTACATTTCGATGGTTTAAATGAGAATTCCCCAGGGTTAGAGGAGGGGGCGAGGTGTGGCAATTGTATGTCTGAACTTTGAAAACCTGTTCGCTTCATTCTTGACAGACGGAAAGGAGATTGTATACTCAAATTTTATGATGAAGAGTATATTGCTCGGAACTGGTAGCCAACGTTGAATTTGTGGGGTATCAGTAATGTCACTTCAGTTTTGAGGCTCATGACCATGAGCAAACCGAGAACGTGTCAAGGGCAGCAGCGGCGTACAGTCAAAATGACAATGACCTTTGGAGGCTCATGACCATGAGCAAACCGAGAACGTGTCAAGGGCAGCAGCGGCGTACAGTCAAAATGACAATGACCTTTGACATGCAGTGGTCATTAGTTAATAACCCTTATGGGTCTGACAATGCAACTCCGAAAAACAAACACTGTCTTCATTAAACGTTAAACCCTGACCCTATTATACTGAAGCCTTCCGGAGCCCCTAAGAACATGATAATGTACCATTACATTGAAGTCGGTTAGAAATTATCATGCTGTCGCCGCCACGATAGCCTTCTTCGCCGCATTGAGATTGCCGTACAATGCTTCTCCAAGAGCATCACCTTCTAACCTCACCACCAGCCCTTGAGCCGCCAAGTACTTCGCATAACGCCTCCAAGAAGCAGCACCCTTATCCTTCCCTTCATTATCCCGAGCTTTAGGAGCTGTAACACTCTTGAGCACTTCCCTCTCCCTTTCTCGTTTGCCCCTCTCTAGGGTCGACAAGTTGCCTACCACGAACAACCCTCTCCTTGCACGCGTAAGGCCAACATTAAGTCGCCTTCGGTCCGCTAGAAACCCAATATAGCCACCCTTGTTATTTCGCACCGTTGAAAAGATAATGACCTCTTTCTCTCGGCCTTCTCCGCTAGAAACCCAATATAGCCACCCTTGTTATTTCGCACCGTTGAAAAGATAATGACCTCTTTCTCTCGGCCTTCAAACCGTCCACCGTCTTAATTTCAATATTGGCAGCTGCATCGCACGGTGATCGCCCAGAACATCACGGAATCGTTGCCTGTACTTGGTATCACGATTGAAGAGTCGGGTGAGAAGTGAGATCTGCAACGTAGGGTGAAATAACGCCAATGTCGCGCCCCATGAGCTGCTAAAAGAGGGTATCAGATAAGGAAAGAACATAGTAATTCCAAAAAAACATACAGGATTGTTGAGAAAAAGGTCCTCAACAATACTAGCAACAATATGTGCTTCACCATGATTGACACGACTACGTTCTCTCATAGATTCTGGGCCTGAATGGTCACAATACTAGCAACAATATGTGCTTCACCATGATTGACACGACTACGTTCTCTCATAGATTCTGGGCCTGAATGGTCAATGAAATGACCGACGGACGGTTACCTGTCTCGTCTCCCCGCAGATGCTGAGAGGATGGTGGAGATAGTCTATCATGGGCATTACCGACAGCATCAATGGTGCCATCCTGAAGAGCACGGTCATAGAATTCCGAGGACGGAAAGCGGGAAATGGCGGGGTGCATCCGGTATTGTGTGTCCAACATAATGGAAGGTACCACTAAGGGACACGGTCATGAACTTGAACGTTACTGCAATACAAGATAGATTCTACCTCCTTCCTGCGTCAGGCGCTCGAATAGACTGAGACCTAGACCGAGTTCTCGAGCCTCGGGACTCGTGATCACAGGTGGCAGTTGTTTGTGGTCCCCAATGAGGGAAACATGACGAGACTTGAACAAGTCGAAGTCGTTAGTCGATCGATGTATCTATCATTGTGAGAAAAAAACGTACTCCTTTCATGATCGGAATCAAGGAAGCAGGTTCCGTCGACATCGATGCCTCATCCAGGAACACAACAGGAAAGTCAGTCACTTTCAATGCCACACAAGCAGCAGTGATACAGGTCGTGCAAACCTAAGCATGCTTCACTGAGTTCAAATAAAAAAGAAGTTAAAGCCAAGGCAACAAACTGACCACATCCGCATCAGAAAGGACATCCCTCAACATTTGTTGACTCAACCCGTACTTCCTTGACTTGAGCACCTGTAAATTCTTAGACATAGCTAAAAGCGCTCGTGTCATGTTCTCCGCCATCTGTTGTTTTCGAGAACCTTCTTGTCGTGCCGTATCGTCAAGCCGTTCCTGCAAGTCATCAATTTTAAGAGTCAGTGTTTCAATGTCTTCAACGATTTTCTGGAGTTGTGGGGCCAACGGATGCTCAGACAATTTGTGGTCAAGAGTGTACTCGGTGATTGATGAGCGCACACTGCTGCCCGATCCGACGCGCAGAGCTTTGACACCAGATCGAACTAGTCCTTCCACGAGATTGTCTACCGCAGCATTTGTGTATGTGCAGACCAAAATCGGATGTGGAACTTCAAAATGGACCTATACTAGAATCAAATGGCATTAACATACGATTTGAAAGCCAATCGGACCTTGAGCAATTTGACGGCTTCGATGATAGTTTTAGTCTTTCCTGTTCCAGGTGGCTGAGGTTGAGGTTGAAAACGACGTGATGAGGACACAGGGTAGAACTCCAATGATTAGTCTTTCCTGTTCCAGGTGGCTGAGGTTGAGGTTGAAAACGACGTGATGAGGACACAGGGTAGAACTCCAATGAAACAACAACATACACCTTGTATGAGACTCTGGATCACCCTCTACGACAATGGGGTTGTGTTCCGCATACCGTTTCGCCCAACTTTGTATTCGCATGTCATCTTTGAAAGCACCAGATTGGTCCGACGCAGGTACCCCCTTCCAAGAGTGCTCGAGTGTTTCATGGGGTAGGTATGCAACCTCATCCGGCCCTTGCAGCGCAACATGAGCAGACTGCTCCTCTTCCAAGGGTTCAAACGTTCTGAGCAGCACGTCACGAAGGTGTGTCCCAATCAAGATTGGTTGAGGGTCTGCAGAACTCGCCGCCTCATATATTCTGGGATCGTGGTGTAGATGCGAAATAGCTTCACAAAGGCGTTGATAAATGATGCTGGAGTAACCAATATCCAGTCGCCACTGGCCTTCACCAATTTCAGGGACCTTGTGGGTAAAAGAAATTTTGATATGTGAAGAAGTTGACGACACGACAGTGCCATGAATTAACGTTTCCTCTTCGCGGACAGGATCGATGCGCGAGAGTATCACTTGAGTTCCTTTCCTGCATCAATCATGAAATTGATCCAAGAGCAACGGAAAGCAACATACTCAAATTTGTGATCGGGAAGAGCCAGGCCCGGACCGAGTCCAAATAATGCGACCGGACGACCAAATTGGTTTTCTTGTAGCCAATACGCTATGAGACCTGTGAGACAATAGCCCTCTTCCTGCAAGCGATCCAAACTCCAAGTTGACAGACGCTTTTTCAGACTTTCTTGGGCTTCGTCTTGCTCCGCATCAAGAAGTTTCAAAAAACTTTCGCTCTGTGAGTCTCGGGATTTGAGAAGGGTAAGTATCTTACCGTTCCTCATATTTAGTTACTGAATCATAGAAAGGATCACCCTGGGTGAGACGCTCAGCGACAGGCTCTTTTCTTTTGGGATACTTCTTTCGTGTTTCTGAATTAGGCGGCATTGGGTGTTTAGGGATCCTAGAAGGAGCGCGAAGGCGCCAATCAACGCGTTCCTTTCTAATTTCTGGACTGAAATGGTATTGTGGGATACTGGAAGATGGTTCAAGTAGGTCTTCCTGTAGCCACTCTTCCTCGGCCGCGGTGAGTGTTACAAATTTTGGTGGAGCTGGAGCATGATTGGATGGATAGAAGCTCGCGCTTGTGTACAGTGCTTCTGTCTCGTCGTCAATTGCGTGTTGAACAGATGCAGAGAATGAACGTTTGGACTGAGTTGGACAGGCTGACGCGAGGAAAAAACTACGGATTACTAGGTATCTTGAAGACGAAGAAAACCTTGGACGTGTATCCATTAACTTCGTTGCATTTCTGACGAGCCGGGAAGGAGTTTTCTGAAGAAAAGCCAGATCGAGATTGAGAAAACGAAGGTTGGTAGTCCTTGAATTAGTTTATGAATATGAAGAGTTTGAAGAGAAATTTCCGAAGCACATGACTTATATTTGTAACGTGACCCGTTCTCATCATCATCTGAATATGAAGAGTTTGAAGAGAAATTTCCGAAGCACATGACTTATATTTGTAACGTGACCCGTTCTCATCATCATCCGCCCCTCCGGCGCAAGCCCGGGGCTTTGATTTCAAGGTGGGAATACATGGGACTTTGTATGTCATCCGCCCTACAGTATACTAAAGGCACCGCTTTACGGACACTACCAACGGCATTTGCTTATCACTGGGCGCTTTTCCAAACCGCCGAGCCTGCTACTTGATATTAGGTGTTTATGGACAATGCAGAATTTTCAGTCCAGTTATGGGACTTATGGTATCTCTGTGCGAACTTGACTTACGTAGGCACTTATGTACAGCTTAGCTACTACCACTGAGCTGTAGCTAAGTGCCTTTCTTTCATTTACCAACTTTCGTTCCACTTATCCATATTTCTGAGGCCCTACCAGGATTCTACCTCATTCTTTAGCTGAGGGGATAGAATCCTATACATGTGCTCACTGTCTTCATTGCAGTGTTTTTGACCAACCCTTCTGGTTGCAATCAACATGGTAGTAGATTGCTTGTACAGCTGTCTTGTTCATCCTGTCACTCCTCTTGTCTGTCTCAGTGTGATGAGATGTCCTGAACATCATTAGCTTGACATGTAAGTTCATGATAGATCCAAAATATCCCAGGTTGATCAACAGGATGCAAACTGAAAATCAATTGCTGATCACTCTAGCTATATAAAACAGAGCAAGTGATAAGGTCAGATCCTTTCAGATTGACACAGTTTCTGCTACGAAGTTGTTCTACTGGTAGGGCAAATTTTCTGACAGTATGTCTCGTGCTAAGCCACCTGCAAGGATAGCACCTTGGTCCTCTTCCGACTCAATTACTTGACTCTCCATGTATTTTGATCTACAAAAACTCTTTGTAAGCTGTTTGTAGTAGCAGTAATTTCGTTTGGCACACTCTAGCCGTGATACATAGTTCCCACTCATTTCCAGATCCAAGTTGGGTCCTGCATACCTGTGGTGTCGATGAAAAGATAAGTTTGGATGAGCAGCTGCATTAGAACATGTTTACAATTTGTTACGGATGGAAAACTCAAGAAACCCTTTCCAATATGGATCTTGCTTTAATATAGAACCATTTCCAATAACAAGAAGAAGTTCTTTTGCTCGAGTGATTGCAACATTCATTCTGAGAGGAGCAGATGTAGATAAAAAGTAATATAACATCCACACATACCTCTTTTTTTCAAACACTAGTCCGAGCCCTTTTGCTTTATCCTCCTCTAGAAAGCGTGCAGTTGAACGTACACATGAGATGATGACAACCCTGCTTTCCCTGCTTTGATAATCCTGTAAATGAAGGAGTCACTGATCAGTGAATTGGAGAGAAAGATTGAACAAAAAGCATGCTTCAACAGTGCCCACATTCACAGCATTGAGTTTCTCATTCCTGAGCCTTTCACGAAGCCTCCAAACCTGCTCCCTCCATGGCGCCATTATGCCAATATCAGCTGGACAGAGAGGAGGGCTACAAGCCTCCGCCTCATTGATCAATGACATGATTATTTCCACAGTTTTGTCTATTTCGCCTTTATTGTACCATGTAGCCCTCTAAAGATCCAGTGGTAAGTGAGTAAAAGGAATAACGTAGATAAAAGACTTGTACCTCATCAACACATTCTTCTAAGAAGTCATGCCCAAAGAACATGAGTGGTAGTTCTGGGTTCTTGAGCCCTGTCCAAGATATTGTCCCATTCGTGGCGCATGGTTTCAACAAATCATTATAGAATAATGTGGAGGGTGGCATCAGAATTGCTGGATGACTGCGATAACTCTAGAAGACATGAGTGACACATCCAGTGAGTACTTAAGTCCATACCATACCTTTACTAAATTGGTAAAAGGCGTGAACTTGATATCCTCAGATGCTGGTCTGAGAACACCTCTTAGCCTGGAATATGTGCGATCAGCATATAACGAGCGTTCGAACAACCTCTCAAGGAGAGATATGTCGAGCTCCCCTTTCCTAGCCTTGTCTGAAGTGACAATTGGACCGACTACAACAGCCACGATCATTCAAGGTCTGTCAGTGTCCTGGCATAAGAAACATCATCATAACACACGTTGCTGAGGGTCACCACAAAGCACAATTTGAGGCACAAGCAATGGTGCTGTCACTCCACTCAAAATGCTTGGCTGTGGCTCGGCAGGTGCTTGAGTTAAAACTACTGAAATAGGAACCAAAAGTTCTGGTTCGAAACCTTGTGCCGCCTGGAAAATATATTCATATCAGTGAGAGTAATAATGACATGACTATAACAATAACTTCATCAATAATTAGATGCGTCCAATGAGGTGTAACCTGATTTTTTGGCAGACGATGGGGGTGAAGAGTGCGTATCACTTCCCCCTCTATTCGCATCAATGCGGTATTGGTACAATGTGCGGCAGCTAGTATGCCTGCGTCTAAGCATGAAGAGATAACTACCCGATACTTCATGAGAGTCTTCCAAGGTGGAAGAGAAAATTTATCGTTCTCAATATCTGCAATCAAATAAGGTTCCACTCTCATGAATGAAGAAGTGGAACTTACAACAATACTGAGTTATATTGATGGGGACTTCAGCAAAGGTCCTGTTCGGGTCATTGAGACGGAACATCTCATGAGGTTGTAAAATGAGCCGAAGGCGGAGGGCAAGCGTATCAGTAGCTGGATTAGACGGTGCACAAAGAAGAATGCACGCCTCTGGTTGGAGACGAAGAATCTGCAGAACAGTTTCAACAACAGTTCTAAGGAAATGCAATCAAAACCAAAGCACAGTTGTATATCAATCTGGATACCTGGTCTTGCCCGTCCCAGGTGGGCCGCTGATGAGGTAGGGCACAGGTGACTGGTGCAATGAAATTGAAGATACTGCCAACTAACTGTACAATCACGACGAGTACAAGTAGCATAGGGCACAGGTGACTGGTGCAATGAAATTGAAGATACTGCCAACTAACTGTACAATCACGACGAGTACAAGTAGCATATATGATAGGCACCTTACCCTTTGCTCGGAATTTAGGCCTTGATCAAACCAATCCTGCTTTTGAAACGAACGATCGACAGTACATACTGGAGAAAAGCTCGCAAGTTCGTCAGGCTCAGGAAAAAGCCAGCGTCGGGCAAGATTATCGGCTGTGGCATTGGCTAAGGCAGCGCCCATAGCGGCCGATGCCGTCTCCATTATGAATGACGGATATGCATTGGCAATAAAAGAAATATTGAAGAAGAGGGGTAACATATTGTTAGGCGTATAGATACCATCAGTGGTTTGGGGATTAGGTGGTAGAACATGAAGAATATAATGTTTAAGGCTAGGACTGTATATGTCTAGCAGCCATTTAGATTTGTTGTTGGGGCCGGTAGTGAATGGAAAACACCCACGAACAAGACCTTCCCTCTTACGTAACGCTGTGACTCTGCCTTCAAAAGCCATGCCGCTACCCCTCCGAAGCTTTTCGTATACTTCACGCAGTTGAACTAGATCCCCAATTTCTAGGCGCGGGTGATTCTCGCGTATTCCAGGGACAGCAAGGACAAATTCGGCATTAACCCAAGTGCCAATTTTGATTCCAACCTTCCATAGCACAATCCTTTCTTTGTCAAGAGTAGTATGGTCGAGCTCCCAAGCGAGAAGGGTCTGCCAATGAACATGATAGCTCTTTGTTTGCAGAGGAGGGCATTCAGCCGCAGGAGGTGAAGAAAGGATATTGACAGGACGGGACGCAGAAAATTCGTCGATAAGATGAGGAAGAAGAAATGAATGAAGATACGACAGAGATGGAAATACAGGTACAGGCGGAAGGGGCAAAAGATTATGTGGTTGTTTTTGGATGTCTTTTAAGTACCGAGGTATAAAAACATCTGCCTGTGTGCGCTTAGTTTCGTTCTATAATAGGTTTTGTATTCAACATACGTATTTATCAAATTGAAAAACCTGAGGAGAAAGCGGTCAGAGTCATGATGTCAAGACCCAGCCAGTGATCGCGAAAAGCGTACATCTTGGGTTTCTACTGATGTTTCGCTAGAAGAACTAGAGAAAGACGGAGATTCAGTAACAAGAGACGTGAAAGACCTTGGAGGGAGTAATTGAAGCGTAGGTTTGGAAGGGATTTTGGTGAGTTTAGGCTGAGTGATATTGAGCTTGACAAGGTCTCTACTTGGGAGGTGACCAGGCAGCGAGCTGGAACCTGGAAACGGAGCAAATCTGCCTTTCCAAAAGTCATGAATAGTGAAGGTGCCTTGTATTCTTTCAGAAATCGGAGGCGAAGCCGGTTGGTCAGGGGGCCTTGAAAGCCTTGGTAAGGAAGATGGGGGAATATTATTATTGATAGCAGGGGCATTTTGAGCTGCTAGGAATTGGGTATACCAGCCGCTGCGATCGGGCGGTGAGTTGAAGGAAGAAGGATAAAATGGAATTGGCATGGTGTCAGGCTGAATAGAAGGCTGATCATAAGGATAGTAATTTAGTCGTTGTTGATTAGAAGAAATGGGTCCTAGAGCTGTACAAGCCAACGCAGAAGACTGAGCAACGAAGAATTCGCCCGACCCATAGTAATGGTGGTCCATGCAAAGGAGGCCCACGACGGACTTTCACACGAACTTATCCATCACATGACAAACGACGCGAGCCTTGAAGCATTGAAGCAAGTTGAAGCTGAAGCTTGAGCTTGAGGCCTGAGGCCTGAGGCGGACTTTGTGCAAAGAAAGATCAATCCTCTCTCGAAACAAATTAGGTAGAAGACATGAGAACTTTTCATATGCCGTTGTAGAATCAGCGGAAGGGGCATCACGGAAGGAAGAGCATTGAATATCACACGCTGCACACATCGTGGGTGCTACTTGGTGGTATAAGACCACGTACTCACGGTGTCTTGGCTGACGAGAGGATACTTCGCTGCACACATCGTGGGTGCTACTTGGTGGTATAAGACCACGTACTCACGGTGTCTTGGCTGACGAGAGGATACTTTCTCCTTGAGAAATTTGCTGCATTCACAAAATCGGGAAAACTTGTGTGGACATGCACGAAGAAGTTGATTAACTGTTGGTTGGAAATTCGAATTCGAAGTCGGATTCCACACACAAATCAGCTGCTTGTGTCCCAACAGTATATATAAGGCATGATGATTGATTTCCAGCAATAGTACAAGATGTCTCTTAGCAAACGCAACCTAGGAAAGAATGGCCCCTCCGTAAGCTCTATAGGTCTTGGAACTATGGGTGAGTCGTCGAGCATATGGATTCGTGCAGATTCAGTCTCACTGCCTGCCACCCAGGGATGGGTTCGGGCTCCGTCCTGGGTTCGATCTATGGCGCTAATGACGACAAAGTCTCTTTCGAAATGTTGACTTATGCGGCCAACCGCGGAATGACATTCTGGGATACTGCTGATGTCTACGGCCACAGTAAGCACATCATGATTGTGCATGCCTCAGCCCTATATCGTCTACAGGTGAAGAGTTGATTGGCCAATGGTTCGCCAAAACCGGCCGCCGTTCCGATATATTCCTTGCTACCAAATTCGGTGCATTTGACCCAACTAAGACGGATCGCAAAGCCAACAGTCAGCCTACATATATTGTTCAGCAGTTGAGGAAGTCACTGGAACGGCTCCAAACGGACTACATCGACCTGTATTACCAGCACCGCGTAGATCCAGAGGTTCCCATTGAGATCGTTCTCGAAACCTTGCGACCTTATGTCGAGAGCGGACAGATCAAATGGATTGGGCTTTCAGAGCCGAGCATTGCAACCTTAAAGCGGGCGAAGGCAGTTCCTGGACTTGGAGAGAAGATCATTGCAGCACAAATGGAGTTCAGTCCCTTCGAGCTCTATGTGGAGAAGACTGGCTTTTCAGACGTTATCGACCAAGCAGGCATGGCTGTTGTTGCATATTCCCCACTTTCACGAGGCCTAACCACAGGAAGGTATGTCGACATACATACCAAAGTCAACCGTCACTATGATGGTTAATGCTCTAGGTTCAAATCCCCTGCCGACTTCGACGAAGGCGACGGCAGGAGGACTTTACCCAGGTTCTCAGAAGAAAATTTCCCAAAAAATTTAAAGATTGTCGACGAGCTTCAAAAGTTCGCAGATAAGTACAAGGCCACAGCCAGCCAGATAACACTCGCATGGATCCTTGCGGAACATCCGAACTGTAAGTTCAACATTGCAACTAGGCCTTTTTGAGTTGCATTGTTCATTACTGTCACGGCAGACATTCCAATTCCCGGTATTCGCAGCATCGAGCGTGTTGAGGAAAACGCACTCAGTGCAGAAATTTCTTTGGCAGCGGAGGATGTCACAGCCATCCGACAACTCGTTGAAGCGGCTGAGGTCGCTGGAGAGCGATACCCGCCGTCTCGCATACCTTTGGGCGATTGCATTGCATTGTCGGAATGGAAAGGACAAGTATAAGTTCGCAAGAGGCAGATATTACTCTCTATTAGTCGTAGCGCAAACGAATGTTCGATCGAGAAGTGGATATTTCCCACAGTCGGTAGTCAGTGTGGTCCTTTGCTTATCTGATAATAAGATCTTCCGATGACCGTGAATGATGTTCAAAAAACAGACGCTCGCCAGTTGCTAATTCTATACGCTACTGAGACAGGGAATGCTCAAGACGTAGCAGATCGTATAGCCCGCCAATGTCGGCGTATAGCATTCCAATGTCGAGTTTTGAGCATCGACGAATTTTCTGCCGTGTGTCTTTCAGCCATGTTTTGTATTAGCAAGCTCAGAAGAAATTACAGCCAGAATTGCTTTCCGAGCCCCTTGTCGTCTTTGTTATCTCTACGACAGGCTCCGGTGTCGAGCCACGATCTATGTCATCGCTTTGGGCCCAACTCCTCCGTTCTGACCTCCCTTCGGATCTGTTTGAGGACCTCTCCTTTGCGATATTTGGTCTCGGAGATAGCGCCTACGAAAAATTTTGTTGGGCCGCCAAGAAACTTGCTCGACGTCTGATTAGCCTTGGTGGGCAGGAAATATGTGAGCGAGGAGAGGGTGATGATCAACATCAACTTGGGTAAGTGTACCAATTTCTATGTCTTTTCCTTATCAACGGTTCACTCGCCCTACATTAAGCCTTGATGGTGCTTTACAGCCATGGGTAGAGTCTCTATTAAATGCTCTCCTCTCACTGTACCCTTTACCGTCAGGAATGGAAGTCATATCAGAAAACTCAATACCACCATCTCGTGTCGTCATTCAAGATTTCGACGAGCAGTCTCAGCAGCCAGGTCCTGTAATATCTAGAGTCAAGATTGATGACCCACTTCAGACCGATGACGCGTTCTATACAGCTACTGTGCGCACGAACAAACGAATAACAACCGAAGGTTGGTATCAAGATGTGCGTCATTTTGATCTCGAATTCAAAACTGAGGATAACATACAGTCTGTGTCTCTCAAGTAATTTTTAGTAAATCACAAAGCTAACCATACTTCATAGGTACAACCCCGGAGATGTTGCCTTGATACACCCTGTCGCACCTCATTCTGAGGTCCAAGACTTCCTTGAGCTTCTACGCTGGGATGATGTTGCAGATAAACCTATCACTATCACGCGAACTATGAAAGGTATAGATTAGTCTTTTCCATGTCAATCGGCACTGACAATCCGGTAAGACCAGAGTCTTCCTGATCATCTCCCACTTGATCCGCAGAAGACAACTCTTCGTACGATAATCTCAAAACATGTGGATTTCCGCGCGGTACCACGACGGGACTTCTTTCAGTATTTACGTTATTTCACGACGGATGAGCGCGAGGTAGAGACACTTGATGATTGGCTAAGCCTGGGAGGCGCAGTACGTTCTTTTCCGTTGTGTCGAAGTCGGCCATCGTCATTCTTTTTTAGGACGACCTATACGAGTATTGTCATCGTCCCCGAAGAACGATACATGAGATCATGACTGAATTTCGCAACGTCCGCATTCCGAGGGACTATGTGTTTGACGTTCTACCTCCACTTCGACCACGTCAGTTTTCTATTGCCAGCTCTTCCAAGGTAGCACATATTGGTTCTTGCATGTCGTGATTTGCGAAGTTTACATAACATGCCACAGAGATACCCTGATTCTATACAGCTTTGCATTGCGATTGTCAAATACCGCACAATGCTCAAGATTCCACGGCGTGGAATTTGCACATCGTATCTCGCGGGTCTTAAGCCAGGTATTGTATTATTTGTTATTTGCTGCTCTTGATGAGACGTGAACGATAATTTCAGGCGACACGCTTCGCGTGGGGATTCAAAAAGGCCTAATCACTTTGCCGCCTAGCTCCAGTACACCTGTCATATGCGTTGGCCCCGGAACTGGCGTTGCTCCTATGCGTGCACTTATCCAGGAACGTGTCCACGACGGATCATCTTGTACGCATCTCCCTCTCTCTCCTAGAAGATTCTTTACGTCTAACGAGTATAACAACAACAGTGAATTACCTCTACTTTGGGTGTCGATCGGCCACACAGGATGAACACTACGCTTCGGAATGGATTGATCTTGTCGCTCTCCAGCAACTGACATACCGGGTGGCGCACTCACGTGATGGGAAGGAAGGAGAACCCCGTGTATATGTGCAAGATCAGATACTAGAGGACGCGAAGCAGGTGTGGAGACTGTTGAAGGATGGAGCCTGGGTATACATTTCTGGGTGCGTGTGTTTCGTAATGGATTATCTGGGCTAAAGTTCGGTGTCTAGTTCCTCCAATAGAATGCCGACGGCAGTTAAAGCTGCTCTCGCCGAAGCAGTCGAGAAAGAGGGAGGCTTTGAGAAACAGGCTGCAATGAAATATGTGAATGAGATGGTTCGTAATGGCAGATTGTGGGAGGAATGTTGGAGCTAGTGTAGCCAACTTGGAAGTAATTTCTGGATGATCGTTGTTAGCCAATTTTCTAAAAAGCTCACACAATGGTCACACCAATCGAGACTTTGGACACTAGAAGGAGTTAATTCATCTCCACTGCCCTTTACAGGAAATCATGTACTGCACTCCAGCAGAAATTAGATTCGGTATAACCATGGATGAACTCGGTCAATTATGATTACTAGGTAGCACACAAAACTAAGCAACAGCCACCCTACCTCCTCTGTGCCCTAGCTCTTGGCCTTTGTGCTACTGCAGGCAAAACTGGCAGCGCCCTGGGAGGCACCTGCGGCACTCTGGCATACCGCGGCAGCGCAGCAACCATCCCCGCTCCAGCAAATGCATTCACATTAACATTGAACCCGCCCCTGCCGAACCCATACGCAGCCCCGTGACCATACACCTGAGCCTGCGGCTGCACAGCTAGGGCATGCTGCATTTGTGCATGCTGCACTTGCGCATCTGCCTGGCGTACCGCGATTTCCGCCTGCGCCACTAATCCTCTAGCACGGTACCATGCCGTATTCAGGAACGAATAATTCTCCATCTTAGGTCCCGCTTGTTCGTCATACTCCTTCTGCAATTCCGGTACCCTTCGCAGCTCCTCGAGGGACTGCAGTTCTGCATGAATGTCGTTCAAGGCAGCGAAATGGGCATGTTCCTCAGCTTGTCGTGCTGCGAGGTCCGCACGGGCACGGGCAAGTTCGGCTTGCGCGTCGCGCAGGAGTTGTGCTTGGCGGGCAGCAGGACCGTTGACAGGGGGAGGAGCAACGGGTAGATCAACTTTCAGAGCTTCATCAGTGACGTCAGGATTTTCGCGTCTGTACTCTGTTTGCGCTTTTTCGGCAGCGGCTTTGACCTGATGGGCGAGGTTGTTTTACCATGATGATTGTCATATAAAAAGCAAGTTTAAATTCATACCTCGTCGGCGTGCCGTTGCTCAACAGAGTCCCATAATACGCATTTTCCCGCATGAGGATTGTGACTCGTTCCAGCCCGCCCAGGCTCCGGCTAGTAGATGAAAACAGGAGCAATGAGTCGTGAATGGGACAACTTGTAAAAGGAACACACATTGAAGTGGTCATAGCCTCTAACGACCTGGCGGCATATGTAACATGACAATGTCATGCAATTGGGGCAAGTCATTTTGTTGCACTACAGAGCAATGGGAGGTTGAGTTAGAGTAGTATCACTACGGCGAGTGCCACATACCCCGGATTCCTTGATGAAGGCTGATCAAAGAAACAAAGAGAATCAATATCTCCCAAATGACGGCATCAAAAAGGTTCACGTTTCTGGCATTTGGGGCAGTTGCGCATAAGAGCTTGAGCTGTATAACGTTTGAATATTGATTGACACCGAGAAATTGAAAAGACTCACACATCGCTTCCTCGACAGCATGTCTTCCATCCAAATGCTTATCTTGTTCCATTTCTACACCAATTCACTCCTCAGTCATCATAATCATACGATTTTGACCAACCATTACGAACCTTCACAGCGTTTCGGGAGATGATCCTGTCCCAGATGATCAATGAGATAGCGACGGTATACAGCAAACACACCAGTTTTTTACACTGCCTACAACTGACCGCCCCGCACGCATCCGTATTCTCACATCTCAGCAACTTCTCCTCCGGGTTTTCGATGACACACCCCCATTCACAAAACGGGCACTCCTCCAGCCCATCCAAGCCCGCTGCCTCGACCTCTTTGCGCTGCTTCACGCGCTCATACAGCGCCATGAGCTTCTCCGGTAGGAATCTCCTGAGCTCCGAATAGGGTATGAGAGCCTTGCACCCAGACTGATCCATGCACTTGATATTTGGATCGTGTGTCCCAAGGAGGGTGGAAGCGTAGCTGCGCATGCAGTTCATACAGAAGAGGTGAGTTTCAGGACATTGAATCATTTTGTCCTGTGGGTGCGGATCAGGTTTCTGCGCATGCAGTTCATACAGAAGAGGTGAGTTTCAGGACATTGAATCATTTTGTCCTGTGGGTGCGGATCAGGTTTCCGACAAAGATTTCAATAAAACCAAAAGGAACGCACGAAACGGTATGTGGCAAAACAACAACCACATTCGATGCCGTCTTCGCATGCACCATCGTCTTCGTCGTCGTCTGCTCTTTCGATGACGGTCTCACCTCTTCGTTGCAAGTGCTCGAGCAGCCATTCACGTTCCGCCTCAAGTTCCTCGTCATGGGTCGCAGCATCTTCACCTTTAGGAAGAAAGGGGGTCGCACGCTTGACGTATGGGAGGGGAATCGTTTCGCCAGTCTCACTTGGTTCGTGAGATATTTCCTGCTCGACAAGAAAGAGATGGGCAGGTGCATATAGGCCATTGTGTGTTGTGAGGATCTGCCACAAGTAAGGTTTAGGAATAAAGGGGAACGCGGTCTGAAGATGTTCCTGTAAGAAAAAAAAAGTAAGAATGGAAGGGCGTAGTTATGATCAATCGAGCATACTAATGCAAGATCAGTGTAATGTTCACCGCCGTTGAAGGGACGATCTTTGTCTGAGTAGTCGATTTTTGACTTTTTCGACAGAGTAGCCTCGTCCTGTTCGGACTGTTTTCGTTTTCCTTTTGCCTTGCGATCTACCTTGGGATACTGGTTATTTTCAAAGAGGGCATGGAGAATATGTTCAACGACAAGAGCGGTGTTCTGGTCAGCATGATCGAGGATGTGTTTGGTGACTGCTGCGAAGAGATAGTCAGGGTCGACGTCGGGAATGATCTCGAGGACGCGTGCGGTGACAGTAGAGTGGGGATCTGGGTCCGGGACAGGCTGTGGCTGTACAGGAGGGGTGGGAGGATCGTCGTCGTCGGGCTTGAAGGGAAACGGAGCTGGCGTCAGCGTACCGGAGGTCGGCGGCTCGTTTTCGTCGTCACTCAGCAGGAAAAGAGGGTCGGCTGGTGGGGGACTCGGACTCTTGGGGATGTTCTGGACCGAGCTGGACGAGCCAAGCTTGTGGGGTCTGCGACGCGACGACGGGCCTGCAATTGCGTTTAGCGCGGGTTTGCAGCGCCCGCGAAGTTGAACTGCAGGCTGCTCGTCGCTGTCGCTCAGTTCGATCACCGGAAAGGTTGGGTTCATTTTGGCTCGTGCGCGTGTCTGGATCTGGACTGGCTCGGGTGAGGACAAGATCTCGAACGAGCCGTCGTCTCTGTCCTTGGCCATCCCTCAATATAAATCGAGTCAGTTGTAGGCGCTCAAAACACATTAAATCACTTCCACGTGACTTTAATTCGTCGCGTGAGATACGCGTGATGCGTGACGCAAAGCATATAGTTACAGCATTTGATATAACAATGTAATGACTACGGTGCTTTTGCTCATACATTCATATTCCACCATCGTATGGCCGCAGCCTGGCTGTCTGGTAGTGTTCCAGGTACTCCACAACACCGCCAAGGCCTAGGTTGCGTGCAAGTTCGATAGGCGTGCTCCTACTAGCATCTGTGCATGTTCTGTCCCATCCGCGATCCAGAAAAACTTCAATCATCGCCAAATGTCTCTCCAGATGAGTAAATGGTGATTGCACTGCAACATGAAGTGCGTTCGGAGACGGACTGGCGCCGTGATCCAACAGGTACGCCACCACATCGGGGTTACTGGATTCAACTGCAAGGTCTAATGTTGTACATGTCCGCAACCGTGATCCAACAGGTACGCCACCACATCGGGGTTACTGGATTCAACTGCAAGGTCTAATGTTGTACATGTCCGCAAGAAAGGGGATGAATTGCCTGCATGGATATTAGACCTGGCTCTCGTTCAACAAGAGCGATAGTCGCTTTCAGATTGCCAGAACGTGCCGCGACATGCAGAGCCGTCCAGCCGTGGACATTGCGATGATCAAGATCCACTCCTCGATCCAGTAGATAGCGAACATCTTGTTCATCCCCTTCTGTTACACAATGTGACAGAGCCTGATGGCCACGTCCAGGACGAAGCAGGTTGGGATGACCCCAATCGAGGAGACGCCTGGATAGAGCATGATGCCCCTTACTGACCGCCATTTTGTAAGCATTCACCAATGCATCTTCAATCCGTTTTCGCCAATCCCTAGAATCAGTGATAGGTCCATCCAACAAAGATTGGGAACGAGAGATGTTTATGATATTTCCAATCAGTCTGCCGCATGTGGTCCGCTCAGGATCATCCTCCGCATTAGATGATAGAATATCTAACGACTGGGACAACGAGTACTCGATCGCCGTTAGAAAAAGATTCCGATGCTCTGAACATAAGACCATATAAGAACTTTGCCGCAACGTTTCGTCCGAGTTCCATTCATCCAGCAAAGCACAAACACCTTCAATAACAACTTTCTTGACCGATCTGTTGGATGAGTGGTTGAATACCCACTCTAAGGGGTCACAAGCATGAATAGCTGCCGCAGTATCCCAGGGAAATCGTGAAGTAGGAAACACTTGACGGTGTTCTTCGACTTTTAATGACTTCTTTACCATCTTTGGCCACATCACATATCTTCGCTTTCTCGTAATTTTATACCAGAGATACAAGAAAGCGTAGTGTGTTGCGCGAAAGACAAACACTAGAGGCTTAGCCAAAGCGAACAGGAAGGGGATACGATAAGGGCAAGCAACGTCAAAAGCCGGGAGTAGGGAGGTCCCAAAATAGAAGACGAATGTAAGAGCAGTGATGATGACGACGATCGCGCTAAGTCGAGACGACAATTGCGAGACATAAAGAGCGAGCCCAACGAAGAAAACGGCGACTGAGCTATGGAGGATTAAAGGCAGGCTTTCAATGACGTCGCCGAGTCTCCACTTTACGAGACCCTGAAAACGGAAATGGCGAATTAAAGCACGCGTCCTTGCACCGCCTGGAACAATTGCAGTATATGCCTGTTCACTTGTGTCAGATGGCCTCGAAACTTGTGGTGCGAAACAATGTACGAACTTGAATCCATTGCTTAGCCAAGACAGTCAGAAGGGCTGTTGACAATGACAAGGCAAGACTGGTAAAAAATAGCCCGTTGACCCAGACATCAATTGTTGTGTAAGTTTGACTATTGATGGTTGCCACGGGAACGGCACTTATGCTGCTGAGATTGCCGGCTGCCCTCAACAGATGGTTGGTCTCGACGAGAAGCGATACCATAAACTGGGAGTTATCCGGTTGAAGTGCCTGAGACGTTTGAGCTACAAATGTTGTGACTACTCCAGAGAAAAGGGAGGCCTGGGTTGGAGCTCAAGCGAAAGAGCTAGTGCATATCTCTAGCAATAACTCACAAAAACCAAGAGACCATCGATGATATTTCGAAAGCCCTGGATCATGTCGTCATCATAGTTTTCCGCTTCATCTAGATAGACATTCCAGACGCGAGCATTCTCCTCTGCTTCGTCTCCTGGCTTATCCGGGTGATATATCTTTGTGTAATCATAATTACGACCACCTGGGAACCATTATCAGTATCTATCCTCACAGCATAGCATGTCATGTACCAAAACTAGCATTGCTGAAGGTCGTAGAGCCGTGCGTATGTAAGAGGCCTGCCATTGTGAAGGAAACAAGGAGTGATGTGGGTACACAGCCAATTCACAGCCAGAGCAATCACGAATAAGAATAGATGATGAGCACAGCCAAATGACATCATAACAAGAAACCACAGTATTCCCACAGAGATGGAACAAGGACGAATCTGGCAACGAATAGTTCGCAGAGCACCTGTATCAGGTAAGGGAATAGTGTTGTGGGATCAACATCGAGTCTCCCGGCGGGCCAGCCTAGATGAGATTCAGCAAATATTTCAGTGCTACGCAATTACACTAGTCCATATAATCCTGACACTTATTTTCCATTTGCATGGGCGAGAAGAAATGGGGGACACGCGTACGCGTTACGCGTCTTTGCGCGTGGCAAATTGAAACGACGCGTATGATTATAATCACGTGCCATGGTCTTCTCTCCCAATGGATAACCCAGCTGCAGACAAAACCTCGCAGCCTGGGCCTCCCCTCTTTCGTTCATACTCCACCTTCACGAAGTTCATTCTTTACGAGACCCGTCGAAATCTCTACATTATTGGCTCCAACGCTGCAGACTCCGGCCACCATATCATCAGAATTAACAGAACGACACAGGATGAACTTGATATCATTGAAGATGTCGTAGAGTATACGGGCAAGGAAATGAGTGTCGTGCTGAAGATGCTTGATGATGGGAACCGTGCGTCAGGTGGGCTGGGGAAAGCTAGGGTCGTTTTTGGACTCGCAGGTACGAGGCAGGCCCGAAGACTTGTTAACGCCACGCATGCATGAACCTATACATCCTCAGGTTTCATCCGATTCACCGCTGGTTGGTATATGGTTGTCATTACCAAACGATCCGTCGTTGCACTTTTGGGCGGTCATTACCTCTATCACTGCGAAAACACCGACATCATACCGGTGTGTTTCAACCACAAAGTCGACAAACCAGCCGAGGAACAACGTCTCATGAACATATTTAAGCAAGTCGACATGTCAAAGAACTTCTATTTCAGGTTCGTGTCTTTGGCCACACATACTCTCAAGCTCACGAGTACCAAGCTATACCTATGACCTCACTTCTACGTTACAA
Source organism: Macrolepiota albuminosa (assembly GCA_027475525.1). Classification (NCBI taxonomy): domain Eukaryota; kingdom Fungi; phylum Basidiomycota; class Agaricomycetes; order Agaricales; family Agaricaceae; genus Macrolepiota; species Macrolepiota albuminosa. The sequence goes on from JAMWFC010000049.1 coordinate 308,479, forward strand.
CACCAGCTTACTGGGTCAAGCCGTCTCAACAATAGCATATGGCTATTTAATGATAGATATGCCTGGAACTACCATCTCCTTGCCTCTACTTTCTCAGATCAGAATCGTCCATGCCTCAGTCCACCTTGGCTTCTACCACTAGTTCATGGACATGTCGACCAAGCCAGTATGTTTTCTTATCTCCCCTTTGCCCAGTTATCACCAACACATCGTGCCTCAGAATTGACAGTATTGGGCCGTGTTGTCTTCGTAACTTTGATTGCTCGACGTTCCCGCCATTTTGCAGGTGCCCGATATCTCAAACGTGGCGTCAATGCTGAGGTTAGCCTCTCGTACCGGATTCAGTTGCAGTCCTGACATCTTCGTCTGTAGGGGAACGTAGCAAATGAAGTTGAAACGGAACAAATCGTTGCGGAAGCACTAACAACGCCCTTCTACTATCCCGCAACGCGCGACCAATCAGGCAAACATACAGACCGCCGTCCTAGTCCAAATTATACCAGTTACGTCCAAGTAGGTTATCCCCTTTTCCCTCAATCCCAATACGATTGTCTGTTCCTCAATCAATAACTCCCAGTACCGTGGTAGCATCCCCATCTATTGGGCTCAGGAAACAACCAGCATGAGTCCAAAGCCGCCCATCGAGAGTATGGCTTTTCCTTCGCCCTATACCTTGTCCCCTAACCCCCAACAGTCACCGTAATTGATCCATTCTACTCTGCGGCCTCACGGCATTTCGATGACCTTTTCAAACGCTATGGTGCACCCATTACTATTCTCAACCTCATTAAGCGGCGAGAGCCTGTCCCCCGCGAGTCTAAACTTCTTGACGAGTACACTCAGTGTGTCAGGTACCTCAATCAGTTCCTCCCTGCTGATAAGAAGATGGTGTATCGAGCTTGGGACATGTCGCGTGCATATAAGGAGTGAGTCGGACCAACTCTTTCACATGTAACACTTAGCAATTATGCTACGTAGGAAAACTCAAGACGTGATCAGTTACCTTGAAGACATCGCTGAAGAGTCGATTCAAATGACGGGATTCTTCCATTCCGGCTCTGAGCCATACTCCCATTTTTTCCAGGCGGAATTTGAAGACGAGTAAGTCCCTGATATTCTTCAGGGCTCCTTTTGCTCAGTTTCAATGTATCAGGCAAGCCGAATGGAGACGAAACATCCTCTTACAGAATGGAATTTGCCGTACAAATTGCGTGGACTGTCTAGATCGCACAAACGCAGCACAGTTTGTCTTCGGCAAGCGCGCTTTGGGTCATCAATTGTACGCCCTCGGCATTGTTTCCACGCCCAATCTTGCCTTCGACTCTGATGCAGTGAATATGTTAACTGAAATGTACCACGATCATGGTGACAGTAAGTCTTCCTTACTTTGTGCCGGATTTAGTATGACATGAATCTTGATATGCAATAGCAATCGCATTGCAATACACTGGCAGCGCGCTAGTTAACCGTGTCGAAACGTATCGTCGCATGCCACATTGGAACAGTCACTCTCGGGATATAATCGAAAATATACGGCGTTTTTACACTAACTCTCTGCTTGGTTCGGTCATTTCATCTCCTTATGCACTGAATAACAATAACTTGGCTCGCAGACGCCGATAAACAAACCGCAATCAACCTCTTCCTTGGCGTTGTTGGCGAACGCACAATCACACACCCACCTGTGCGCGGCGGGTATAGGAAGTGGTTCAACGAAGAGCACCTAAAGCCTGCATATGTCCTGAACGAGTGTGATATGGCGCTGAAGGATTTCGTCAAGTGGAGAGGAGACTTTTGGGTGGAGTATTATCGTCCGCTGTTGTTCACATCTCTAGGCAAGCATTTTGCGTATTCAATGAATAGTACGCTGAAACTTCCTGGGTACGCCATCTTTGTCGATTTTCCTGCGCTTGAATAACATATCCTTGGCGATTAAGGAAGACTGCCAAGGACATGAACCATAGCCCATTCGAGCCACACGGACGGAGAAATAGGTCGCAGCATCCAAAGTAGGCATGCCCTCCCCCATTCCACGCTAGTTTCAGTAACACTTCTTTACAGCGTCGTACAAGGTATGCGACAGTGGATATCCTCAAGTCCAAGCGCCCAGACCAAAGAATTATCTGGAGATCTCGCCTCACGTCCAGACCAGAAATACAACATTACAGGTGCACCTGAGCTCGATAAGTACTCCACCGAGGGCATGGCGACACGTTTGCTCGACCCTACTGTCTCTGAGACAGAGGTGGCAGAGTATCAGGGGTATATCGATCAATGCCAGGAGCTACTGGATGCACCGAGCACCATGGGCGAACGCAAGAACATTGAAATTTATTCAAATGCGGTGCGTACGGCTGCAGGGGAGGAGATGGCTGATTGGCCATGGCCGGAGGACCCACTTCCCAAGTATGTTGCGTACGTGGAACGTGGGCAGAAGTGTTACCTTGATGGAAAGCCTGGAGAGGGATGTCCGGTACAGTTCAACTATGAGAAATGGTTGAATGGACTTCCTGGATAGAGAATTTTTTATTTTAGTGTTCAGCTTGGGTTAACGGGAGGTGTACATTCAGTGTGATATATACCAACACGAGCGTTGAAGAGCTATTCGTCCGTGCTTGAGTATCTTATTTTCTAGCGTGCGCCAGAATTATCGATCATTCAAGGCAAGTTTCTCATGTCAGAGAAACAAAATCCGATATGCAAAAAATAAATACAGATGCAAACGAGTCGTTATACACCATGAACCTCTAATTTTTCCATCTTTTGCAGATACATCAGAGATTTCGCGAACCTGAACAAAAGTGGTTGCTTACATCTTTACCGTACGGTCACGTCCACCGCTGACTACTTTGTCAGCAACAAAATCAACACAATATACCTCGTCCGTATGCCCTGGAAGATCTGTCTTGATCTTGTAGGTCTTCAAATCCCAGATCTATCACCACCGGCATCAGTGACGACCCGCGTTCCAGAACACAATATTTACATACCTTGAGTGTACTGTCTTTACTGGCACTAACCAGCATTCTCGAGTCCGCACTCCACGCAAGGCGATACACCGCCCCAACATGGCCCCTCAATGTCGCAACAAACTTGCCTGTACGACCCTCCCACACGCGTATACTGCTGTCCCAACCAGCTGACGCTGCCCAACGTCCATCTGGCGAGAAAGCCACATGAGAAACTTGTCTCTGATGTCCCGTCAATCGCGCAACGGGCTTTTGCGATCCGGAGGAGCCGAAAGGTGACCAAAGGAAAAGTGTGTGGTCATCCGATCCTGAAATTAGGATCTCTGGTGTTGTTGCAAGAAGTTTGTCATAACGCGCTTTGGAGAGCTCCTGGGCTACACAGTGGATAAATCGTGAGGTGATGTCAGAGGAGAAGAAGCGCACCGTGTTCGTCTGAAGTAGGCTTTTTGCCTGTGTGATCGAACGGGCCTGTTCGTAGGACAAAGTCGGTATTGAGGGCCAAGGTTGTGACCCAATGCGCATGATCCTTCAGTGTGCGCATAGCTCGCCCCTGTAATGGATTGGATTTATGAATATAACGAGTTCGAAGGACAAGGGCTACTCACGGTTTCCGCGTCCCATATCCGCACAGTACGATCACTGCTTGCCGTATACAGCACGCCTTTTGGTCCTCCAGCACCACCCCATTTTACAACGTTGACACTAGCAGAATGTCCACCAAGTGTGAACTCCGTTCTCCGCGTCAATGTCGACCATACACGAACGGTACCATCCTTTGACGACGATGCAAGGCGGGGAGATGAAGGATTTCTGCAGTACTTTTAGCGAGCTGTAGAGGGCATGTGAAAAATCAGCACACATATGTATTGGTTCCCAGGAGAGCGACGTAATCCATTTTGAATGGCCCTTCATAGCTTCCCCTATGGGTTTTCCAGTTTTTGGATCCCAGAGTCGTACGTGCCCATCATGGCCACCAGTCGCGAGCTTCCGCTCCATTGCTTCCCATTCAACACAGAGCACCCACCCTACGTGTCCTGAGAGGACATGTGAGGGTGTTTCTGTGTTGAGATCCCATAATCGCGCGTGAGTGTCCCCTGAACCCGTAGCGAGTAAGTTACCCGTCGGGGAGAATGAAGCACAAAGGATGGGTGATGAATGACCTGTGAAAGTCTGATAAGATCATTCTCCGAGAATTCCAACAAGCTGGCTGGCGCACCAGATAACGTTGAAGAACACCGCGTCGCAGGCCGCACACGGAAAACGCTCTGCGGTGAACAATGGACAATAAACACGTCTTCTGGACTGAACGTATCAGAGGAATGGTTCAAAACATCGGCTTCTAGCGATTTTTGAATGACAATTCGCGTTGGGGCACCTGGTTTCGTGTCTGGACCTTCGGGGAGGGCGACATAGAATTGGAATGGAACAGGATCTTCGTCCTTGAAGTCTAATGTCAACTCCGAGTTAAAAACATCTAAGAAGGCTTACTTGGGTGGACAATCTATTCAAAAGAACCTCTAATCCTTCTCTGGAAGTGTTTGCAGGGAGATTGACCGCAGGTGCAAGAGATCGGCCATCGTCTTCGGACACGAACTGAACCACGATGTTCTGGGATGGTTTTGGAGCTTCGGGCTCTGGTTCTGGCACGCCTTGGTATATCTTTTGCCGTTTTGGCGGCGGTAATCTTGTCGCCATTGTTAGATGAGAAAGTAAATAAAAAGCAAAAGATATCAAAAAAGTTGCCGCACGTGGTTGAGAACGGCCCGGACTCGATACTGTTGAAATGATACAATGATAATTTCCAAAAGATTGGTAGCTTTCACTGGGCTGTTTCGAATAGAATAACGTTGGCACACGCAGACTCGGATGGCTTCCAAGTGGTGTCAAAGTGGATGTTGTTTTTCGCTAACACGTCGAGTAATTTTAGGGGCGCTATCAGAATGCCTCAAGAGACAAAGCTTAGGAGGACGGAATGCAAGTAAAAACATGTATTAAGATTCAGCAGTAGATTAATATATAGTACAATTATTTTGAGTTTATGACAAACAAGTTCCTTTAGGAAGGGTCACAGATTTTTGACCTTTTATGCCTCTTCAAGGCATCGCGCCGACTAAGAGACGCGCCACAACGCTCACACTGATACGAAGCTTTCCCATGACTCCGGATGTGTCTTATGAAGTCGGTCGCTGACTTGCGGCTGATTTTGACTTCATGACAGAGTGGGCACTTGAAACCATAGCTCTTGCTGTGTAAGACATGATAGGCGACGATTTCAGCAGAAACTTTCTCGTTCTGTTCAAGGCGGCGGCGTTTCCCTGTTTGCGTTTTCTTTTGAGGTTGCGATGCTAGCGAAGACGTTCTTTGTCCTGTCTGTCTTGTCAAATCGTCGACCTTGCGTTTAAGATTTTGACGACGTGGAACGTGTGCCGTCAGGGAGGAGTACTTCACGTCGTGTATGCCCCTTGTTATGTCGTGTGGCGAGATATACAGGTCCGCTTCCAGAGGTTTGCTTGTAGGAATGTATTGAGCTGACATAGTGGCCTTGAGCTTGGTAAATGGTCCAGGTTGCGCATCGCCAGTGTGTGAAAGCGAAGGAAGATAATAAAGCTTGTCTACATCCGTCGAGTCGTTTGTATGCGAAGTCGCCTCTTCCTCAATGTTGCGAAAGGTGTGCGTTTTAACCCTAGTGCCTTTCATGCGCTTTGAGTTTCGATAATCTGTGTCAAAGTGTAAGGAAGATGCGGATGAGAGATACTCGTTGACCTCATATTTGACCTGTCTGTCGAATTCGGGCGGATTCGAGAGTTGTTTCAGACACGACGAGCTCGAGGTCGACATCGGAAGATACGGCTGAGAAGAGTAATCTGGGTGCGTCAATCTCGTGTCGTGGCTACTTGAAGGTTCAGGGGATTCGATGAAATATTCATAGATTGCAGCGTATTCTTCATCAGATATTCTGTGGGTACAAATTTGAAAAGGTATCACTGTATGCCAAGCAAAAGGATATGCACGTAGCTGAGCTCGGGAGTGACGTCTGAACGGATATCGATTGGACATTTGTCGCCAACGAAGAGGGCGTGGTATTTAACCCGGAATCTACATCGCATCCAAAGTCACGTATATATTGATAGGTAGCGGAGACCGAGCCAAAAGATGGCAAATTGGAATAAGAAGATAGTGAAAGAGATTCCTGGGGAACCAGAGCCATGGAGAAAGCATCCGAAAGTAACGAGTCATTGTCGGGATTGCCGGGGCTCATGGAGATGAGGAATTGACCATAGTCATAGAGTTCAAATGGAGACAAGTAGTCCGCGAACATGTCCAAGCAAGGGAACAAAAAGTGATAATGGATCGGGCAAGTGAGTGATGGGGGTTGCCCGGGGTTAATTCGAGCGATTAGATTAGATTCCTTCACCTCGTCACATTTGCACATACAACCCTGGCCACTGGCCACTCTTCCCTTTGGCCACTCCTCCCTTTGTCTCGCCGCCACCATTGTTACATCCCACTTATAAGCCTGCGAGCGCAAACATGAAGACTCCGTCGTCTCACACTGCGCTCGCAGGTAAGTTATTACTTACTCACGGTATCTCAGTCGTCTCACACTGCGCTCGCAGCGCCGCCCACAAACTACGTCACGCGTCTTTTTCGCGTTTCCGATCTGATCTAAAGCACGAGCACTTGCTCGTGCATGCCCTCTCAACCTCCCAGAGCTCCGGACGGTGATGAGCTCCCATTATAGATGACCACAGATAGCACCAACACAAGCACCTCACATTGGCACACTGGGACCACCAGGAGCGGCACGTCTTAGCGCTCCAGAGGCTAATTTTTGCATATTTTTATGTTAATAACTCGCAGCTGGAGCCTCTAATTACTCCAGGACCACTCTTTATGGCACCATCTATTCTTAGCACTCCTCTTGACACCTTGCCGCACCTTGCCACTCACCCTTCAGGGCCATACACGGACACAGACACTTGGCACCCATGATGCTCTTAGCCGGTGGCAGTAGGAATGATGAAGTATTTTATGACAGACAGCTTGGAGTTTCACCTTAGCACCTGACGTCGCTTAGCTTCTTGCCGACTCAGACTGACAGCATGATTGTGGACTTCTTCACCATATAGTTTAATTCAGGGCATTTACTTACATATAAATACTTACTTTTTGTTAGTAGTACATAATCAATTTGGCAGTAGGGATTGTATCCCAACATTTTGGTCACCCTACGCAACAGACTACCTTTTTGTTGACCGTGTCGGCAAGGGGACTCTGCTTTAGTTCTCTCTCACCCTTTCTGTCTGCAATCTCTTAGTGTCTTGCAACTACGGCAAGGCATTTGCGCTTAGATCTGCTAAGCAATCTCGTCATTTTATCATCTCTTTTAGGTGCTAACACTTAGCGCCTCTTAGTGACCCCTTTACAGTGTCTCTTAGCGCCTTTCCTTGGCGACTCTCTCTCGCGCTCCTTAGCGCCTTTCCTTGGCGACTCTCTCTCGTGCTCCTTAGCGCCTTTCCTTGGCGACTCTCTCCCGCGCTCCTTAGCGCCTTTCCTTGGCGACTCTTTCCCGCGCCTCTTAGCACCTTTCATTGGTGATTTTTAGCATACTCTTGCCGCATTTTTGGGTCTTAAATAAGCGCCAATCACCCCTTTTCCTTACCACCAACCTCTTGCCTACTGTGCGTTCTCTGGGACCTGTCCAGGACTCTCTCCCATACTTAGCGCGTCCAAAGCTATATTGACTAAGTAGCTGTACTAGTGATAGTGCACCTTAGCGCAATTTGGGCGTCATCAAATTGGAGCCCACCGCGAGGGTTCTCTAGGGCAGCATTCCGCCAGAAACCCACCTTTAAAAGGCAATCTTACCTCATTTTTCCAGTGCCTTGCCGCACTCCCCTTACAGTCAGAAACTACAAGACGCTTGCCACTAGCCAACTGTAGACGATTATTTCTGATATACACTTGCCACTTGCCGTGGTCCCTTGCCAACTCTATTAATTCCCTTGCCACTCCCACTATGAGCCAAGCACGACCCCTTCATATGCCCTTTCGAAATCACTTTGCTGCACCTAAATGGGATGAAACCCAACCACGCGAGTTACCACAGTACTTCCAAGAACTAGAGCTCCTTTTCCAGGATTGTGGTATTACCGACTTTGCCCAAAGGAAGGATTACGCTATCCGTTATGTCTCCTATGACACGGCAGAATCTTGGACAGGTTTACCAGAATTCATCACCTTAGAGCCTGCGCTTGCCACCCCCCCAGTTCCCTTAGCACCTCGCCAACATAGCTATCAAGATTGGAAAACAGCAGTAATCAATTTATATCCTGGTGCAGAAGAATCTGCCCGTTACAGGCTTAGCGACCTCCAGCAGCTAGTGCAAGACACCTTTGCCACTAGCCTGCACACTCTTGGCACATTTTCTACCTATTACCGTGACTTCCAGCGCATCTCTAAATGGCTCCAGCAACATGGCAAACTTCACATAAATGAAGAGCGTCGCTTATTTCAGCAAGGTATTCCAACCTCCTTATGGACAAAAATGGCACGTCGCCTAGAGATTCTCATGCCGACACACCATCCCGACGAGTTCTATGACATTGATCAGGTTTTTAAAGCAGGAAAATGGGTACTTGCCGGTACAACCACTAGTGCCAACACTCTCAGTCCCCTTAGCACCTCCTATTCCCTTAGCACCTCTGAGCCTCTTAGCGCTCATTCTGAGGGTTTTTCTAGCGCTCCCACGGTAATCCAAGCGCTAAGTGTTAGCGCCTCTGATGATTATAAAGACCTGGAAACTCGAGTTAATGCTGCCTTTGCCGCTGCCATGTCACCAATCGAAAATAGGCTTGCCGCTGAATTGGCAAGTTACCAGCCCCAGTCGGAAGAACATATAGAGGAAATTTACTATTTTGGGCATGATCAGGACGCCAAGGAACCCCCTCAGCAGGAGTTTAGGGAACTAGCACGGCAGGAACGTATTGTGCAAATAGAGCAGGAACTGGCAAAGTTACGAGGAATTGCCGCACCAAAAACTACTCAGACCCTTAGCGCCCCTTTGCCAACACTTAGCGCCACTTCTAGCGCGTCCAGCGCCAGCCTTAGCGCTGAATTTAGGGTGCCACTGGCGACGCAATCCATGGTTTTTCAATCCAAGCCTCAGAACACCTCTAACGTTAACTTAGCTCTTGCCGAGGCTGCCACTGCCGTACCCCTTAGCGCACCACCTAGCACTCATCCAGCAATGCTTAGCGCCTCTTCAATGCCTCCTAGCGCCTCCCTTGCCGCTCCTGTGAATGCTCAATCTGAAGTTCCCAACATTGCCGTCAATCTTGTTGTTATTGAGAACAGCTTCAGTGTTTCCCCTAGCGCACCTCTTGAATCCACCAGTTTACCCCCTAGCGCTCCACCAGATCTTGCCGCACCGCCTAGCACCTCCCTAGCCTTGCCTAGCGCCTCCCCAGAGTCTCTTAGCGCCTCCTGTGAAGACTCAGTCCTTTCCAATGTCAACTCTCGCACCATAACGTTAGCACCACCTACCATGCCAGCACACAATAATCTGCCCACTAGCGACTTCCAGCCCTTAGCGCCAGCTCTTGGCGCTCCTCAGAAGCAGTATGGAGTAGACTCCTTGGCGACGTTGCAAATATTTGAGGTAGGAACTCAAGTTATTGATTATACTACAGCAACGCAAGTCACGGCAACAGTTGGAGACCTCTGCAGGATAGCTCCTAGCGCAAGCGCACCAACAGGCACTGTCTTAGCGCCTTCTGAGGATAAAGGCGCCACCATTAGCGCTACCTTTGGCGCTTCCAGCTTGGACAATAATCAGCACTACCATGACCTTCCCGAACTGGCAGTTACTGGCGACGTTTCAACTTGTTGCCTCAATAGTTCCTCTACTGGCCCTTGCAGCACTACTCTTAGTGATCATAAAGCTTCTGAAGGACCGCTAAGGACCCCCAATAAGGTGCTAGTACCTGCACTTGCCGACGTTATTTCAGAAAATGGCTAAAAGTACAAAAACATCAATACTTTGCTAAGTCGCCTTTCTTGAATCACCTTTTGTTAGCTTTCTTACTCTACATTCATAGACAATCTTTGTCACTACCTATACTAAAAATTGTCACCAAGATCACTACCATTTTGTTACCTACTTGACCCTTGAGTTATTCGTCATTTTTGCACACTTTGTTATATTTTTCATTGATTCGTCACTCGTTTCATATTCTGGCTGCCGAGTTTCTAATGTTTTTAGCGCACCATACATTGCCGACATCGCCAGCACCCAGCATACCTTGGCACCTCCATCTCCTCCTTGCCGACTATGCATTCTCTTACCGACTTTCAGATTAGCGACTCTCTGGAAAAGTGACTGAGGACAGTCAGGATTTCAGTTGGGGGGAGATGATGAGCTCCCATTATAGATGACCACAGATAGCACCAACACAAGCACCTCACATTGGCACACTGGGACCACCAGGAGCGGCACGTCTTAGCGCTCCAGAGGCTAATTTTTGCATATTTTTATGTTAATAACTCGCAGCTGGAGCCTCTAATTACTCCAGGACCACTCTTTATGGCACCATCTATTCTTAGCACTCCTCTTGACACCTTGCCGCACCTTGCCACTCACCCTTCAGGGCCATACACGGACACAGACACTTGGCACCCATGATGCTCTTAGCCGGTGGCAGTAGGAATGATGAAGTATTTTATGACAGACAGCTTGGAGTTTCACCTTAGCACCTGACGTCGCTTAGCTTCTTGCCGACTCAGACTGACAGCATGATTGTGGACTTCTTCACCATATAGTTTAATTCAGGGCATTTACTTACATATAAATACTTACTTTTTGTTAGTAGTACATAATCAATTTGGCAGTAGGGATTGTATCCCAACATTTTGGTCACCCTACGCAACAGACTACCTTTTTGTTGACCGTGTCGGCAAGGGGACTCTGCTTTAGTTCTCTCTCACCCTTTCTGTCTGCAATCTCTTAGTGTCTTGCAACTACGGCAAGGCATTTGCGCTTAGATCTGCTAAGCAATCTCGTCATTTTATCATCTCTTTTAGGTGCTAACACTTAGCGCCTCTTAGTGACCCCTTTACAGTGTCTCTTAGCGCCTTTCCTTGGCGACTCTCTCTCGCGCTCCTTAGCGCCTTTCCTTGGCGACTCTCTCTCGTGCTCCTTAGCGCCTTTCCTTGGCGACTCTCTCCCGCGCTCCTTAGCGCCTTTCCTTGGCGACTCTTTCCCGCGCCTCTTAGCACCTTTCATTGGTGATTTTTAGCATACTCTTGCCGCATTTTTGGGTCTTAAATAAGCGCCAATCACCCCTTTTCCTTACCACCAACCTCTTGCCTACTGTGCGTTCTCTGGGACCTGTCCAGGACTCTCTCCCATACTTAGCGCGTCCAAAGCTATATTGACTAAGTAGCTGTACTAGTGATAGTGCATCTTAGCGCAATTTGGGCGTCATCAACGGTCGGTTTGCTAGAACCACTCCGAGCCCTCCTGACAACGGCATGGCTTCCTCGGAGACCGCCATCACAGACGAGCTCAGCAATCTTCGCGACTCCCACGCCGAACTTCGAAACATGATGCAGGATCTTTTAACAAGATTCAACACGGCGCCAGCCGCCGTGCCGCCGCCTCCAGCCGCGTCGGCGCTGCCTGCGGCGCCGCTGCCACCCGCAGGCGCGTTCGTCCCACCGATCGCCGGGCCCGGCCTCAACGGTGCGTCCTCTGCTGCTCCCCTTTCTCTTCGCTCTCGTTTCCCCGATGTCGACGCCGCGGTCATTGCGGCTATCATATCCCACGAGTTCAAGGCCGCGGATCTCCACAAGCTCGACCCGTCGAACCGCGACAAGGAAACCGCCTACACGTTCAATGGCTCGACCAACCAGTTCGAAGTAAGCAACCGCTCGGCGAAGGAGTACAAAACCCCATTCTCCGTCATTATCCCCCTCCAGTCCTATTTCGACATCCTGTCCTTCCACGTCAACGACGCCGCCGCCACTGGCGCCTTTTTTCGGTACACCGCCCACCTCGTGAAACTCGTGGCTGAGTACGAATGGGCGGCGGTATACGATTATCACGCCATATTCTTCAACCGTCGCCGCGCAGAGATGGCAGCAGGCGACTACTCCCAATGGGGCCGGCGGGACAATGACCTCCTCTCCGAGCACGTCTACGCGCACCGCAAAACGGCGCCATCCAGGTCGAAAGCTTCGAAAAGCACCAGCAGCCCAAACGAGCCGTGCAGGAAGTTCAATGATGGGAGATGTCCGACCAGCCCGTGCCCGTGGGGCCGACCGCACACTTGCGCCACCTGTGGCAAGCCGGACCATGGCAAGCACCAGCACAAAGATTAGCCAGGGGGCCGGGCGAGCCACTATCCCAGTGCCCTTCCGTCTCGCCCAGGCCAGCTCTCGGGCACGTCTCCGTCTCTTGGTTTTTCCCCACTGGTTCCTCTCGTCGATAACCTTCCCCTCCCTCCCTCACGTCCTAACACGGACCCTCGCGCCAATACCCCGCTGCACGACACCTCGCACCTGCCGCGCGTCGACTCCTCTCTAAACGCGCAGGCTTGGTCATACTACTTACGCGAGTACCCAGATTTCTCACTAGTACGTACTATTAATCAAATAATACACGTTGGCGCCGACATCGGCTTTACGGGGGACCGTACGTTAAGTCAATCCTGCCACAACCTTAAGTCCGCGCTCGCAAACCCTGCAACCGTTTCAGCGCTATCGTACGACATCGCCGAGCAGGTCGCCGCCGGGCGCACCTTGGGCCCCTTCTCGTGCCCTCCCTTCCCCAACTACCGCGCATCGCCTGTCGGGGCCGTCACGCGCAAACGCTCGAACAAAATTCGCCGCATACACCACCTCTCGTGGCCAGAGGGGAGCTCAGTCAACGACGGGATTGCAGACTCCGAGGCCTCGATCATCTACGATATGATCGATCGCGCTATACTCGACCTCGTTGCGTCAGGACCAGGCTCCTTGATGCTTAAACTCGATCTGGAATCTGCATTCCGCCACATCCCTGTTCGCCAGGACGACTGGCCGCTCCTGGGCTTCGAATGGGCAGGCGAATTCTACCACGACCTCGTCCTCGCGTTTGGTGCGCGCTCGGCGCCATATATATTCAATCTATTTGCCGAGGCTCTGCACTGGATCCTTCAGCGCAATATCCCTGCGCGTATTCGTCACTACCTCGACGACTTCCTCAGCATCTTCCCTCCCCGCACCTCCGCTTCCCTCGTCCAACGTTCCCTCTCGTGGACCCTCGACCTCGGCGCCCAACTTGGACTCCGCTTCCAGCCCTCCAAGATCGTCGGCCCGGATACCACGGTCGAGTTCCTGGGCCTGGAACTCGATTCGCGCACCATGGAAGTTCGACTCCCGGCTGACAAGCTCGACTTCTTACGGGAGCTCACGGCAGCGTGGCGCAAACGCAGAACCTGCACCAAGCACGACCTCGACGAACTAACTGGCTACTTGCAGTTTACCTCGCAGGTCATCCCCGCGTCGCGCGCTTTCATCCGGAGTCTTTACGACTTCTCAGCGTCGTTTCCCTCCGGCTCATTCACCAGACGCCACATCCCCGGCGCCGCGCGCCGCGACATCGATTGGTGGTGCACGGTCGCGCCGCTGTGGAACGGCATTCGCTTCATCTCACCGGACCGCCGCCGCCTCGACGTATTCACCGACGCCAGCGGATCGAAAGGGTTGGGGGGCCACTTTGGCGTAGAGTGGTTCTCAGCTCGCTGCCCTCGCCGCCTGCGCAAAGCGCACATTCAGGTGAAGGAGATGCTGGCCGTCGTGCAGGCCATACTCCGCTGGGGGGAACAGTTTCGGGGCTGCCACGTTGTATTTCACGTCGACAACGAGGCCGTTTTCAACGCCATACGCAACACCTCCATACGATCCCAAGGAACCATGCGTCTCGTGAAGGATATGATAGCCCTGGCCTGTCGCCTCGACTTTTCTTTTTCTTCTGAGTGGCTCCCCTCTGCTGTTAATTCGATTGCTGACGCGGCGTCCCGTTTTGCTTACACTCGCATGTTCTCCATCGCTCCCTGGCTCAACCAGGCACCCACCTTGAAGCACCTCCGGCTTGGTGGTACGACCACAACCCTCAGCACCCCAAAACCGTCGCTTTTTACCTTTGGCACGGGCTCGCGGCTAGCACGCGGCGCACCTACTCCACGGGACAACGCCAATTTATCCTCCACGTCCAACTCAACGGCCTCTACAACCCGGACGGTTCCATTTTCCCGGCCTCTCAGCGCGCAGTCCTGTCTTGGGTTGCGAGCCTCGGCCCCCGAGTTCAGCCCAAGACGATTAAGGCCTACTTGGCATCAGTACGTTCCCTCCATGTCGACACAGACCAACCCTTCACAGCCCTCGAATCTCCCGTGGTCCAGCGCCTGCTTCGCGGCATCAAACGCTTCCACGGCGAGCGCGAACGACGCCCAGTCCAGCCAATCACGCTCCCAATACTCAACGCGTTGCTCGCACAGCTTCAGCCGGGCACCACGCCAGGCCACACCTCAGTCTACGCAGCGTGCTGCCTCGCCTACTCCGGGCTCTTGCGGAGCGGGGAGTTCACGGTCGGCAAGCATGGCAAGTACAACGCAAGCCTTAACCTTTCCCGCGGTTGCATCCAGTTCTTGCCCGACTTCGCCAACGCTACTCACGTTCGGCTCACCCTCCCAGCCTCCAAAACCGACCCATTCAGGAAAGGCGTCACAGTCATGGCCGCCGCGGCGCCCGGCCGTCCCTCCTGCCCGGTCGCCGCCCTCAAGAGGCTGTACGTAGAGCTTCCCCGCGTCGACAGCGCGCCGCTCTTTGAGCAGCCGGATGGTGGGGCCCTCTCGTACACCCTCTTTGTCAAAACAGTCCGCGAGGCCCTGGCCCTGGCAGGCGTCGACCCAGGTCCCTACGCTGGCCACAGCTTCCGCCGTGGCGCAGCCTCAGCGGCAGCAGCGGCCGGGTACTCTGACTACGAGATCCAGCTCCTCGGCCGCTGGCGGAGCGACTCTTATAAACTTTATATTGAAAACGATCCTGTCCGGATACTCCACCTCTCCTCTCTCCTTCACTTGGCCTACCCTCATCTAGCCCCTTTCGAGCCTCCGGCACTGCGGGACTTCTCATCCATGGCTTGATCTTCGGCCTTTCTCTCTCTCACGAGGGAGAAACCGATCATCGAGAACGGTACCGGACTCAAGAAATCAAACTGTTTCTTTCCCGCATCACTGCGCACACCTTCATTAAGTTCTCTCTCTTGTTCTCCCTTTCAAGTTCCTCCTTCCCTACCAACACTAGCAGCTTCGCATTAATGGATCGGGCAAGTGAGTGATGGGGGTTGCCCGGGGTTAATTCGAGCGATTAGATTAGATTCCTTCACCTCGTCACATTTGCACATACAACCCTGGCCACTGGCCACTCTTCCCTTTGGCCACTCCTCCCTTTGTCTCGCCGCCACCATTGTTACATCCCACTTATAAGCCTGCGAGCGCAAACATGAAGACTCCGTCGTCTCACACTGCGCTCGCAGGTAAGTTATTACTTACTCACGGTATCTCAGTCGTCTCACACTGCGCTCGCAGCGCCGCCCACAAACTACGTCACGCGTCTTTTTCGCCCACCCACCATCCCTATTCCATTCCATTCCATTCTACTAGGAATTTTTTGTACTCACTCCTACCATAATTAATTAGTCCCTCGTAGTTAGCTTGATCTTCGGCCTTTCTCTCTCTCACGAGGGAGAAACCGATCATCGAGAACGGTACCGGACTCAAGAAATCAAACTGTTTCTTTCCCGCATCACTGCGCACACCTTCATTAAGTTCTCTCTCTTGTTCTCCCTTTCAAGTTCCTCCTTCCCTACCAACACTAGCAGCTTCGCATTAACAATTCGTCTAGAGTGGCACTATTTTATACCAGAGTACGTGAATAGCGCCAAACTTCGCAATACGCAAAATATGCAAATAGTGCATCGTGGATGAAGCGTGTCTTGTGATAAAAAGGGAAAATGCTGTGGAAAATAAAGCAATGGAGAAGTTGATGAGTCGAATGACGCGTAATGGAATAGCTTCGGTTTGTTCTTTCGAACGCGAGGCAGTGCATGTACGGATACCACAACTGAGTCAGACAGGCAATTTGACAGGTAGGCGAAAGGAAATTTGGAAGAAGACGGCACGCTTACCGCGTTGAGGCTGTCCAGATGTTCGGGAAGGCCGCATCAAGCCGGGATTGAGCCCGGAGATTGATCCATGATCTAATCTTATCATCCGTCGTCGGCTGTTGGATCGTCTTCCGGACACACTACCTTGGGTAGTTGTTATAGTCGTCGTTGGGTGAACCTGAGGTGCGCCTGGCCTACAGTTTTCGGCCGTACTACTCATGCTTACCGTTTTCAGCACTGGTAGTTGTGTGTAAATAGGCGAAATAAAGATTATTTATATTTTTATATTCTCAGTCCCTGTTTCGTATTCAGTATCAATCCATCCACCTGGCTCTATCACTTCACTCGCCACTCTGGAATGCGTGAGGACCTGGAATATCTTTGTTTCAATGCATTCTAAACTCGTTCAAAAATATATTTGGGAGCAGGCATGGCACTGAAAGGTTGAGGTTCTATGATGGGCTGAAGAGCGACCACAGCAATTAAAGACTTCGAAAGCCAACTCATCAGCTCGATGGACATCCGACGAGACCAAACCACGCTACTCCACCAATGCATTGGCGATTAACGATAGGAAATGAATAAGCTCCTTTACCTTGATTCCCCGTTCCTCGTGAGTCGTTCCTTGGCTCAACCTATGGCACCTTTGATTCATCTGCCGCACCTCCTTTTCTACTTGATCATCCATCCCTGTCTCTCGCTTCTTCTTCTGACTTGGCTTCTTCTGTGGTTCCTCATAATTTCGCTTCTAGTCTGCTTGCAACGCAACAATCCGGAACTTTTGACACGCTCAAACTCGAGACCTCTCTAATCCATGTCATCATCCCTTATATCCGAGTAACGGAACCCCACTCAGCCCTCCATCTGTGTTCAAGCAGCATCAGACTTGGCATCAAACCCAAATGCGAGGATATTTTATTCCATGCGCCCCCATGGTAAGAACCGACTAAGGCAAAGGGTGCGCAACTCGCCGGCACTCATCTTTGCAGGGCGGCCAGCTGCATCGGTGGTCGAACCGAGCTTTGACTTTCGCGAATAAACGACGTGGCAATGTGTCTGTCTATACATGCCTCCTGCCCGCGAACCACTGATACATGGTTGTGTAGACTTGGCCTGGAGCAATCTGAAGCGGGTTAGGATCAAACGCACCTACATGGCTTTGGGTTTTACATGTTTCGTCTGGCACGACATGAAGTGTTCCGTCGACCGTCTTCTTTCATCCAATTTTGCACAGCGTCTGCTATCTTTTGCACTTTTGTTGATTGCTTGCAATGACAAACTCCTTGTATGGTTTCATTGATCGACCCGTAGACCCTCATTCGCATTTATATCGCATCCTCAGACCTGGACAATTGCCTTCTGACTCGGAATTCGACATATATATCCATTATCTTATAATCTTTCTGGGCTCCCTGTCGATGTGCGAGTGTACCCGTTTCAATGAGCCCCTTGTAATTTATATTCATTGGTATCATCCTAGTATAAGAAACAAAAATAAGTAAAACTATTGAACACGAGAGCCGCCTCATATTGGCTATCTGTGGCCCTATTACATATACACGAATGAACGGATTTTCTTATACGTTCAGATATACGCAAAGAAACTGTCACGATCACCTTCCTTCCTCTCGACTGTTCCCTGTTTCGCAAGGAAGTCGCCTGCCGCCATTCTAATTCTCTCGCTGGTGAGAGGAAGCCTAAAGTCTTGGACATCTGTAATCCCAGAATCCTTGCGGGCAGATCTGAGTGCATAGCGGATGGCGAGTGCAACAGACGCGCCAAGGAACAACGGCGGCTCTCCTGTATAGTTGTCAATCACTTGTTATAATAAGATAATTGTATGTTCTTACCAATTCCTTTAGAACTCTGTGGAGATAGAAGAATGAATAAGTCAGTTTCCACATGGACAACCCGGAACAACATGATCTCCACCTTGATACTACTCAAATTAGGCCACTCAGCGTCACGGAGAAGGGACACATTGAAGACTTGAGGAATATCAGAAAATCCTGGAAGTTTATATGCACCTGCACAGATATAAGCATATGGTATAAATCGGGTAGATAAACACCAGCCTGGTCCCTGAGTGAAGAGAGCTCCATTATGTCGAAGCCAAAGTGACTCCTCGATTGTTGCCCATCCTTGCCCTTGAGTAAACGCTCCTTCACTGCAAAGGGGTATTCCTGTCTGTAGGATTGACCAAGCAAAATAAGCTTACATTTGGCCGTAATCAATAGCGGGATTAAGAGATTTTCCGACGTCCATCTAGAGAAAATCCTTTATTCAGTAACGCGATATCGATAGCAGAGAACGCATCAGATTCACATGAATGTCGACGCGAAGGACTGTGTGATCTCCTGTCAGCGTATCAACTTCGACTTCTGTTGCCGCAACGCCCTGCGTAAAATACATGAAAAGATTTCCCGACTTCTTCATGTTTCTATAACGATTTTAAATCAAAGCAAGGGTCGGACCTATCTTGTTGACTCACCCCCATTCATACCCTAAACCTTCAGGTTTGAAATACCCAGTAGCACTCAATGACACCCGATCAGCCCAAGCTGCTGCTGCTAAAGTTGCTAAAGGAGCATCATTGCCTAATCTCTGTCGAAAAGGCTCCAATCTCCGGTTCAGTTCGACACATGCATTGTGCACAGCATGTCCTTGAAGGTCGCTTCCTGCAGAGGCTGCAGTTGCGACAGCATCTTAAATATCGTGTTAATAACTGTAGGTGAGGTTCAGGCGTAAACCTACTAGGTACAATGTTTGAGGAGGATTCAGATGTGTATACAGCATCAAGGGGAACGTGTAATTCCTGAGCTGCTATTTGACAACATCTGTCTCATTGTAAGTAATCGTATTGTAAAGGAGCTGAGATGCTCACTTCGTGTAAAGGCCTAGATAAGGAAAATCGTTGAGGTGTATGCTGCACAGAAAACAGGACAGCTTCATACCTTGACCCATTTCAGTCCCACCATGAGCAACGAGAACAGATCCATCCATATATATATGAACTAGTGCCGCTCCTTGGTTCAAAGCTCGGACACTACAGTAGATTCAGAGAGCAGTAAGAGACCGGTACTTCATCAATCTTACCCGAAACCAAGCTACAAATGCCAATGCTATGAGTGACTGTCTTGGTCTTCAGAAAACGGAATAACACTTACACCGAACTTCGTGGGCACTAACACCAGACCACGCTTTCTCCATCTATGCTCCTGAATTATGAGATCAGATGACGTTGAAGACTCTTACAACTATCCTACAGACTTGATTGAAACGATCGACTTCAGCACGACGACGTTCATACTGGCTCGTGGCGCGACAATCTTGCAGGAGTCGCGGGACATGCCAATCGAGGACCTTGGCTCTAACCTGAGGAGAAGCACCAATGATGAAAATTTGGAAAGCACATACCTGTTGGTGATATGGTGTCTCTTGTCCTTCTTTGTATAGATTGATCTAGAGGAATCATGTAAAGATGGAAACGCTATGTAATAAGTAGACTCCGAACCTCCCGAATGTGATCAATATCCATGTTAAGACGATGAGCGATGACTTCGATATAATGTTCTGAGACGATCATGCCCTAACCAATGCGTAAGCGTAACAGTATTAGAATTATCAGACAATAAGGTCTTCACTTGAGGACCGCCGAAGCCTCTGAAAGCAGTGTTAGAAACTGTGTTGGTCTTACAACACCTCCCCCAAAGTTCAACGTGTGGGATGTAGAGACAATTTTCTATGTGTGCAAGTGCACGATCGACAACTCCACCGCTTAGGTCAAGGGAGTAACCTGCATTGGCAAATAATTGAGCCTTCAATGCAACGATTTTCCCCTCGGATGTGAATCCGACTTTCCAATCTACAAGGAAAGGATGCCGTTGACCGCTTGTCTGAATGTCCACAGAGCGATCGAGCATGCAACGAACCGGCCTCTTCGTTTTCTTTGCAGCCAGAGCTACGATGGCGGCGAGCTAGAACCATGGTTAGTTGGAATCAATTGTTCGAATGGTGTAGATAATACTTGGGCTGCACGTGTTTCTTTTCCACCAAATCCACCGCCCATACGTTTTACTCGGGCTACGATGCGGTTTCTGGGTACTCCAGTGACCTATAAACAGATGAGTCGGAGGAAATGCAGAGACATACAAGACTCTTCACCTGAGCAACCCATCGTTGACAATCAGCTAAACATTGTGTAGAAGAGAAGACCTCCATTTCACCGCTCTCGAATTTAGGTACCCTGAAAAGCGTAAAAAAAAGTAAGCCACTACCAACACAAAGTGTTAAACTCCTCATACGCGCGGCACGACATAGTTTCCAAGTAAAAGTGCTACAAAAGAGTGTATAAGCTTAGTTTTGAAAGTATAGGTATTCCATACCTCCTGACCTCCCATACGTGTCGTCCCCTTGGCGACATGGTCCGCGCTTGCAAGGACCTCATCAACCTTATCCCCTCGCTCTATCCTCCTATCATATTGCGAATGGAATGACCTTCTCTCAATCGCCTCCTCGATCGTCAAAACAACAGGATAGATATCTTCATAGACAACCTCGACTATCTGAGCCGCCCGATGCGCCTGATGTTTCGTCTTAGCTACGATCATCCCTATCGGCTGGCCACACGCAGTTACTTCATCTACAGCGAGGAAGTACTCATCAAGCGCTGCAGCGCCCCATATGTTTGCCTTGGACGAGGGAAGGTCGTGGTGAGAAATGAAGTCAAGCACGCCTTTCATTTCGAGGGCTTTAGTAGCGTCGACGGAGACAATTTTGGCGTGTGCGTGAGTAGAGAGGACGAGAGCGCCAAAGGCTTCGTTTTGTACTGAGGGCATGTCGTCCGTATAGACAGCTTCGCCAGTCGTGTGCTTGAGACCTGAGACGTGAGGTTCGGGTTTGCCGACTACTTCTTGAGCATATGGGTCCTGAAGTGATGTCAGATCCTTAATCAGCTCAACGATGTAATGGGGGGAAAAGCCTTACCGAGTTGTCCCGCTGACCAGTACTGGCTTGTCGATGGATGCTGCCGATAATATCTTGTGAATCAGTCATAGAGCCGATGCCGGCGTCATGGAGAGGAATGTTAAGCTCCACAGAGACAGCATTCCAAAACTTGAACAAGAAACTCAGAGCAAGGGTCTTTCGATATGATGGCATCCCACCAGGCACATCGTAGCGTAAATCAACTTCTTCACCCAGAACTTCAAGCGCTCCTTCAAGCGTCGCGTAGTTGAAGACCTTGCCTGCACATGCGCTTGATGATGAGCTACGGACGGTCATGTCATGTCAAAGAAAGCCGACGAACCAGTAACATATGCCTGTGTCTTTGGTGTAGAGATTGTCCAAGCTGCCATTCCACCATAAGCAAACTTGGCGTGTCTAATGAAGCCGTCTTCATCGACTCTCATCCCAAAACAACTCGTGACAATCGCAATGTCATCGTCTCTTCTTCTAGCCTGGAGACAGCTTATTTCAAGGCCTGATCGTCAAACGGAGACTCATACCTGTTTATACGCCTTCACAACTTCTCTCGGTCCTCCATCAAGAGGAACAACAATCTTTTCGATCACAGAAGCCTTCGGAAGTCTCGTCTTCCTATATCCCACAAAAAAGTCATCCATACCCAATTCTACGCTCCCTTCTGCTGTCCTCGCAACCACCTTCGCGCCTACCGCCACCCACACGGGATTAAGATCACTTATTGGAGATGCGGTTGCGATGTTCCCACCAACACTAGCGACGTTACGGATCTGCCACCCTGCAAAGTAGCGTAGCTGGGCACGGATGGCTTCAAGCGGTCCTTTAGCGTAGGTGTGAGTACCATTTGGGGCACGTATCAGGGTTTGGCAGAGGGTTTCAAGTTCTGCGAGGGGAACGTTGGCACCGAAGTGGAGTGAGGGGCGGGCGGGGCTAGGGAGGGAGATAGAAAAGAGTTCAGGAATATCGGATATATAGATGCATATCGGGTATTTTTGGGATTTTAACTACAAGTTCGTGATATTGAGCTGGATTCCTTTGTGATGATGAGGGAAGGCTAACCTTGACTTCAATCTGGATTTCGCTACTTCCGCCAACAAGCTTGACATCAGGGGAGGCCTGAAGAATATCTATGAGTTGAGTGAGGGTAGTAGGACGGAGCCATATGCGGTCTTCGTTGCCATACATAAGTGGCTTGAATATATGCTTGGATAGAGCAGGAGGAAAGATGAGTTCGGACCCGGGCTTGTAAGGGCGGAAAGTGAAGCGAGGGAACCAAGGATGTTTATTTCCTTTGTCACAAGAGGGAAGTTGACAGCAGTCGGGTCGTCCGCATCCCTTTGGTGTTGTAGATGTAGTTTTCAGCACTTGACTCTCTTGTGTAGAGATTGGCGCGGTCCTCCCACTTAAACCTGCGACTGGATCAATAGGTGGCACAGGAGTTTCTTGTACAGACAGCGCTGGCAATGAGACTAGCATTTGTCAGAAGAAACTCGAGATATGACAGACAAGACGCGTACTATCTGTGCTCAACTCAGACGAGTCTGGCTTTCCGGTATATGTTTTGCAGCAATCAGCAGATACAGCTTCTCCTGCATCTATGTTGGCTGCCGCATAGTTGACTGGAACGACAAAGTCCTTATCTTCCAAAGTACTTCCAGCTGCTATGGCATCAACACAATCAGAAGCGAATGAGAGTGATAGATCTACCTTGTGCTTGGGTAAGGTATTCTCCCACAAATGTCTTTGCTGTGTCAAGTATGGTTTTGTAACCAGTGCAACGGCATAGATTACCATCTAGTGCGCCTTTAAGCTCGACATCGTCGACGGTTAGGTGACCTAATTTCGCAGGATCAGAATACGTGGTACGCAAGAGGGCATAAAGGGACATGATAATCCCGGGCTAAAATCGAGATGGATTCCAATAAGATGGTCCAAGTAGTTTGAGATTATACTCACTGTACAAAAGCCACATTGGCTTCCACTCATCTTCCACATTCTTTCTTGCAATGAATGAGGGTTATCTGAGTTGCCCAAACCCTCTATAGTGATTACGTGTTTCCCGTCTATGCTCACGAGCGGTGCGAGGCATGCATTCACTGCCAGATGCTGCAGTATTCCTGTACGCGGATGTTTACTCTGTATAACAACAGTGCACACCCCGCATCCACCTTCCCCGCACCCCAGTTTTGTCCCAGAGAAACCAGGGCCTTGGGATCGTATGAAATCGAGAAGAGTTGCATCGGGATCGATTTCTGATGCATCGAGAGCAATGCGCGTGCCGTTGAGATAGAAAAGGATGTTGGGGGACGCGACGAATGCGAAAGGAGGGGTGAGAACCATAGTGGTCGCGGGAAGAGAAGAGGTATGACGATTGCATGATCCCCGGTAACATGACTTGATGCTCCTGACTTAAGACGAGGCAGAAATGTGGCGCTGATCAAGCCAAGTCTAATCATGCGGCGACTTATTTCCTCTTGGTTCTTACCATCATCGTCCTTGCCGACCCCGATTGACAACCAGTATGGCCTCTCCTCGACATCGTTCGCTGACCTCTTGGCCGCAGAATACCCTGCGATCCACTCATCGGAGCTTGTCCACCTCGATCATGCTGCGTCACCTCCACCACCTATATCGGCTATCACTGCGTTCGCCACAAAGCTCTCGACCAGCCTATATTTCAACCCTCACTCCCATGTCCCGACTCATCAAGAGGTCGATGACATGCGAAGCAGGGTGATGCATATCCTGTTTGGTCTGAATCAACGAGACCAAGAGGGCTGGGATATGGTATGGACAAGTGGGACCTCTGCATCCCTGAAACTTGTTGCAGAAAACTTCCTATGGTGTCCTAGGTCGAAGTATCGCTACTTGAAAGAGTCTCACACGAGTTTGGTCGGTGTTCGAGGATGCGCATTGGCAGGTGGGGCTGAAGTTGAGAGTCTTACTCTCGATGCCTTTCTTTCGCCGGTTTCTGTAGCAAGCGATTGTAACAGTCACGTCTTGCATGCTTATCCTGCACAATGTAATGTCACTGGATCGCGTCTAGGTCTACATCCTGCTCTCTCAATTGCCCGTGTCCCGAAGAAAGGAGAAGCCATGCATGCGGTCTTGCTAGATGCGGCCGCCTACCTTTCAACATCACCTCTCGATCTGAGCACTGTGCCGTACAAAGATGCGCCCGATTTCATAGCGGGGAGCTTTTATAAAGTCTACGTATGTCTTGACAAACATGCTAAATAGATTTTACATATCAAACAACAATGTACATTGCAGGGTCATCCAACCGGTCTTGGTTTTCTGCTCGTCAAACGCTCCTCGGCTCATCTTCTCGTGTCGCGTAAGGACACATACTTTGGCGGCGGTGCTATTGATGCCATATCTGTTTCTTCGCCCTATTGGACCCATCCACGTGGAAGCAAGGAAACTGGAACGTCTGTCGACCTTGTCCATGAACGATTCGAGAATGGTACCGTACCTTATCTGAGTATCGTGGCTCTAGGATGTGCTATAGAATCACACCAGAAGCTCTTCACTCCGCCCCTGAATTCTACTCTTCTCGTCCCGAGCTCCTCTCTTCGTGCTGTGAGTCGTCACACACATTACCTTGCCGACCTCACACGTGCGCATATGGCGTCCCTAAAACATTGGGATAACACTCCTCTTGTACGCATACACAAAGGGGAAGGTAGTGAGCTGTGGGAAGACGATGGTCCCACGATTGCTTTCACTCTTTATGCCCCGTCATCTTCTTCAAATAGACCTCGATGCATTGGTCACAATCACCTCCTCAACTTAGCTACGGTAGCTAATATACAGCTTCGTACAGGGGGACTATGTAATACTGGCGTTCTGGCACGTGTCAGTGGACTGAGCGATAGAGAGTTATTTGAACTTTGGGAGACTGGAAGGGTATGTGGGGACGCAGGTATGCGCTCTTCCTTACACTTCTAACGAGGTTCCAAAGCTAATTTCGTAATGTTTCAGTGGAGTTTGGGGGTGATACTCATGGCAAGTCCCTTGGACTTGCTCGAATATCATTCGGTGCATGCAGTCGCGTTCAAGATGTACACAAGTTCATCGATTTCCTCCAACGGTACTTTCTGGTGTCAAAAGAAGTAGTGGACCTCACCATCGAGCACTCATTTACTAGTGGAAGGGTTAAGGAAATGGGTCTGACCGACGTGTACCTAAAGAGTCTCGTCCGATGTACGTTACACTCCATTTGATGATTCCATTGTTGACAATGAGAATTCAGATCCTATCAAATCCTGCGCTGGCGAGTCATTGATCTCAGCCCGCCTCACATCTTATGGTCTCCTACACGATCGTGAGTTTGCGATTGTCAACAGTGCAACTGGAAAGATTATGTCCCAAAAGCAATTTCCGCGCATGGTTCTCATGCGACCGTCTATCAGTGACGATAATTCGGTAATGTACGTCAATGCACCTGAAATGCCGGAGTTGGCTGTATCGCTTAAAGATACCGAGGAAAGAGATGAGGTCAAGACGTGTAGCAACTTCGCCGGGTCTCATCGGACATCTGTCGAGGCTGATGAGTGGGTGTCGAAGTTCCTCGCATTGCCATGCCAATTGCATCGCTTTCGCCAACCAAGTACATCCCCAACTTCATCTTGCTCACAGCATCCTGCCAGAACACCTGCCTCATTGCCGCTTGCTCCCATACTATTCTCGAATGAGTCCCCATTTACACTAATATCCACGTCCTCAGTGGACGTCGTCAATACCTGGATCCGTTCCCCGTCTTCCCACTCAGACGCCAAAGCAACTACCATCCATCCATCCTGCTTCCGTGCGAACTTCACCCTCTCAACCCCAACAACCTCCGCACTTCCGCCTTTCCTCGAAGATATGTTAGCACATATACGGATAGGAAAACAGACATTTCAATTTCTCGCACGGTGCCGGAGATGTCTGATGATCTGTGTGGACCCCGAGACCGGTGTGCGTATGCGTGAGCCCTTCTGTTGTTTAGCGAAGAACAGGAGGAATGGAAGGCAGAGGGTGGAGTTTGGAGTGCATTTGATGTGGAGACCTGAGCTGAGCTTAAAAGGTGAGGGGCTCGAGGAGAAGAATGGATCAGTGGGTGTGATGTCTCAAGATGACTCGACGGACGAAGGGGTGGTTAGGGTAGGGGATAGGGTTGCGTGGACATTCTGAAGGACTAATGTCGTGTAATATTTAGGAGAACCTGAGTGCTTGCCATTTGTGATTGTTCAGACCACTAGGCCTCCAGCGCCGCAGCGCCGACGAGGTTTGTGTGGATATCACCAGAGAAAATCATGATAGCATGGGTTTCAATGAATCTCCTTTTAATTTGCATCTTATCTCCGCTCTAACGCATTCTGTCTTGTATAGCTCTTTATCCAGTTTGACTCAGGGTGAAGTAGAGTTCGAGTAGGGGCTGTTTATACCGTCCCTTCCCATGTACCAACAGGGGTAAGTGGCTTTTTCCTGGGTGCCGACGACGACAAAGGGAGAATACGCGCATCCACTGATAATCACAAATCGCTCGGCAGGGAGAAGTGAGCCGTTCTCGTGAATCAGCGAATGAGGGAAATGTTTGGATGAGATACACCATAAAACCGACTGTTCGACTGAATAGGATTCTAGTCATACAATTTATGGCGGTGTGTGAAAAAAATCGGACTCTACTGTACTAGTCTTGCCTCCAAAAACACCATGTTTCTGTTTCAATCCTCGGTTCTCATTTAAGTTCGAATAGCGAGCCCCAAATGTTGAAAGCATTCGGCAAGATCAACTTCAGATGCTTGATGATAATAAGGATTCCTAGTTACTAGCCAGTTTACAGGTGGCAGTCGTTATGATATCGATTCAACATGCATTGGTAATATCAACTGCTGTAGTACTCCCCTTTTGGACCTCTTCCGAACAGCGTGTGCTGGTATGTTCAGAAACCGGACTAATGTTCGGCACGGGTCCCGTGAACCAGTTTACGCCGCCATACTTCGGGAAATAGTACCATATTATGGAGAGTAGCATAGTACCCCCCATGACGACAACGACATAGTTCATGCCTTCAGCATCCGTCTTTGGAGCCATAGGGAACAAGAAAATAACAGACATGAATGCCATGAAAATGAGAGCGGCTGTCGTCACCGGGAGGCTCTATTCAAAAAGCTGTGATCAGGTCGTGTATGCACTAGGAATTTCGAAGAGCACGTACGAATCTGCCAAGGTCGAATGGCCCGGGTTTAAAATCATTTTCACCCAGGAAACGTACAGCAATCGGGATTGAGTACGCGATGTAATTGCCAACGATTGACAGGGCAAATACGGCGTTAATAGCTTGGTCTCCAGCGAATGCGAGACATCCCATCAAAAGTGCCATGGCGCCGTCGAACAGAACTGCATTGACTGGTGTTCCTGTAATTCTGTTCATGCGGTAGATCCAAGAGGAGAAAGGGAGACCTGGGAGCGAAGAACTGCATTGACTGGTGTTCCTGTAATTCTGTTCATGCGGTAGATCCAAGAGGAGAAAGGGAGACCTGGGAGCGAAGTCCACTAAATGATCAATCCTCCCCTTGAGCTTAAGTGACGTACCTGAATCCCGGCCGAATGCAAAGATTTGCCGGCTGGCAGCAAGCAACTAGATCCATAGTGTGAGGTGATTGTTATGAATTTGAAGGCTCAACAAGGTTAACGCACCATACTCGAGCCCATCATGAACCTATATGATTGAAGAGCATGAGATGATCAACCGTAGATCCTCAAGTACGTACTGCGTGATTACCACGATTGCCCAGATAATAAGCGTGCCCTTTTGCCCAAAGCTTTGGAAGAATATCTGTGCCATGGGCTGATCACTATCGTTCAATGCCTGAAGATCAGTCCCCATGCAAAACGCTAGTGATATATTGATGGCTTTGTTTCAACGAACGTCAGTAGTTAGAAGCAGGCCAGATGAGTAGTACGACGTACCGAAGCCAACAACACCTCCAATGGCCACAGCCATGGTCATTCCCCAAGGCACTGCAGTGGCTGCATTGGACGCTTCCTCACTAATGTTAACACTCGAGGCGAAGGAACCTTTATGGTAGATACATTAACTTTATTTCGACTGTAATGAGAAGTTAGTCCTACAGATTGTCCACAACGGTGTATTGAAGCTCAGGATGAAAGCGAACCCATCTGGCCAATCACTGACTGGAAAAAAATTGAATGAATCGACGATACCGTATAACCAACCACCCTTACGATTTTTAAGGTCCCACAATGCAAATTTCGCTGTGTTCCTGAACTCGAGAGGTGTAGCTGCGGGCAATGCAATAATTATGGCTAGACAGAGTCTGCATGTGTTTGAACATAGCGTGAATGTTCAGAAGAGTGGTACATACAAGAGATTGAGTATAACATATACTCTCTGTAACCGCGCGAGGATAGCTGTCCCAAGAGAACAAAGGGCAATATGAGCAAAAATTAAAAGGGCATAAACAGCACTGTAAGTTCCGCTCTGTATCAATGGGACCGGCCACGATGTTCTATGAGTGCAGTGCGTACTAAGTCTGCGCTGAAGTGGGTTCAAATGTCTCATTTGACCCAATGGTAGCTGCTGCCATTATTTGTACTGCGCATCCCCAGTCTATTGAGGAAAATGCAGAGATAGAACCCAAGGCGTATGCATCTGGGGATAGGTCAGTATAGAACGTCAAATAGTAAAACAGTATCATTACATCCTACGATCCAGCAAAGGAATGCCTTCCACTTGGGCGATGCTAGACTGTATGTCCAAAAGTACAACTAGCATCACTGTGAGTAACGAGTTTGGTATGCAAAACAATGCGAGTACCCCTCCTGAAGTAGGTGCTGCTGACCCCAATTCAGCCAGAGCCAGTGCAACAGCCAGGATAAAAACGCTGGCAACGGCCCACTATGTCAGGGGACAGTAGTCAGTCCAATTTCTCAAGATGATAATGGACTTTTGAAGAGGCTGCTTACCCCCCAGACCATAGCAGGTCCACCGCCATAGGCCATTGTATAAAACAGAACAGAGGCAATAGAAGGCACCAATCCAATGATTGAAAAAGCGACACCGAACACCTAATAACGAGATCTGTATACCTCAGCTGGCAAAGGACTTGTTATTACACGCACCTCAAGCGGTGTGAACTCTCGTTTAAATTCTTGCTTGTACCCGAGAGATGCAAGTAACTCCTCATCAGTGGGTTTATTCCCCGACAAATTGTTGACAATCATAAGTTAGATCTGGTCGTGGTAATGGGGCCAGTAGGTTGATCACTAATGAAGCGTATTTGAACCCCCGGCATTGTGTACATTGACGTTTTTTATCCAATTCTGATGGAGATAAGAAGACTTCTATCGCGCGAACTTTTTTCCTCAAAGTACCAGAATAGTAAGAAGGAGCCCAGCGATATAGGACAAGAGGCGGCAGTGCAGACAAGTCATGTTCAGATTCCTCGGTACTAGTTCATGACGAGAGCTTTGTCGAAACAGTACATTGCGCGGAACATCTTAGTGGGAGGAGCTTGGAGCAATGAAGATTGGTTTTGTCCACAGCGCGTTGAAAGATTGCAGGCGGAAACCGAATCTAAAAAAACATCCTTTCCTTCCAGCGGTCAAGCGGTCAAGGTCAAAGCTGGAACTCCGCGTGTGAATCATCAGCTGACCGATAGAGTACATATGGACTAGTTTCCATTAGATCTGACCACAGGTCACTCTTACTGCTCCATCAGAAGGTATATAAATGATAACGTTATGCAAGGCCATATGCACTAGTGGGTAGGTACGCGCATGCTGCGCCATCATACAAAATCAGATGTCTAAAGCTTGTTATCTGGATGTTTAGCGAGGAAGGCCTGGATCCTGGGAAGCTGCATGATACGCATGAATGTGCTGATGTGTCTCTGATTGATTTGTGTCATAGATGTAAGAGAGTGTGTTCTTTGGAGTAAGGAGGGTGATTTTTTTCATTGTGGGCTTGCAGAACAACCTAATATTGGGGGAAAACTATAATATATTCATAAATCCACTGCGTTGACGCGTTCCTCACTAATTGGCAGGGCGATGCAGGAAACTTTGAAATCTTCACGAAGACGCCGCGTAGACACGCTTCTTAATTGGCTTAGTCGACACATTGTTACCTTGCTGATTTGGAGTTACCCGGAAGCAAACCAAGTCGTGGATACATGTATTATCTTAGATATGGAGGTATGTTTCGTGCAGAATCTTGACTAAAGTCCTTGATCTTTCCAAGTCACTGATTTACACACATTTTGCGGTCATTTTGAGACATTGAAGCCCTAACTCAAAATTCTGCATTCGGATTATTTTTCTCCATAAGATAGAAGTGAGTTTCGAAGCTGTGGAGTTTGGGTCCATCGTACCATGCCAAAAGTCGAGTTTAAACTAGCAGGCATGGCCAGTGCCCACTAGTAATGGCTCGTTTACTTGCTCCTCACATGCTCTCGCATGCCGTGGAGCCTGTGTGACCCGAGGCTCAGGGACTAGACTATCTTTCGCACATTGTTCATCTGATTCTCGTCAGGCGTAAGCTTAAAATATTGAACAAATCGTAGTTGACGTCCACTTTTAAAGCACTGTTCACGAGTTATCGAGAGGATCGGTGAAGCACTGACCTCGATACTACTTGTTCCCACAACTCCTTTGATGGCTTGCTATACAACGCTCGAGGCATAAATTTCAACGGCTTTGGTCTATCAGTTACAGTCCCAGCAATCGACCTTTCCGCATGACAACACCGCTTGATGTCGATTTGTTAATTTATGACCTATCGTTCATGTTGTGATACGACGCAGAAGTTTCGAGACTTGCGACGAGCGATCTTGTTCGTTATGCACAAGAGTTCTTTCCAAGTTACGATATATACACCTCTTGAGATTTCCTATCTCTGGCCAACCTACATATTCGACAAGACGAAAAGTGCCGATACGCCCAGAAGAACAGCAGATCCAATGGCTACTACAACACCACCTACAGGAAGAACAGCGTCGAACGGCCCGTCCCAGGTAGATGGAAGTGTCAGAGCCGTCTGCGAAGCATTAAGAGTAGTCGTATTTTCGCAGGCTGTTGCATAACCTGATGCGCACAGTCAATGTCAACCATCATCAGTATTCTGCAGAGGTAACCATCCAACGCACCATTCAGCACAGCCTGTGATCCGACCCGGAAATCCGCCTTCTGGTTCAGCTCAATAAGCTGAGTAAACAGGCACTGCTCGCAGTCACGAAGGTGGGCAACTGTCGTAGAATCGCAGAAACAGTTGAGGTCATCATTGCAGTTATGAAGCGTCGAATTTGCAAGAGAGCAATTACACTGAAGACCATTAGACCTTTATGACGAGGACGACAGCGAAAGAACGCACACCAGCTGTGACCGCGCTATCTGGAAAGCTGAGAATCTGTGATGCGAAAAGGACCATATTGGTGCTGACGGAGACATTGAAGACGGCCAGGACTAGCAGACGTGGGAATCGGTGTATGGTCGGCCATCGATAAGAGCTCACTGACCTCGACTTGCGAGCACAATAGAAAAAAGAAGAGATGCAAAGGAGAACATGTTGCAGGCAAAGAAAGGAATAAAAGCCTGCCAGAGGCGAAAGAATCAATGCGGAAGAGAGAAACGTACCAAGTAGCGACGGTGGCGGTTGCCACTGATTGGTGTGGTCACGTGTGAGACGCGTAAACAGAGGAAAACACTGGATGCGTTCGTTTATTGCTCGTTTGACTTGGACCATCATGGCCGCCCCAGTGTTCGCCGGCGCTCTCATGCCCAAGAAGAAGCAGGAACTTCAGGAGATCGCTGTCGCACTCAAGGTCAACGATGGCGGCACCAAAGACGATCTCATGAACAGGATCAAACGCCATCTCGAAGTCAATCCTGATCTGGAGGAGGATCCTTCTTTCTCCGGACTTTTTGGAAATCGCCGCAAGCGAAGCGTGCAGCCTCAGCCTGCTGTCGTTCAGTATGCTCATATCTTGATCTCTCCTTACTACAGCTTATCTGCCATAGAGCACAGGCAAAGCCTCACTCTAGGGGTCGACGCGTGGTTCCTCTTGATCCTGTACGCGAATCTACTCCTATCAACGACTTGCGTGACGTTTCCATGTTCTTGAAGAATCCGGTGTCGCCACTCCATGAGACACCCGAACACTCACCACAACGGGCTGTTGCTATCACGCCCAGCAGTCTACCTCCGCTTCCTCCAAGCTCTGTGAAAAGCATAGTACAGCGTCTATCCGCAGCACCAAATGTTGATGCGCTCACGACGAAGATCAAGGAGACCGAGTTGCTGCAGAATAGTGTTGAGCTGTTGGAGCAGTTCCGTGGGGTGCGTGCCGTGGTCCTGTGGTTACTTCTGTACTGAGACATTACTACAGTTCCTCTCTAATTCGAGGAACGTGTGGTCTGCCACAGCCGTCATCGAATATTTTTATATAATGTACACTGTGATACCCTGGAAAACTGGCAAAGTAAGTTAACTCTGACTCTTTAAGGCTCCTGTCTCCTGACACTTGCCAGGTCCCCCTCTTTCAAATGCAAGATACGACCATCGCTCTTCCTTATTCCTACCCACCGTTGAGCACATTCCAGACGTACGCCTTTTGGATGGTCATTGTTCATTGGGCCCTCCCGACCGTCATCCTTCCTGCCATCGCGGGTAGTCTCATTTCTTTCACCCCAAAGGCTGTGCCTCAATCCAAAACGACTGGTCATTCTCAAGTCGTGACTCCCTTTGATCCATTGACAGCGGCAATTATTCGCCTCGCAGTTCAAGTCAACTATCCCTATGTCTCAATCCCTGTTCAAGGCGTTGACGTCCTTGGCTGGAACTGGCGTGTTTGGAATGCGGTTGTCGGGCTTCTATTTGCTTTTTCAGAGAAGCTAGGAGATTCTCCCCAAACCACCGCTGAAATTATTCAGACCGAAAGGCAAAAGGAGAGGCTCCAATTAGAAGGCTCTGCATCCACTCCGGCAAGCCCATCTACCCGGCGCAAAGCAATAGCGCCTTCCAGTGAACTCGCTGATGAAGTGGATTAATGCGAGTGGATTGATGCGTGATGTAGATCGTGATCTATTTATTATGTTTATTGGCTTTCCTTCCCGTTCGTCGTCGTATTAACTCATGATCTAATGACTGCTCTATCTGATTTTTTTCTCTGTATTACCTTGTGTACTACAACTACCAAGCGCTGTTTGTATTTACTTTCCCATCTTCTATCCACGGATTTCAAACTTCATATTTACCAGCTTGATGTTAGCGTTCCTTGAATATACTTTGTTCTATACCTCCATGTCTACCAATGAGTCACTCGCACAGAGCTCGTTTCGTTCTGCATCCTCACTCATGGGTCTTCAGCTCTTCTCGCGCCTATTCACGTTCGTGCTGAATCAGGTCATGGTTCGTATTGCCCCGCCTCAGGCATACGGAATTGCCGCAATCCAATTTGAGCTCCTCCTGAGCACTATCCTCTTCCTCAGCCGCGAGGGCGTGCGGAACACCCTCTTGCGCGCGAAGAACATGAGTCCTGCAATGCGGAACATGTCCGTACTACCTGTGCTCCTGGGGTTCCCCGTAGCGCTCGTGACGGCATACACGTATGCAAAATTCGCCGGAAGCGAGGTCCGGGCGCAAGAGCACTTTGGTGTGTCGATTGGTATGTATGCGTTAGCCGCGCTGCTGGAGCTCATGAGCGAGCCGATGCACAACCTGTGAGGGGCCATTGATGTCGTGTTCTGTGAAGATGGTATCCTGACCGGGAGTGCAGCGCCATGGCGGAGCTCATGACGGGGATACGTGTTAGGGCAGAGGGGCTGGGTATCACGAGTAAGACGGTTGTAACGTTCTTGGTGCTAATTTATGATCACAGGAGTGGAGGGGATGGTGCATTGGCGTTGATTGCTTTCGCGGGCGGGCAGCTTGCGTATGGCGCGACGGTGCTTGGGACTTATTTGGCGGCGTATGGGGTGGATAGTTGGTGGCCCAGGAGACTTTGTATCGAGTACGTGTTATTTCCATTATGTGTTGGAACCACATTCATTTCAGGGCAGCCATAAGCCAACCCATTTCTTCGACCCAGGACTTCTTCGTCTCTCGATGACCATGACCTCTCAGTCCCTGGTCAAACACTTCTTGACCGAGGGAGACAAGCTTATATTGTCGTATTTTAGTCCTTTGCAGGACCAGGGAGGATACGCTGTGGCTGTGAACTATGGTCAACCTCTCCATATTGTTCAATTCTGTACATATTTAACTTCTGAAAACAGGTTCCCTCGTCGCACGCATTGTATTCCAGCCAATTGAAGAAGCATTTCGCGGGTTCTTCTCAAAAGTTCTGGGTAACGTCACGACCAACATTGGGTCTAAGACAGAGAATGACGCTGCATTGCAACAGGCGTCCACGGCACTCATTTCTCTTCTATCTGTGCAAGCCGCATTTTCCCTCATCCTCATCGTATTCGGGACAGCATATCTTCCATTTTTATTGCAGATTTTGCTTCCTCGACAATACCTCGCGACTAGCGCGCCACAGGTTCTCTCTGCTTGGGTGTGGTACATACCCGTGCTTGCATTCAATGGTGGGCTTGAGGCATTTTTGTCGAGTGTGGCCACGCCTCAGGATCTCAACAAACAAAGCCGGTGACTGCGCCCTCATCTGTCGCTCTTTTCGAGAATTTACTGAATGTGCGACCCAGGTGGATGGCCGTCTTTTCCATAGTTTACATCGTTGCAGCGGTGTCTTTTTTCAACTTGCGATTGGGCGACGCGTCCCTAGTATACGCCAACATCCTAAACCTTTCTGTGCGCATTGTATATACAGGAACATTCATCACGTCTTTCTTCGCGCGCTGTGGTGCTCGACGACTCCTTGACTGGAGAGCTGTTATGCCAAAAACACAGGTTCTTTTCTGTGTCGCGGTCTCTGCTGTCCAAATTCTTTGTAGTGCGATATTCCTCAGGGTCGAAGCTTCTGGACCAAAAGAGGGTTTTACGCGGGGAGTTTTATTGCATATCATGATTGGCGGGTTGCTGGGAGCGGCAAATCTACTAACGTGGTGGAGATACTCAGGTCGTTACATGTCACTGCCGAAGGCGAATCGTCCCAAAACACAGTAACAGGTTTAATATTCCCCAGTGACAGGTGTTCTAAATTGTATTAGACATTAATATATAAAGTTGTGTAATAACTCTAACATCCTCATCTATCACCAGCTTCAATCTGCCGGCGCTTCAACTCGTGCAGATGATCTACTCTCTCCTTCCCCCGGTCTCAGGTTTAACGCCGCATTTCTGCGTGCTCTCAATGCACCTTCATAAGCTTTGGACAGCCACGCGATATACTTAATATTCGCCACCGAACGCCGTGCAACAAGCCGATGGTGTAAAACCTCGATGTCATCGAACATGATCAACGGTGGTACATGGTCGTCGGGTACTTCGACATTTGAAGTCATACGTACCAGCGGCCGCTCGCCGACAAGCACGGTACGGGTAGAACGCATCGCAGGTTTGGGGGCGGGCACACGAACATCAGACGGTGGGTAACGATCTGCGAAAGAACGTAGATGTTGCATCGCTCTGTCCAAGTTGTGGGTCCTGTAAAAACATCAGAAAAAACGATATCTGAAAGAGGCAAGTCAACGCACAAAGCAAGCACCCGTATCATCGCAATATGTGCCCTTTCAATGATCCGCCCACTCAGAGGCCGTCCATTCTCATGCCCAGCATCTTCCAACTTCTTCCACTCCGCCCACACCTCTTCAGCAAAGTCCAGCACAATCGTCCGTTCATAACCACGTCGTGAGATGGCACATCTTTCCAGTGCCTCTACATACGT
Organism: Macrolepiota albuminosa; assembly: GCA_027475525.1. Classification (NCBI taxonomy): domain Eukaryota; kingdom Fungi; phylum Basidiomycota; class Agaricomycetes; order Agaricales; family Agaricaceae; genus Macrolepiota; species Macrolepiota albuminosa. The sequence goes on from JAMWFC010000049.1 coordinate 344,496, forward strand.
ACGGCCTGTACGAGGGACCTGACATTCTGTGAACACCCGTCGGTACAGATCACGAGCATCCTCGAAAGGCGCGTGTCGATAATAAACAGCGAGGTATGAATTGACCAGACGCGACGTAAGTTCCACGTGCTGAAACTTTTGTTCCGCGGGGAGGGCACCACCGTCGGTGGGGTCAGACAGATTTTTCAATCCTGAATCATACAGTATCCGATCGAAAAGTATCTGGATTTCGTGTATGACTTCTGTACCACTCTGTGGGGGGATATGGCTAAACGCCGATCCCGGTCCATTAGTAGCAACACTCGTCGATTGCGGAGAGCTTTGTGATACGTTGGGCGATACTTCGTTGTTCGAAGTGGTTGGTATATTAGTATCTTCTGTTGTTTCAGTGGTTTTGACGAGGTTCCTGTTGAACGGCGGGCAATATGAAGCATACGTATGGAACACATGCATCATGACTTCCTCATTGACGGCCTGAGCATCTGTATCGCTCCGCGTCGAAGTCATCTGCGCCAAAATCCATCTCGCTCTCGATAGATCACCGATACGCTTGGCACCCTCAAGTAGCGCACAATATGTCCTACGAGAAGGCTTAAACGCCGACTCGCCCCTCGCATCACGATGAGAATCTAGCATCTGTTTTGCTAGCCTAAATGCCTCATTTACATACGTTGTCTTGCCAGAGCGTGCACACGCAAGGATGATTGCGTCATAAGCGCCTTCAGTCGGTTCGAAACGATGATCCACGGTCATTTCAGTCCAGAGGTCAAGCGCCCTTTCTGGCTCGGAAGGACGCGTATTTATAGGGGAAGCGCAGGCACGAATCATCAAAGTGTAGAGAGCAGGATCGGGAGTGGCATGTGCAACATAGCGCATGTGTGAGAAGATGTCCCAAGCCTGGGCGCGGCCCAGAGACGAATTGGATGAGAAAAGGGTAGTGATAATAGAGGTGTAAGTTTGGACGGGAGCCGGCAAGGCTTGATTTTCGTAAAAATGAAGCAACTCTAGGGCAGAGTTGGCAAGAGTCTCTTTAGAGGCGGAAACGAGATGAGATTTGATATGGAAATGTCGTTGCTGGGGAGTAGGTGGACCGTCTAAATACCGTACCAGGATCTGTTCGGCCTTGGAGATGTTGCCTGCGGAAGCATAAACCTTCAGAAGAGAATTAATCATGTCTTCTGGTATCGTAAGGCCACTCCGCTATGGGAACACATCAAGGTCAGGATCAAAAAATCAAGGCTTAACGCACCTTCATTAGGTCCAGAGTGAGATCTGCAGCATCGGCATCACCAGCTCGAATCTACAGACTTATTAAGGCAAGTCACTATAATATGTGAGATGCTCACTGAAAGTCTCAATATCGAGCGAAATTCCGAAACCGACAGTATCGACACAGGAAGAAATTCGTTTCCCACGACGGACGGCTCAGTATTAGGTGAGCGTTTTATTGTTTCTCGAGCGGCTTCTATGCGCGAGATTGCATCGCGTGTATACGAGAGTACACGATGGTAAGGATGCAAGAGAGCTTGCGTACTTGAGGAAGCATGTGGTTCATCCGCCAACGCTCGTTCCTCAGCGGCGCACACAATTAACAAGTCTTCATCAATTTGCCGTTGCTCAAGTTCTTGAGTAGAGACTTCTTCGTGTTGTTCAGGGGAAGATGGAAGTGCAAGGACGTCTTCATAGAAGAACATCAACTCTTCTTCAGTAAAGCCTTGGGGCTCAAGTGCAGCAGTTTCCTAGCACCCAAGTCAGTTACGCGACGAAGAATTGTTTAAAAGAGCAAGAGTACCTCGGCGCTTGCGATCTCCTCCAGTGCCTTGACACGCATCGCGAGTTCTACCCCCATATCTTGCCCTATCCGCTCAGTTCTAGCACCTTTCAATGCACTAGACCGTCGGTCACTATGCGAAGTGATCTTAGTATGAAGGGCAAAAGATAAAGAACTTCCACTTTACCTGATTCCAGTCTCTGTTATTCGAGGTTCTGTAAGACCATAGTGATATGCAAGCTTGGGCGGTGGCGGAGGGGGTGGGAGTACTGTCTGACGGACATGGCGGGCGGTAGAAGCGCAACGCGAAGTAGTCAAAGCACCAGTTGTAATACGCGCAGAAGGCGTAGAAAGGCGAAAGAGCGTGAAGTCCACGAGTGCAGGTGGAAGCATCGACAGTTTAGCTTACAATAAAATCAAAATTTGAAGGTCAGTCAACATAGGTACAAACAAAGCATATCCTGGTTTGGAGCACGCGTCCGTGTCGCGCTTCCTTGTTTTACTCCAGACGACTGCATACTGTTATCACTTCGCTTACTCTTAAAGCGGAGGCCAATCCTTCTTTTGTCACACCACTGAGCGTTGATACCTGAACAATCTTCCGCAGCATCTGTGAAGGCGCTGAACGAGACTCTTTCCAGGTTCTCTCCTCTCGATCGTTCTTTCTCTGTTGTGCGACACATTGTCTTTGCACCATCGTCGACTCTCTATCATGATGACGGAGTGAGTAGCTTCTGTCTAAGCCTGGCAAGGATCGATTTCTTCCGTCATTGACTGGCGGCACACTGTTATCCTGGTGCTGGCATCAGGGCCTTAGTCATCATTCTACCTGGATTACCCTGCTCTTACAATTCTACCTAAACCGAAGGGCAGACCCCGCAAACAAATGCAACTGCCCCGGAGACCTTTGTTTGATCGTTCACAGGGTCTTTTTCTGCGAGTCCACGCCAACATACCACAGATTATCGACTGATCCTTGTATACAAACCCTTGCGGGAGGTACAAGGACCGCTGAAGTTGACGTTAAAGTCTTTTGCGTTGGGTGAATATACATCGTTTTCTGCTCGTTGGCAAATTCATTTGTGTGTTTTTCTTTCTGTGAAAACACTCGCGTGAATGTCTCCAAACTGCCCGGCCGGACATCACATACATCACATCTGAGACCTCCATCTCTGAATGAAAAGAAGCGGGCGCGGCGTAATGAGGGCAAAGAGTAACTAGAACACCAAGATAGATCATCCCTTGGCCCAGCGAAAGATTTTATCATTGTATACAGCGGGGACAAGGTTTCGAAAGAATGACTTGAAGAATTACTTAACATCATGTGCTGACCTATCGCGATATCAAATCGTGGCTCAGACTCGAGAAGACATTCGTTGTTCGAATATTGGACTCCTCCGTATGTATAATGAAAAATACAACACCACACTGTAACAAATCTGTCTCCCGCGAGGAATGGTTGGAGACGATCACGTCCCCGGCTGCGAAACTTCACACCTAATTTTGGGATCGCCCATACTAAATATAAATACCACTCCATACGAAAGACAGAAACTAGAAATACTAGAGATGAAAGGTCCTAAATCGAAAGACTGGGGCCTAAGTCAACTTCTCATCTCGGAATCCCCCCGTGCTCCCCTGGACCTGAATTCAATAACGATTCAAGCTGCGCAGATCAGAAATGGCCACATATTGAACTAAAAAGTTGAGCAAGAGGTCTCACCTGCTCAAGCACTTGGGGGCCACCATTTGCGCCACTATTCGTATTCTCCATCGGCATTACAGTAGACGTTGACCCTCCGTTATGTGTTTCAGTTGTCTTGATTTACCTTGTGTCAACTTGGGAGAAAAATTACATCTGGAAGGGGATGGTTCACCTGCTTTGTGGTTGACGAGTTCGGCTTTTTCCCAGCTCTTAAGGGAATGTCGTCCCTAGGAACGATGTCGATTAAGAAGTCAAATTGATCGGACTTGCTTAAGGCTTTGGCGATGTCAGAGCGGGAGAGCGTACGGCGTTTGTTGGCATCTGCAACGATGAAAGCCCTTGCCGTAATCTCAGAAATAAATACTACAGAGCGAAACTGAGTCAGATGGCACTGAACGTAAATATGAGAATGACCGTTCCAACCTACTTTCGCAAGCTTTGCAGAATAAGATAGGAGCTGCGCCCACGCATGTTGCACTGTTTAGACGCGTGAATACTATGCATGCGGCTGATGCATACCGTCTGCGGCAATCATCTACCCAGTGTGTATGAGGTTACGAGCAGAAATGTCGCGCCAAAATGAACCCCTTACTTTAACATCTGGATCGCTTTTCATTACTTTCTTTATCCTGGCTAACGGAAGAGGTGGGTGGCGATAATCTGGGGTTTCCTGTTCTGCAGCATCAATTTGGCGCTGCCAGAATGACCGTAGAAAGTCATTGAGCGGTTCGCCCGGTTGGACATATGGCTGCGTCGACATTTTAATTTAGAGGAGGTTTCGATGGTTGTGGATGATTCAGGATCGTGGAACCCTAACCCAGGGCCATCACATCATTTTCCATTTTTTCAAACTGCAGATCGATCGCGAACTAGACACCACATCTTAGGACTAGTACAACCTCGTACTCTACATAAAGTCATCCATTTTACACCAGTTTGGGGACAGACTAAAAAAAGAATCATACGATTTCACGTTGATTGATTAAGTAGTAGTGAGGAAAGTACAGTTCCTAATATGACTATCACGAGTAGCAGGCGGTTGAACAAGGACCGTATTATCCTGTCCTTGGTCCGAGACATCGGTTTGTAAGTAGTCACTATATCTTTACGGTCTATACACGCGGTTTATCCGGTAGTGTCTTTTACATCTTGGTTATTCAGCATTTTAGCTACAGCTAATCACGAAGAGCCAGGCCATAAGTGAGTCAAGGGTGCATGGTGATACTAGATACGTCCTGTAGTTGGACTTGATGTCAAAGATGCACCTAGAAAGTGGTAAAAGAAAAAGGAATTAGCTACCTCTAGTGACTAAGAGTTGTATGAACTTAGCGCTAAGAAATTGAAAGGGGGCCTGTGATGTCATGTATTTGATTTTTTAAGTAGTAACTAGGTACAGACATTTATAGCAATGGCCAAAGGTCATTGTGTAAGTAAGAAAGATGTTGATGTGTTTTGACAGTAAAATGTAAAAAAGTGTCAAGGTAATAATGCACGCAGTAAGTGCATGGAAGCAAAAGGTCAACGTTTCAACCATAGTCAATAGCTAAAAGTCACATGACTATTGATTACACTACACTATGTATTGTCAAAGAGGATGGAGCTAATTTCAACTTGAATAGGTGTTGAAAATACACTCCAATGATTGTTGCATCATAACCTTGATTAATGGAATATTGTTTCTGATTGTAGCGACCGTGACCGGTTTCCCCTCGTTCCAATCACTGTAATCGCGAGCACTCCGAGTCAGGAGTAAGTGGGATTCAAATAACTCTTACGAACAGGAGGAAAACCACATTTGTTTACAGTTTCATCAATCGACCAACAGACTGCGCTCCGGAGATAGATGAAACTTGGATGGAGAACGATCGCCATGGCACAAGAAATAGGGAAGTGAATCAAAGGGAAATACATGTTCGTTTACACTGTGAATACTACTAATCCTTACCGAAATTCGAGTCTTGACCAGCGGTAAGCCCTGGTTATTGCCGTACTTACCGCTGGAAATTTTCATATATGTCAGGAAGAAAATTTGAAAGATCAAGGTCGTGCAATCAATCATGGCGTGGAACCTTGTATTTGATACATTCGTCCCTTGACATGAAGAACAGTGATGGTCGTCGGAGTCGGTAGCTCAACGTCCAGCGTTCTATAAAGCCCTCGTGTTTATACAACTTGTTTCGCACTCTCAGTGCTTCTGGCTTGTCGGACACGGGTCAATAAAGCATAGGAAAAATGCTTGATGTAGCTCAGTTGTCTGCTGTCGCTGTTGTTTCTCTTTTCCTCTTTGGGTTGAGCATTATCAGACGCTCAAACGCGCACGGTGGCTATAATCTACCTCCAGGGCCTCCTGGTTTGCCACTTCTCGGAAATTTGCTGGATATCCCTGGCAAAGTATATTCTCCTCATCCTTTGATACATAAAAGTGACTTAAACTCAATAGCATCTATCAACGTACTTCCGAAGATTGCTCGATGAATACGGAGGGATTGTGTCCTTAAACGTAGGGGGTTTTGTAAGTATATACGATCTATGTTAGAGTGTTGACTCATGCCTTTTGCGATAGCGACTTATCCTGATTGGTGACATCAGACTTGCCAAAGAACTCCTTGTGAAGCGCGCAGCCAAATATTCGTCACGTCCACTTGCGCATTATATTGTTAGTCACAAATTTTATGTTCTACATTTCAACTCATCTGTCGCTTATTGCATATCTCAGCGTTATCACTTAGACCCCATGGAAGCTCAATGGGTTTTCATCAAAGAAGGCCGAAACCACACTCTTGCCCGGAAGCTGACAGCCGGGATCATGTCTGACGTTCGAGCCGGAAAGACAGAACTACTTCAGGAATTTGAAGCGACTGTCAATGTTCAGAGGCTACTCAATGATGGGGGGAAAGAGTGGTTTCGCCACATGAATCTGCAAGTAACATTTTGTCATGATATATAATGATTAACCATATTAAATTGTTTCTGACAGAATAACCGCTAGTTCAGTCCTTGCGGTAGGATTTGGCCTGCATTGCCCAACAGGCCAAGAACCCGACCTTAAAGAAGTTCTTGATGTAAGTTCCGACTTGATTTACATCTAATGCAAGCTTCATGTGCGCCTGCGCAGGTGATTGACGAGGCAATGCTTCTCACAGGTCCTGCAGGAAGTATTGTCAATGCTATGCCCTTCTTAGATCTACTTCCTGGGCCCATGCCATGGAGAATGCGTGCACAGGCATTTCGAAAACGAGAAGACTCAGTGCACAGCAAGTTAATCGACGAGGCTGTAACAGGCAAAGCATCTGGGATGAATACGTGCGCCTACGCCTACTTCCCATCCTCGCGGAAAGAGATTGATCAAGAATCATCTCTCTAGATGGGCTGCTCAGTTTGCAAGGGACGACAAACCTGGAGGCGATCAACGATTCCTGATCAGAGGACTAATTTCAGTGAGTTTACTTTTACAGAGTTTTTTTTTTCGTCTTGAGGCGTTATCCGACGGTATCGTAGGCAGCTATCGAAACTGTAAGTTGCCTAAATACTACGAAATCCCGACGAATGTTCAAGTACTGATTTTAGACCGCCGTCTCCTTACAAACCTTTGTCCTTGCTTGCATTCGTTACCCTGACTGGATCACGACCGCACAAAAGGAAATAGATGCTATTGTGGGTACCGATCGGTTGCCATCCTTCAAAGACCGACCTTTCCTTCCCTATGTGGAGGCTATCGTCCGTGGTACGTAATCATATACTTTATCGATCATTGATCAGAAGAAACAAGGACATGTAGAAACGCATAGATGGCGTCCCGCAGGTCGGCTTTATTTTCAGCAGAGTTGAGGTCAAACTCATAAAATCTTAGCTCGGTTTGGAATACCCCACCAATCTGTTGCTGACGATGTCATCGAGTATCAGGGGAAAGAGTATTTTATCCCGAAGGATAGCATTATTTTTTCTGTGACTTGGTCAGTATTATTACATGCGTTTTGAATCTTGGTTTAGAGCAGTATTAGGGCGATTGAACACGACCAATCAAGGTTTGAGGATCACGATCGCTTCATGCCTGAACGCTTCCTTGACGCTAAGGGCAACTTGAAGCCCGACTATGAAACAAGTGCCTTCGGTTTCGGTCGGCGTGGTCAGTGTTTTAATGCAACTATTTTTTTATTATCAGACCATTGAATCCTGGATAGGATGTCCGGGGGTCCCATTTGCTGAACGGACACTATGGATAAACATCGCCATTTTGCTCTCGACCTTCAATATTCGTGGGTCTAAAGTACATGATGCTAAGACGGGTCTACCATTCCACTACGACGATAGTGATGCAGCGTTCAGAGGGAATGTTCGTCGTCAAATCGAGACATGTCGGACTGATGCTGACTACAGTCGTTAGATCACGAGCTGTCCGCACCCATTTCCAGCTATTTTTGAACCTCGCTCCCCGCAACACGCAGAAGTTGCCAGGAGAGAATGGGCAGAATGTGAAAAAAACTTGAATGTCCTGCTCCCCGCGCCAAAAGAAAACTAAATGTGTAAATAACTAGAGATAGGATACGCCACTTTATACATTTGAGACCTGCGTCATGATTGATGCCCCGTAGAGGATGACGTCATGACCACTATATAACAGAAACTGCAGTAATGATGCCCGAGACCTCTGCACAATGAGACCCTCGCTTTTCTTACTCTGCCTTGCCGCTACAGCTCAAGCATCGTCTTGGTTTGGATCCTCTGAACCGCAACCGCCCTACTCTACTTGGTCTGTTTCTCAACTTACCTCCTGGTTGCAGGCCCACAACATCCCCATTCCTTCAAAATCTCCCACTCAAGCCCAGTTGCAGGCACTTGTTCAGGAAAATTGGAATCTCATCACTAACTGGTCCTATGACCAGTATACTTCCTCCCAAAAATATTTTGCCGACATCAAGGAAAATTCTTTTGATGCTTGGGACGAGTCTCGTCTCCGCGAGTTCCTTCTCTCTCAGGGAATAGTCGCTCCCAAAGGCCACAGGGATCAGCTTATGCACCTCGCAAAGTCACAGTATCGGGCATATACCAATGCAGCCTCTAGTTTCGCTGATCATGCGAGTACTGCGGTGTACGGCGATTCGGTTCACAAGGCCACCCAGAGTCTTTCTAGTGTCGCCGCTCACGCTACGGACGCTGCTTCGCGGACCCTAGACAGCACCAAAGATTATGTATACTCTACTTGGGACGACAGTAAGCTTAGGAACTACCTAGAGTCAAAGGGCGTCGTGGTCGAGGAGCAGGCGAGGCAAAGTCGCAATGATCTCCTCGGTTTAATGTACGATGCATACGCCAAGGTCACTGATCCCGTCTACCATGCTTGGAGCGACTCTTATCTTGTACGCCGCGTTATTCCTTTTGCATTGAAACTTTGATTTACTCTCCATCGTACAGCATAATTGGCTTGTTTCTCACAACGTTATCTCGCCTGCTCCTCCAGCTCCATATTCTCGTGAATATCTCCTCGGCAAGATGCAGAAATTTTATTACGATGCGAACGAATCGGTGTATTCCACTTGGTCGGATTCTCAGCTCAAAGAGTGGCTTGTTGAAAACGGGATAGTCAAGAGTAACGCTCAGTTAAAGCGAGAGAAGATGCAGAAGCTTACCGAGTAAGAACAAGAATGTTCGACACAATGTATCTGACCTTCGTTGACACATAGGGATAACTATCTTACCGCTCATTCGACACTGACGTCTGCTTGGTCGGATAGTCAACTACGGGATTATCTTGTCCAGCACGGATACATTGATAATCGCAACGCTGCTCAGAAGAAACGTGATGATCTTGTGAAGCTTTTCCAAGAAAAGTGCCTTGCTATTCCGCCTACATCTGGCTCCTTTTTCTGATCAAAGTTTTCAGATACCATTCTGTTGTCACCCCCAGTTATTTATCTTGGCCGGATGCACGCCTTCGAGCTTACCTCCGCCAGCACAATGTTCCAGAAGATGGTCTTCCAACTGCACGTCCAGGTCTTCTTCAAGAAACGCGCATTCGCTGGGTGGAAACAAAAACCGGTACTGAAGCGCTGTGGGCTAGGGTTCGGGATATTGTTGGGGGGGTAGAGGGTGGGATTGAAGGCCGTCTGTGGCATATCTGGAACGTTCTGAAGAATTACGGTCAGAATGGCCAGTGCGTTGGACAGCAGTGCGATTGTGTCGGGAAGGATTGTAAATGCGGCAGCGGCGAATGTCATTGCGCTGGGAAGGACTGCGATTGTTTCGGGGCGAAATGTCAAGGGTCGGCGAAGCGCGCTGCCAAGGAGAAGATTGAAGAGGGACAGCGCTATGCCGGCGAGACTTACGATAACGTGAAAGATAGAACGGGAAGGCAGTATTCGGAGGCGGAGAAGGCATACGAAGGGGCAAAGGAGAGGGCTTATTCTAAGGCGCAAGGCTCGAAGGATACCGTCGGGGAGAAGATGAAGGCCGCGGGTGAGAAAATTATGGGAACTGGACAGAAGATAAAAACAGAGCTTTGAGAACTTTATGTTAGCATCTGAGTAATAATCAGCATTGTAATCACGGTTGTATGAGCTAAAACTGTATGTCAATCTCGCACTGTTTTAAGCTTGTAAGACACAAAGTGATTTAGCGCATATCTTAAGGTAGGCTCTGGAATTCGCAAGTATCAGAAGTCTTGTTGGGCCAATAGTTATTTTAACGGCTTTACTACCATCCCAGCCTCTCCAATGTCCATCCAAAGACTTGCCCGTTCTCGTCCGCAGCATTACATATACGTTGGTTACGATCTAATGCAGAAACCTTGATGATATCTTCTGCTTCAAGAACAGGAAGCTGATCAGAATCATCAGTCGAATGACTTGGCCAACAGAAGAAGAAATTTCTACATTGATGTTCTCCTTTTGATGTTCCTCTTTCGAACTCATGGGGATTATGATGATATGACGAGCGAGGTGCCAGGCCAAAGTGATCTGGTTCGGGGTAACCTTGTACTTTTTTGCGAGTTCGACGATGAGTGGGTCCTTGCGAACGGTGTCATAACCTGAGATGCCGATCTGTATAAGAGCGCGTAGTATAACAATGATTCAACTGACCGCTTGGAGTGTACGCGGAGATGAGGATCCCTTTCTTGTCACAATACTCCCGCAGATTTTCCTGAACGAGGTATGGGTGTAGTCTAAAGTTCTATTACTTCACGTTGTCTAGCAACCATGAGATTTAATATCGCACTCGACTTGGTTGACAGCCGGGATAATTTTTGCCGTCTTCAAGAGTTCTTCTAGACTACGAAAAATGTTATTGAATGATAAGGGAACAACATAAAGATGATATATTTACGTACGTTTTGACGGAAAAATTACTGACACCAATCGCCTTGATTTTTCCGGCTTGGAAGAGCTTCTCGAGTTCTTCCCAGGCTTGAGGGAAGATAACGTCCTCTGTGACCTTCCACGTCCCGTCAGAATTCTTTTGTGATTCATAACCTGATAGGAAGTAAGAAATGGATGGGGTTACACAACACATTTTGTTATCATCTACCATGAGACATTGGCCTTGCTTGTGGCCAATGAATGAGGAACTGATGGGAGATATGAATAAAATGATCAACAAGTAACAAGGACAAACGTGCGAGATCAATGTAATCAACGCTGAGGGCCTTTAAGCTCTCCTCAAACGACTCTGCAACTCGATGTTGGTTACATGAGCTAGGAGGAGTTAACTCAGTAAGGAAGCGTCGACGTCGACATTCCAAAGCTCACCTGAGTTTACTAGTTATGAAAATCTTTTCACGAGGAATACCGGACTCCTTAATAACTTCACCGACCAATCTCTCGGTATCTAAGACAAGCTTGTAGATGATAATGTTACACTCAAAGCCAGGTTCACTCACTGTAGCCTTGTGCTGTGTCGATGTGGCGGTAGCCGGCCTAAAGTCGCACACATAAGGTGTTAACTGCACTTGATCAGAACATTATACTTACCTTGAGGGCGGTCAGAAGCCATTTTTTTGCCTTGTGACGTGCTTCGTCTGTATCGGGTGCCCAAGCTCCATGAGCTTCCAAGATATAATGGATGGAAGTGAGGAAAGACCGAGACGATTGAGAATTCTATGACGTTTAGTAAGCGATAAGATCTACTCACCAACTGCAGGAATGGCGACTCCATTGTTAAGGGTGTAGATGGGCACTGAGCTAGGCGAAGACATAACGATGCTGTTCGATTCTGTATTGGGGTTCTATAGGTTAATGACATTACCCTAGATGCAACCTATTTATCCGCCACAGAACAGGTGCTTGTGGGATAGCACAAGAAGTCAATCAGGCAGAAGCGTCGATGTCTGTGACTGCTGACTGATTGGGAAAGATATATCAGGAGAAGATAGGTAATTATATTATTGCAAGGAGATGCGGGGAGATGCCCGAGGGATAGACACCACATGGAAACCTAAATCTTTAGCATACGTGGCTTAAGCTCAAGGGCAGCACCGAGGGACGAGCGCATAGTGATACGTCTGCCTCAAACCGAGGCAAACAAATAGTCTAAAATAGAGCTCCGAATATACTCCTATCATGCTGAAAATCGTAAGCATGCGTCGATGACTGTAGACGCGGCAGACTGCCTCAGAAAAACCCAAAAACAGCCAGCAGCAACCAAGGTGGGAACCGGACACTGGTTCCGTTTGATGCGTGGCGTCAGGTTCAGCTGATCTCGGAGTTTGTCCCGAGATCGATCTTATCGGCTATATCGCCTCACGATCAAACTTTCCTCTCGTTACACTTTTTTGGGTTTTGCAAGTCTAGTTTTCGACGCATGCTTGCGATTTTCAGCATGATAGCAAAAAACTGTCTACTGGTTGTGTAAGCGACTCCTGAAGCTGAAGCGTCTGAAGGCCTGACCAGTTGAAGGAGGCATCCGTTTGCCCAATGCCTAGTATAAAGTACCATGCTAAGGATATCTTCTCACTGAAGCTCTACATCTGTGCCCGCCGCATCAGGTTTCGTCGTATCCGTCTTTTCTCTCCTCCAATACCCTCGCCTTTACCCCACTGCAAAAACGGCACTTTGCTACTTTCTACGCCCGCTACTTCATCGCCCTCTTCTCTATGATCAAGCATACCCCAGATCGGGAGCTCTAGCTCGCCCTTCACAAGAACTCGACATGCTGAAAGTAGTTTGGCCGGTAGAGGCGTCAGGATATGCATTTGTGTCTGGGGTTCAAGAGGCGATACAGAGCGGATGAGTGCAAGTCCAAGGCATCTGGATGAGGCTGGTGAAGGTACTCCGAATGCTTGTGTGTATGGAATCCGCGATGCCGAAATTTCAGAAGTATGATCCAGATCAAGTGTCCCTGGTGTGTATGCGACAAGGGCGACAAGACCACCATTAAGAACACGGGCTATCTCAGATGGTACGACATCTTCCGTTCCTGTTCCGGTCAGGATGACCTTATCGAACGAACGAGCACAATCAACCTCGAATGGCGGCACCGCGCATAGAGGAACGGAAGTGTGCCACGTCAGAGCGGTTATCTGTGGTAACTCATCTGCAGGTGGTATAGAGCTTGGAAATACCGCATGGAAGTATGACATAATGGAGAGAGCACGGTGGTCTACAGCAGAATAGTTCGCTGAGAGAATGGAGGCAGGTGCAGGTTTGAGGAGATGGATTTTAGCGGGATGGGAGGGTGCTGCAACATCGACATCTCGAGATGCGGGAGCGGGCCATGCTGGGTCATAGGGTGCTTCAATTTCGTAGATATCGGTGGGTCCAATCATCTCTTGTAATTTCAAAGTGAGATCAGCACCAAGACCCTTGTTCCATCCCATCGTGTTTACAACCAACGGAATGGAGTCTGATACGCGTGTATCAACATCAGAGCTTTGCCATGAAGTGGAAGGTGTTTGAATATCCAAAAGGTAGGTCTCGAGGATGGCTTGAACAGCCGCCAAATAGAGTGGCGGCGAAGAACGTGGAGTCGTCGTACCTATGTAGTGAGCAGTGTGCGGCAATGTCGGATGAGTAAAAGGAGGGCCTGGAGATGTTAATGAGCATAAAACGTACCTATGTAGTGAGCAGTGTGCGGCAATGTCGGATGAGTAAAAGGAGGGCCTGGAGATGTTAATGAGCATAAAATCCAAGTCCTTAAGAATAGCGATATACCAAAAAGCGGAGTTGATACAACATTGAGAGCAACCATTCCACCGGGAGTAAACTCTGACTGACCCAAATCACACTCAAGGTAAGCGACCTTCTGATATCTGAGGCTTTAAGTTATTCTGCAACATCATTTAATAAGCAGGGCCTACTGGCTGAGTAACTCGTTGACAAGTGTCCTGGCAAATGTGCTCTTCCCGGACTTCTTTGGGCCTTTAACAAAATGTACGGAAGTGTAGTCGCTGGGGAATTTCTGTACAAGCGCTCGCCGCCACGAGACGGGTAGTTCGAAAACTTGAACATCCTTTGTCTGCGAAAAAACCTGGACACAGTTGGTACAGATAAGTAAAAGAGCTTCGATATGTTACAGCTTACCATATGCACCCCAGAAAGCTTGAGTGGGCATGTGAACGATCTTTGCCAACGCGAAGGCTCAAAGACACCGCCAAAGTTACGGCAGATGTCGCCTAGACCTTCTATACCTGAACGCAACTCTTGGAGCAGTACCAAAGTGACCGGAGTAGATATAGCAGAATGCACGGATGACGGAAGCTGATGAATACAAGGTATTGCCCCCGAACCATCGACACCCTCGAGGACATGTAGTGGAGCTGACCGCGGTGCATATACACGATACTTTTTCGGCGAGGAAGATATTGTCACTCCAGAAAATGTAACGGAACCTTGGAGAACGGAAAATGTGTATGTTCCTAGAAGACAGAGGGTCTCTTCTGGTTGAAGAGCGACTACTGTTGCGTGATTGGGCGCGTCGTCTTCAAGACGCAGAGACGACACCTCTGCTGACTGAAGAAAAAAGGTATTCTGGTTCGGGGTGGGACGGAAGGTAGAGAGAATGTCCGGGGTATCTGCCTCATTGTATGGGGCGACGACTGTGGGTTGAGCCTGAGAGGAAGTGACGTCTACTTCTTCGTCGGAAGAATGGTTGAAGGGGGTACTAGGTGACCATCTGCCTTTCCTTATCGTAGGATCTGACGTTGAGCTATCTTCTGATAGTGACTCCTCATTTGACTCTATGAAAATAACATCTTCCTGGGTCCTGAAAGGGCCTTCGACAGAAGATCTAGGTTTTCTCGGTGTTCGTTTTTCTTTCTTCTTTCGTTTAGCCGAGTTCATATTCTGGGTCGATGTCTTGCGTTTAGAGGTAGGCTTGGCTTGTATGGGCACTTCCACTGAAGGTTCCAGGGAGGGTGCATCTTTTGCAACAGAATTGGAATCCTGGCGGGCGGCTTGGGCAGCCTTTCGAGCTGCAACGGCACTGAGCATGTCAAAAGGGGTATTTAAAACTTCGAGTACCCGATGTAGGACAGTGAATTTCCAGTCATTGTTGCAGAATGGACCTACACGCACCCGAAATTTCAACGCGTCCCTTCGGTGTAAAGGACGTCCTACTTTTTTTAGCTGACCAATCACAAATCATATCTTATCACGTACTTATGGAATTTTTCCCACCTGCTCTCGAACCACGAACCACTATGGATGTCTCCACTGCCCCACCCCCTTCTTCTGTCCTTTTCGCAAGAGGGGTGATTGCACGATTAGCTATCTGGTCTATTTTGAGAATTGCCGTTCAAGAGGGCTGGGGTGGGGCTGGGGCAGCTGAAAAGCGCACATGGCTCGCATCAGTCATTGTCGACGCGTTTGAAGAGCAGTCTCAGACCCCGGACGACCAATACATTGAAGAACTCCTTCTTCAAATTATGGCTGACGAATATGAAACGATAGTAGAAGATGGAAGTGCAGAAAGTGTTGCTCAGGACATCGTCCGTATGTGGGAAGAGACAAGGATTGGGAAGGCCGATTCCGTCATAAAATTCGAGCAACTGGCGCAGAATATTAAAGGGAAAAAGGCGGATGTACAGCATACACCCCAGGGTCAAGATGATGAGTGGGAGGACGACTATGACGGTTCTGATGATGATGAGGAGGACGAGGAAGAGGAAGAGGAAGTTCCGCAGCTACTCCAATCGCAGTCTCAACATAAAAACGAGCCTGAAGTGGACGAAGACGGATTTACGCTGGTTAAGGGAAAAGGGAAAAGCAGGAGGTGACGTGATTCATGATTTACTAGGTCTATTGCTGGATGCTATCACGTCTTCATATACCCGACATGTTACTCCAAAACATTCAAATTGTCGGAACCCCCACAACTATACCCTAACTTTGGGTGCCGTGTTCTAATACCGTCCTCAACTTGCTCTTGTTCTGAGTCAGGAGCACCTAAAGACATCTACAGCCAGTACTATAACGATGGCTAGTTATGACTTATTGCATCAACATAGGTATTCAGATGAGGACTACGTGTTCTTTGGACTGGCCATCAGTATCTTTTATTCAATCGAGGTGATTTGTTCATCTCAATGATTATCTATTCTATGCAGAAACCGTATGCCATACATATAAATCGCGAAATAAGCCTACGAGGGTCGTGCTTGTCGTTCAAGTTGTGATAAACGCCTCAGTTGCAGTTTTGAGATGCCCAAGCACCCATGTATTATGTAATTGTAGGATAGCGTCGCAATAATCCAAAAAAGTTTCCAACGAACGATGGCCAGCACGTCCTCGACCTCTGCACCAGTTGCACATAATGCTGTTCCTCCACCTTCTGTCTCGTCTGCTAGTCGATCGTCGCGAGTTGCACCTCACTCACATATTAAAGGACTGGGACTAACTTCTGATGGCATTGCTAACACTGACGGCGCTGGGTTCATCGGTCAAACCAATGCACGCGAGGTATGGTGTTGAGCAATCATATAGTACTAATACTGAAGCACAATAGGCTTGTGGAGTCATTGTAGATCTAATTAAATCGCGCAAATTTTCTGGACGCGCGTTACTCCTGGTCGGCGCGCCTGGTACTGGAAAGACAGCATTGGCATTGGCAGTCTCCCATGAACTGGGCTCAAAAGTCCCTTTTTGTCCGATGGTTGGGTCAGAAGTGTACAGCACCGAGGTGAAAAAGACGGAGGTCTTAGCGGAAGCTTTTCGTAGGGCCATCGGTAAGTATAATACCTCTTCGCAGTGCTCGCGTTCAGGACTACCTGGAGCTACTTGAGCTAACTTTCGTCCATCCTTGTTGACACTTTAATGAACGGTTTTATCAAGGTCTACGGATAAAGGAAACAAAAGAGGTTTATGAAGGCGAAGTAACAGAAATGACACCGACCGAATCCGAGAATCCTCTGAGCGGCTATGGAAAGACTGTCTCCCATGTTATCATTGGTCTCAAGACAGTTAGAGGGACTAAGCAATTACGACTGGACCCTAGCATCTACGAGGCAATCCTTAAGGAGAAAATTGTGGTCGGTGATGTCGTCTACATTGAACAACAGACCGGCGCTGTCAAGGTGAATTTTTTTTGCTGTCACTTTTTTTATTACAAACAATAGCGCAGCGCGTAGGTAGATCAGATGCCTATGCTTCCTCGTACGACCTCGAGTCGGAAACATACGTTCCTTTGCCCAAAGGAGAAGTACACAAGCGGAAGGAGCTTGTACAAGACGTGACGTTGGGAGACCTTGACTCGGCAAATGCGAGACCTCAGGGTGGCCAGGATATCATGAGTGTAATGGGCAGTCTGGTGAAGAGTGGTAGGACAGAAGTGACGGACAAACTAAGGAGGGAGGTCAATAAAATTGTGAAAGGCTACGTTGACCAGGGTGTCGCAGAGGTTGTGCCTGGCGTGGTGTTTATCGATGAAGTATGCATCTAATTTTCCTTCTGGCTGGAACTCACATCATGGTTGATCCTAGGTTCATATGCTTGACATTGAATGCTTCACGTATCTCAACGCGCTTTTGGAATCTCCGATGGCACCGACTGTCATCCTTGCTACAAATAGGGGCAATTCCCTCGTTCGTGGGACAACCGATATCGTATCACCGCATGGAATTCCCGTAGACCTCCTTGACCGGTAAGTGCTCAAGGAACTCGTCAAGTGCCGTCTCAACGTCATCCGCCTCAGATGTATGATTGTCAAAACCGAGGGTTATTCTCGAGAGCAAGTCGGCAAAGTTGTGAACCTTCGAGCCATCGTCGAAGGACTCAAGCTCGGTCCCGGGGTACTAGAGAAGCTGGCTGCTGAGGGTGAAAGGACATCGTTGAGGTATTCATTAATTATTTTTCGCACATTTTCATTTTCAAAGTTTACTTGCACTAGATACGCTTTACAGTTATTGACACCAGCGTCGATTTCGGCGACACTGAAGGGTCGGTCCCAAATTGAAGTGGAAGACATTGGTGAAATGGGCGAACTGTTTTTGGATGCTAAAACCTCTGCTGGGCTGATCGAAAATGCAGTAGACGGAAAATTTCTGTAGATTATTGGTTGTACGAGGACTTTTGATCTCTTGGTGTGTATGATAGTCACCAAAGTATCCAGTCGTTTATAAATACCTCAGTGGGACGAAGGAGCAAATGGAGATTAACGCTGACTTGACTAGATTTGAGTCATATAAAAACACTTGCTTTTAATGAAGAGAATTCTTGGATGTAGGTCGGATTGCACTTGTGAATTGCAGTATACGAAATATTGTGACACGGATGAGCCGGGATGACCGGACTCTGGAAGTGTGGTGGAGACCCCACCTCAGGCAGGATGTATATTTCAATAGATATATTGATTGTATCAGATTTGTGCAAAGTAGCTCTCTCAAAATGACGATTCCGATGCAGTCTACGATGCAGTCTACGATGCACCAAGAGGCACAGGAAATCTGCTTAATGATATGTTCAAAACCCTTTTATTAGATGAATTAGTTCATTAATTCGTTATTGAATAATCTATAATGAGCAATGTTCTGACGAGATGCATCTGAGTTCCGTCCTTGACATTCCATGCACACATGGGTAAGAAGTGACCGAATGACCGACTCAATGCGCAACCAAGGAGCTAACCTTCTTTCGGACCTCTTTCGCACTGGAGCTCCCTCTTCCTTTCATCTTTCCAAAGACGACAACCTTGCCTTTCTCTCCAGCCCTACCAGTCCTCCCTGCACGATGCAAGAAATCAATCATGTTTCTCGGTTCATCTACGATGAACACATGCTGTATTGAAGGGGAGAAATCAAGTCCTCGAGAGAGTAAAGAAGTGGTTATCAGGACATGCGGGTTGGTTTTTGGGTCTGAAGCAATGACAGTATCCGATGCGACAGGTTCTTGCTCGTCGTTAGGGCTGACCTCTGAGCCCTTGTCTCGTGTGCGTAGGAAACCATCAAGATGATGGTTCGAGCCTCTCTTTCTGTGCTCGCTAGTGCTGCTGAGTGCAATATTCTCGATTCCTTGCTCGTCCAAATAATTTCCGAGCTCTTCGACCTTGACGCTCATGTTGCAGAAAATCAAAATTTTGCTCAGTTGCTGTGGGCTCCCATTAACGTTCGTCTTCAATGAATCCTCGGCCCAGACGCGCCGTATTCGGCGTTCTATATCGGCATGTTTATTCCCACCACTCCAGTTCACATATTCTGTTTGAACGGTTTTAGGAAGATGATGCAAGCGTGGTGAGGCAAGGCGCATCATTTTAGGATGATGGACATCAAGGTAAGTGGCAAGAGAAGCCGGGATTGTTGCGCTGGTGAGGATGAGATTGAAGGGATAGTCATGAGGTTGAGGTCTCGAAGCGGGAAGCTTATTGGAAGGATGAGACAGTGATGGGGCAGGGACGAGAGGAATCGGGCGGCCGCGCGCCGCGCTTATGTCTGCAAGAAGCTGGCGTGTAGTTTCTTGAAAGTCTGGATCTGTAAAGTCTCGATTTTAAACCAGGGTTTCATAGAGAATTGCTCCTAAACTTACCAAACAAGACGTCTGCCTCATCTACAACCACCCACTCAACGTTAGCCAAACCCATCTCTGGTTTACTCCGCCATTTGCCAAATCCAACCACCTTATCTCTGCCTCGTCTGAATTTCGGACTAAGATCATCCACAATGGTTTCGTCAGCATCGTCAGCATCAAGCTCCTTACGATCCCAACCTCTTCCTTTCACCATCTCAAGCAGTTTCATAGGCGTGCCCACGACGACGTCCACAGGGAACCCTGAGCGTTCCTTTATTTCAAACTCTCCTGATTCTTCGTCCGCCTCGAGCTGGCTCGCCATCTGACGTGCCGTCGCATCGCGTTCTTTTGTGCTTTTGACGTTCGCTCGACTAGCACACAAGACACGCAACTTGATCTTATGTAGGAGGGACTTGGCGAATGTAGACAACTGACGCGAAAGTTCGTGAGTGGGCGCAAGTATCAAAGCACGAGGATTGAGTGGACGTTGATGATCTTGTGAGGGTTTACGATGGTGCGGTGACGAAGCATCAAGTTCCGACAACTTGAGACTTTGAAGTACAGGGAGGAGGTATGCGATCGATTTACCAGAACCTGTTTCTGATGCCAAAAGGACCTGTTTCCAGCCACCAAACACGTCGTCTAGCTCGCTGGAATTATCCAGAAGCCATTGAAGGCTCAATGCTTGGATTGGTGTCGGAGATGAGCCAGGTCCAAGGACCTCCTGCAAACAAGACAGAAGCCCTGGCATAAGGGGTGGTGACGTGAATCGAGTCGTGAGTCCAGTAGGGTTAGCTTGATTGGTGTTCATTTCAGAACGATCCGGTATTGGAAGAGAGGTTTCATCAACTTTCGTGAACAGTTCTGTGATACGCCGTAGTGATTGTGTTTGAGTTTGTTGCCGATTTCTTGCTTGATCCAGATCCTTCTGTCCTTGCAGAATGGACGATCTTGTAAGGGCACCGAAGGCGCTGGCTGCATTCCGCCTTGCACGATTCATCTTTCTGTTCGCGTGGTGAATTACTTCCCATTCTTCAAAATCATCACCTTGTTTTGCAAACCTTTCCCCCTCCCATTTTCCTGTCCTGTTATTCCACCTGCCACGCCTAAAACACGCACTCTTGGCCTGCGCAACCTCGAATGGTTCCAGACCTTCGTGAGGAAGAGGATCTCGTGGAAATTCACGTTTAGGCGCAACCTTAAACCTGGGAACTGTTTGACCCCCGCGAGTCATAGAGCGTCCTGTATACTTGAAAGAACTCCGTTTTCGTCCTACGTCATTCGTTGGAACCTTTTGATTCGACGCCTGAAGTCCTGAGTTTGCTCCTAAATCCTCAGCGAGTCGCCTCCTGGATGAACCTAGAAGAAATATATCCAGTGAATAATAACCAAGAAATCCATTGAGCTCCAACGTAACTCTTAGCTTTTTTGGCTGAGACAATGGCGCTCGTATGAAAGAGATACAATTTTTTGTGTATTGCTCTAGAGCATTTTGTGAGAGTAGTCGAACGAAGCATAAATTTAGCTGGAGCTTGTTTGCAAAGATTGGTCGAAAATTTGCATCAACAACTTTCAAACAACCTTTATGGGGATTTCTCACGTTTCAATATTAATCAAGCTGTGACTTATTGAACTACATTTTTCTTCGTGCCATGATTCCTTCAGTTGATTATCTACTTTCGTCAATCAAATTGTGCATAGGAGTTCTTCGTACCTAACATGCAAATTATCTATGCCAGCCATTGTCGACTTGCTGCCAAAGGCAGTTGTTCCCCAAGTATAATCATATCGGATGGACAACTCAGATGGCTCTGTAGGAAATCTTAGACAGCTGTAGCAGTGGCACTGAAGTCCATATGACTTTCATGTAAATCCTTTTTCCCAACTTGCGAATCAGATTATTTGATTTTTGCAATGGAGAACTGATACTCCAGCTGTACGAATTAGTTAAACATGAATATCTGGATTGTCGTGACCTACGATGTAATCGAGATGATTAACGCCGACAGGTCATTGACCTATCATTAGGTCATCTAGAGGAAACGATCACGAAAGGAAAAGTGTACATTGTAATATGATACAAGTCTTTAGTCCGGTCGAGCAACTGATATAAGATCAAGAACCACTGAAACTTGATGCATAGAACAACATGCTCTAGAATGTATACGTTTCCTTAAGTTTGACCACTAGATTCAATCCGCCACCAAAATTCCGATATATTGACCTGATATATTCCTGACTCCTAGAATTCGAACAAACAGTACCAATGAGGTGTACATATCTGTTGAATCGGTGGCTGAATGAATTTTGTTGCCCTGAAACCAGCGTCACGATGGCAACGGGTTGTCTCGTGCAAATGGTCAAACAAAAAGTTCGCTTCGAGATCCGCAGCGATTGAAGGATGGTAGAAGCTTGGCCGCGCGATCTTATAGTGTATGTAGTACACATTCGCATTGTTGAACAGAAGCAAGTGATTTGGAAAATCTGCTCGTGCCAGTTCTACATGGAGAGTAGAGTGCAGGGTGGGTTCATTTGCTTGATGAATAAAGGAGCTGGGAATACTTTAGGCCACATATGATGATGATCCGGTATAATGGTTCTCTGCCAACGTTGTTTGTGTAATAGCGGCACTCTTTATGCAACATACTTATGGGGCCAACCTGAATCTATCAGGCCCAGCGATGTCTCTCTCCACTATGTCTACCTCCAAACGCTTTCGTCCGCCAAACATAAATTTAACTTTGGCCAGTCAAAAACGACCACAAGACATCGAGCTCGAAGCCGAGTCCCCTATCGAGTCTCTTTCCGGTGACGATGACTTGGATGAGTTCGAGGAAATATTACAACTTTCTTCAGGCGAGTCGTCACCGGCAACACCGCCGTCAATACCTGCCCTCAAGCTCGACACGTCGGATGAGGACAGCAGTTCAGATGATATTGCACGAGGTCTGGAGGAATTGAGGCAGTTGCGGAAAAGTGTCAAGCAGAACTTGAAGTTGCGGCCTATACGTTCACACAGCGCCCTGCCCAAGGTCGATCTGAATGCAACTCCTCGATCACCCTGGCCATCATCCGTCATGCCATGGAGAGATAAAGAACCAGCTGCTCCTTTTAGCACGACGAGCCCCCTGTCGAGCACCGCATCCATCTACTTCACCCCATTATCGACAGCTCACTTTTCAACTCCTTTTAGCGCAAACATGGCCACCTCTGATGCTTCAAGCTTTGATGCTTCAAGCTCTGACATTTCAGTTCCACGAGGCGTCGAAGCAGCAGAGCTTTACAAATGCCTCATGTCCAAAAAGCGTCCACTCCTGATCGACACCCGCACACCGACCTCTTTTGTCTCCTTACACGTCAAAGATAGTGTGAATATCGCCATTCCATCTCTAATTCTCAAAAGATGTAAAAAGCCTGGCGGCGGTTTCCAGTCGTTCGATGCTTTACGTCAGTTTATCACCACAGATGGCAGCAAACAATCTTGGGACGAACTGATGTCATCTACTCATTCAGTATGGGATGGAAATGTGGTGATATACGATGATGAGATGGATCTCAAAGATAAAGACAATGTAGGCATGACGGCATGGGCATTGATTCCGGTGCTGTCTCCCTTGGTCACCCAGGGCAATGTTGATTATCTCAAGGGTGGCTTCTCGGCGGCAGTCCATGATTCGGGCTTCGAAACTCTGCTTATTTCAGGGGGGGAGCTGAATTATGGTTTCAATGTTGACTCTGCGCCTCCACAGGTTGGAGGTGGCGGATTAAAGAAGGGTAGTGGACTGTTCCAACTCGACACTCAATCAGCTTCCTTCCCGAAGCCTGTTTCTGAAATTGAGCCTCTATCATGGGTAGTGGACTGTTCCAACTCGACACTCAATCAGCTTCCTTCCCGAAGCCTGTTTCTGAAATTGAGCCTCTATCATATCTGTCGTTGAAACCTCCTTCGCCTCGACCATTGAAGTCTGGCGTTTTTGTCCCTCTCAATCTGTCCCGCCGAGTAATCATCACAAAACCATCCAGATCACCGACTCTACCCCATCTCCTCCACCTTCATACATCAGTTTCCATCGTCCCTCGCCTCCTAAACGGCACCCCAGCCAGCCCATTTTGCGAAGGATTGACACGCGCTCTGCCGAGCGTCTCAACAGCGATGTTCCTAGTCTTTCTATACGGACAAGACCGTTGAGATCTGCGACCTTGGCTGTTCCCCCCTCTCACGCTTTACAAGCACCTGCCTCACCTTCTCATCTGAGTCTGGTATATTCCAACCACACCCCTCCAGGCTCTGCAGTACGCTTCAATACACCTTCCTCTCCATCGTATGATCTTTCAAATTTCCTCACAGCCTGTTGTACCCCCCCTCAAACACCAGGTACACCAAAGCCATTCTTACCCCCCTCACCAATAACCGCGCGTCAGGAACTTGATAATCCTCCGACTACGGAAGAAGCCTTTCCCGCATTCACGATATCTACAATTCTTCCCGATTTTCTTTATCTTGGGCCAGAACTTACTGCGACAGAACATGTCACAGAACTACAAGACCTGGGAGTCAAGCGTATTCTCAACATTGCCATCGAATGCGATGACGACCAAGGTTTAAACTTGAAGGAAGTATTCAGATACCATAAAATTCCCATGCGGGATATTGTGGAGGAGGAGAATATTTCTCGGGGGGTCAAAGAAGCTTGTGATATCATCGGTATGTTTTGCCTGATGAGCATCAACCATTCCTCATTTCTTCTTGGTTATCAGACGATGCTCGCCTACACTCTGCACCCGTCTACGTGCACTGTAAGGCCGGAAAGTCTCGCTCTGTCACAGCGGTCATCGCCTATCTCATTCACGCCAATCATTGGACTCTCTCAAAAGCCTACGGCTTTGTCCTGGAGCGGCGGAAAGGCATTTCACCTAATATTGGGTTTGTCTCAGAGCTCATGTCTTTTGAAGAACAAGAGCTCGGTGGGAAGTCCATCGGTGTTCATCCTACTGTCTCCACTGGTATGTCGCAGCACGATCAGCCTCCTCCAGATACCTCATTCGGCGCTGGGGTTTCTGGTGGCGGACACCTCCGTCGTGGCCACGTGCGGGAGAGTTTGCCACCTGCCCTGAGCGGGATGGAGATCGATGGTTTGACGATCGGCTCAATGTCTGCAGGGGGACTTTTCGATAGAGTTAACGGTGACTCTGGGCAGGAGATGGAAGTTAAAGATGCCTCAGGGCGCTATCGCCACGCACGACGGGCGCCTGTGGATGAGAATACCTTGCAGCCTATGCGTCGGGTTAGCAAGGCTGGGCTGGAGAGCTCTTAAATCTAGGGCGCACGGATACCCTGCTTTGTAATTGATACCTGTCCTAGCGTGCATCTTGTTTTTTTTTCCTTTTCTAGTGCCTCATTGTATCTATCTGGGTTTAGGCAATGCTTTCGCTGTGACTTCTCTGCTTCTCTGTATTTACATTCTGGACCCATCAAAGTGGATCGTGTGTTCTCATTTGTATACATTTACTACTTATCATATCTATCTGGCCATTTCAAAAGTCAAACACACGCCAGCTTTCGAGATGGATCATTTCATGTTGTCAATTTGGTCATCCACATTATCACCATTGCTTTGGTCAAGTATGTACGCACTTGATATTGTGCATGTGGTTACCGTGATAAACAAAGGTAAGATCTACTCGCTTTCTAATTCAAATTGACTCAGCGTCGCTCCTCGTATTCGATGTACAGAGGGTTTGAAGATGGGGCATCAATTCTCCACGTCCATGGTGTGAACATTTGGTGTAGGGCTCGGTGAATACTTTCCTGAGAGATAGGTTCATGTGTAACTATTTCTTCAGCATTTGAGATAATTATTCACCATGATTTAAGTAGTCACTTTCTAGTAACTACACTAAACCCTCCCTCAAAGACCAACCGGGGTGTACCGTGACTGATGGACCTGGACCTATAACAGGCACAATAAAGAAAACCGCAGGCGCACGTTAGGGATAAAAAGCAAATGAGGCTGGAGACGACTTCCGATGAAGTAAATCTATGAACTACGTCACGGACCAGACGTGATGAACAAAAGACCCATCCATGCCAACAGTGACGAAGAACAAATCAAGAGGAGATAAGGAATCACAAAGATTCTAGATGATATCAACATCAGAAGCTAGCTAGTACAAGCGTGGGTAGACCGTCGTCTAGACCTAAAGTAACACACGGTAAGCGAATTATCCTCAGTAGCGTGTAAACGGAACTACATTGTATGTACCTAGTAACACACTGTAAGCAAATTATCTAGGTACGACTACGATTCGTGTGAATGTGTATGTAGTAAATATATATAGCGTACCCCTCAGTAGCCTGTAAACGGAACTGTGGGTACATGCGGCCGTCGTCGTCTATGATATCCATGACATATAGTTGGTTGAATAAAGTGATAATGGCCACCATATCCCTGACAATGGTGTTTGGTAACGGGACCACGTCACTCATTTTTAGCTTCTCTGCGGTTACCTGCCTTCTGGTTGATAACTCGAGTCGACGTGTCACCCACCTCAGTTTTGTTCTTCCCTATCGGGCAGGCACTGAGGTGACGACATCGCCGCCTTACAGGTTTCTTCGATACGGGCCAGCATGTTTCGGAAAACATAATATGGGCTGTCGTTGCTTTCTGGCATAAACTTGTTAAATTCCACAAGGCCGTTTCCTTTCACGCGGATTGGATGACTTCCAATGGAATAGTATTTCATTAACGACATTCTGAGAAAACAGAAAGTGAACTCGTCTTCTCAAGGATAAGACAGTACTCAGGTAACCAGGGAACGTCCAAGTAAAGGAAGAGTCAACGGATGATTGATCTTTGAAAGACACATCCATACGAATCACAGGTTGCCATAGACCACTTGTCCATCGACGACAGTAGCAGCGACTTTTGTCGTCAAGATTTCAGACACAGGAATTGTCATGATATCTTTGTCACTTGTCCATCGACGACAGTAGCAGCGACTTTTGTCGTCAAGATTTCAGACACAGGAATTGTCATGATATCTTTGTCAGAACAACAAAGTCCGCTTTCTTGCCAGGGGTCAGGGACCCGATCTCTTTCTCCATGAACGACGCATATGCTGCATCCAACGTCATTCCTTTCAGCGCCTGTTCGCGCGTCAGTTTCTGTTCAGGGTACCTGTGCCCCGGGACATAAATCAAAGCAACGTCATTCCTTTCAGCGCCTGTTCGCGCGTCAGTTTCTGTTCAGGGTACCTGTGCCCCGGGACATAAATCAAAGACAAAAGATTTATAAATAACGGTGACGCACCAGC
The DNA here is from genome assembly GCA_027475525.1 of Macrolepiota albuminosa. Classification (NCBI taxonomy): domain Eukaryota; kingdom Fungi; phylum Basidiomycota; class Agaricomycetes; order Agaricales; family Agaricaceae; genus Macrolepiota; species Macrolepiota albuminosa. Next base: position 371,212 of record JAMWFC010000049.1, read on the forward strand.
CACAGCTACCGTGCGGGGAAGTTCCTGGAACATCAGGGTGTTCTGGGTCAACATGAAGACGTGTAATAGCCGCGTAGAATCCAAGCAGAGGATTAATAGACTCTACTGGGAAATCAGAGCCAAGTGGAAGAATGTGGTTGGGAGAGGCTCTGTATGAGGAAGGAAGTGAGAAAAGGCCTGGCTCGAGATACTTGAACGCACTGGAGCAATGATTGGTAGGCGTAAGCACCCTTGATCCGTTCCGGACCCTAAGAAAAAGTAAAATCAGACCGGCGGCATGTTGCTTCATACTTGAAAACGAAAACGTACCACCCGTTTTTCAGCGTAGCTCATGTCAGAAGTCCTGGCGGATATAAAATATCAGTTAGAATTTGTTCAATTACTGATTATACTCTTACGCGTGAGTAGGTTGGACACTAGTCAGGACTAAAAAGGTAGTTAGCGAGGATTGCCAAATCACCCAAGAAGTAATGTGCACACCACCAAGTCTTCCAGTCCTCTTGATATCGTCTAGAGTCATGATTTGCGCATGCTCAATTCGCGGTCGCCATTCCGTTACATTACCCCCTTGCTTCGTTAGAATATCCTCGAATATGTCGAGTACTAGGTGGTTAGCACGGTCACCAATGCAGTGAATGTTCTGGGTGAGTAGAAAATGCTCAGGTCGAATATGTCGAGTACTAGGTGGTTAGCACGGTCACCAATGCAGTGAATGTTCTGGGTGAGTAGAAAATGCTCAGGCGAATCAAGGATACATCAAACTTACTCACAACTTGGAAATCATCTTTCCAAAACTGATGAACCAGCGCCGACAGCTCTTCGGAGGTGTGAGCAGAAGACCGTTGACATCTGGTTTATCAGAGTAGGGCTCCAGTAAGGCGGCACCCCATGAGCCAAGAGCACCTTAGATGTAGAGTTGGCATTGAACACGGAGATAACGAACCGACGGCTTACCGTCAGCAACAAGTTTAACGCTTCTTACTGTCAGGTGTCCCTGTGTTCCATAGTTGACGAGCTGCGGAATCTGCGAGCCCCAATACTCGCTTGATGAAACGTGGCCCATGAGATAAAGGCGATTCTAGAATTTTGAACTTGATTGAAAATGAAAGATTAGAACATTCAACCCACGGGCAGTTCGCCTGCTTCGGCCTTTCTGCAAGCAAATTAACCCAAAAGTAGCTTCTTAAGAAATGTGGATACTTCTTGAAAAAATGGATCTGCTGGGGTGTTGCCATGGCGTCGTGGATCGAAGTCAACCCATGGGACAGAGCATCTTTCATTGTCTTGTTAAACAATTGGTTCATCCGCTCTTCAGTCCACTCTGGCGTTGGGATGAGAGCCATGGCGTTGTCTACAAACACACCTGATGCACGAGCTAGTCAGATACTTTGTAATCGCTTAATGAAGATACAAGAGGTTACCAGTTGGTTGACCCTCGGCGTCCCGAACAATGAGTCCGCCTTCAACGTGGTCAGGAAGTTGTCCCATCAAATCTAGGACGCGAGGTGACACCCATTTGGCATGTAAATCAACTCGCGACAAGGAGATGGGTCGGCCTTTCAATACTGGGTCTTGGTCCAGATCAGACTGAGGGACCCATATCAGATAATGCGGTGAAAGCACGACTGGTGTCACGCAACGGCAGTAGGGAACTGAGGTGTTGACCATTTGGTTTGGTCCCAGCCCATCCCTTCTATCCATTTGGACTTATCATTCTCAATTTCGGGGTTTTCATGTATATAGGCTTTGATGCAGTCAACAATTTCTGGTGGTAACAAATATAAATGAGGCGTGATGGAAGTGACTATTTTGTTCACCTTGTATAGATCGTGTACCAGCCAGAGGTAACTGTTTCACAAGGCCATATTCAAGGATGTGCGCGTGCGCATCTATTGAAAGTTCCCTCTCAGGACTTGAATGCTCATCATGATGACATACCTGTTAGTCCTGGAACGACCATGTAATTCGAATCAATATTAAAGACTTCGGGAGTCCTGCGTAGATACTTGGAGAGCACATCTGTAATGGACAGACGAATCCTAGACGGGCTTCTTTGCATAATATCATCTTCCAAAACCTATGTAAGGAGTGGTTGGATCGCCTTTTAGTCACGACAGTACCGTAGTTTCCCGTGTCGGTTATTCTTGAACCTTTGACAGAAATACACCCCACTCGGGGGTTGCTCTTGACCACAGTGTAAATGTTGTTTGACTCGGAACACACGAGGTAGGTTTCTTCGTCAAAAAAAGTATTGTACGCATCAAATGCCCACACCGCCAAGGCTAAGATCGAAAGAAAGGCTACTCCAAACGTGAGCAGCGAAAGTGGTGACCTAGTTTTCCGTGGCACAAAAGACTTCTCTGACATGGATAGACGAACGTTGCAGGGACGTCCTCGTACTATTCAGGGACAGTCAACTTTGCATGGGATGATTTAATTATAAATAAGCTCATGTGACACTCGCAAAATGTGACACAGAAATTTGCCTCCGAACTTGCTCCCGTCCACTATGTCGGTTGAAGCCCCTCGCAAGCTTCTACATAGCAAAAAATCGTTTGGAAAATATCCCAGATCAGTGGACTCTCCGGCATATGATGCGTGCGTGATTCTATGCCATATCTACTCAACTAATAGGGTGATCAATAAATAGATCGGAAGAGGACAATGACCCTTTAACGGATGATGGCGGTTCATCGGTGTCTGTCCCGACTGTCAACCGGTTTGCCAATCTACCCAGTAATCTGCGCGCTCCGCACCCGAAACCGTCTTCGACTCGTGTCAAGCATCAACTCGCGTCGACTCTCTTATCAGACTCGGATGGCGTAGATTCTCCTACATATGATGGAGACGTCGAGTCCAGTGCAACTGCTGGTCCTGATATACTCTCCTCACGACTGCCACATCAACATCACCACAACACATCATCAACTTCTACTCTTAGCACGCCTGTCACTCCTAACTATCCCTCATCTTCCACTACGCCGAGTGCTGGGCAGAGCAATCACATACCATCACGCGCAACGACAGAGTTGAATCACCCTGTTTTCCTCTCAGCCCCGATTCATACAGCTGCACCTCTATTTGTACCTGAGGAGCCAGCAGTGGCAGCTCCTTCAGAAGCAGCCTTCAACCCTGCTGCTCTCACAGCGGAAGACATCCAAGCCTTCGTTCAAAAAGCTATCAGCGGCGAACCCTGGCGGAAATACAAGATCAATCCTCCTCCCAGTGATCGTCCTGTTCGTGTTTATGCAGATGGTCTGTGATTATCTCATCAAGTTTCCCATTACGTCACTCCTGTTGAAACACCTTGATTAGGCGTTTATGATCTCTTCCACTTTGGGTAATCCCGCCCTTGTCACGTCCTACCCCTGCTTACACGTCGCAGGCATGCCCTTCAGCTTCGACAAGCTAAACTATCCTTCCCTTCTGTTTATCTCCTTGTGGGCGTCAATTCTGACGAGCTCGTAAGGCAACACAAGGCTCAAGGTGTCATGACACATGCTGAAAGGTTTGTCTCAATCATAAACAGCTAAGCAGCAATCATCATCATTAAATCAGGCTTGAAGCGGCCAGGCATTGTCGATGGGTTGATGAGATCGTCGCTGATGCGCCATGGGTGATCGATGAAGCCTTCATCCAGAAATATGAGATAGACTACGTCGCACATGATGAACTCCCTTATGCAAGTGCAGATCATGAAGATGTATATGCGTACGTCAAGAATCAAGGCGTGTATTCTTTTGTCTTCCATGTTTGATTATATCGAAGAACTTTTGTCAGGCAAATTTATTCCGACGCGGCGCACTCCGGGAATTTCTACTTCGGAACTCTTGGAGCGCATTGTTTTGGGTTATCGTAATTGCGAGTTTGACGACAAATTGACCAAAATGGGTCTACTTCGGAACTCTTGGAGCGCATTGTTTTGGGTTATCGTAATTGCGAGTTTGACGACAAATTGACCAAAATGGGCATGCTGAATTACGGGCTGAAGGGAGTGACTATGATGGCAGCAGTCGGATGGCTAGTCGTTTAGCGAGCAGGAGTGGCAGTCCCACACATAAATCTTTGCGGTAAGATATCCAGATCCTCAGAATACACGAATTAGATAACCTATTGGTACTATCTCGTCATGAGCTATACCCGACACGAACACTGACAGCTATGCGGAAAGTATCCTAAATTTGAATCGCTAGCAATCCGTCTCAGTATGTCAGATAACAGCAAGCGTCGGGTTCTGTTGTGTTAGCCCATTTTGCTTGCCTAGGTCCGCGCAAGACCTGAGTTCCTGCCAACTCGTCCTCTTCCTGTGTTTTACGCATCAATTGGTACTGGCATGTTCTCTTTTATTTGTTGTCACGTATGAGTATCTAGAGATTTAGCACTCCTGAAAAACTCTAACTTGTTTGCAGGGGGGTTTCGGAAGTCGATATCGATGCTCGATCCACTCATTGGGGCATGTGTCGTTTATTGCGCGTCTTTGAAAACTTCAAGCTCAGCAAAAAAGCTTTAGTTCTATTCTTAAACCAGGAGAGTGTACTCCATAAGAGGTGAATTCGCCGAGCTATCAGGTACAGGATACAACAAGTGGTTGATAGAAGTCGGATATGGTCTTGAAGCGAAAATGAAGGACGTCGTCATGAAGATACTGGAACAGCACCATTCATTACCTCGTACAGTCCATCTACTTGCCGCCGCCCAAGATGAGTGCTCCAGAATTCCATGATAGGTTGCCATCCGGCTTTCGATGAAGGCATCCCTCGCTCTTTACTCGTCTTCTCAGTCACGCTAACATACGCCTTTTTGATGTCAGCAACCGCGTTTGCTGGTAACGCTGATTCAGAGGGCAGCAAGTTATGCACTATGAGGATTGGTGTCGGATTCTTGATTGACAGCGTAGGATACGACAATAATGGTCCTGAAATTGAGATGATCGATCCTAGAGTGCCATCCATCGCACTCGAAGGTGAGTCGGCAGGCGTTTGGGAATTCCGATGTTTTTTCCACCATTTGATACCAAACTCTGCGGCTACGCTGCCGCCCTGCGCGAAACCAAATAGATGAATCCTATGGGATGGCCATGCACAACCATCAATCAGGTGTTCAATCACTTTCTCAAGGAGATCAAGCGCAGGTGTTGGGTTAGGCCTTTCAATCAATTCACCAAGTCCATCGAAAGAGGTGTACCATTGAAAGGCATCTTCGTACAGAAAAGGGACTCTATTCAGAGAAGAATGTAAGAATACGACAGGTGAATTCATGTTCTCGTGACGAACTGTTCCGGTGCGCGTAGAGCAAGGACAGCAGTCTGAGGTAGTTTCAGTTGCCGACCAAGTTTACTGAACGGTAAGTGAGAGTCCCCTAAACAGAACAGAAGTAATTCAGCAAAAGTGCTGTACAAGGCATAAATTGCATCCACACCGAGACCATGGAGCAAAATCAAGAGGTTCTCATCGGTGCCATCATCACTTGCTGTATAGGAGAAAGGAACCGGAATACTGATTTTTTTTGGAGCTTTTTTTACGCGAGAACCATTAAATGTTTCCTGAAGATGGAGTTCAGACATATAGACAGATTGCAAATAACTGATTTCATTGATATATTATGTAATTTATGCAGAGAATCTGACATGAGTTCAGACATATAGACAGATTGCAAATAACTGATTTCATTGATATATTATGTAATTTATGCAGAGAATCTGACATATGTTACTGTCATTTTTTTGAGATATAGATCTATTTGATAATATCTTCTCATCCACGTCTGTATAACCTGTCTCGAAGCGATTCTCTGCCTGCCTAATAATGGATACGCCATGGGATGAACCACACGATAACGAGGCCTGGAAAGGAACACGAGATGCCGAATGGATGAAAATGTCGACCGAGTTCACTGATGTATGTTAACTGGACTCCTCGACGATTCTCTAGCCACATAATTACAACATTGATGCTAGGCTGGATATCGCGAAGGAATAACAGCAGGCAAAGAAGCATTTGTTCAGGAAGGCTTTAATGCTGGATTTGCGATTACCAGCGTAGTGGGACGAGATCTCGGTCTCATCCGCGGTTATTCCTCTGCACTCCTGTCATTTTTGACATCGGCAGCCTCAGATACTTTGGGTCTTTCTGAGGGCGCGAAGGAAGCCCTGGTCCACGAGGCACGCGACATTGTTTCTCTACTCGGAAACGTCAGGTTCTCAGACGTTGAACCGCGCGACCTGGAGGCAGAAAAACATGCGAAAGAGCACTTCGAGGCTGAAGGGCAAGATATGGAGGTCCATGAGAGTATTGAAGATAGGAGGCAAATGGAGAACGTGGAGGATATGTTAGCGGGGCTGTCAGCTGGAGGAATTGTGAACACTGCCGGAAGACCTACGATGGAAGATGTGGCCAATCTCAAGGACCGATTGCACGCTTTGACTTCGAAGCTTGGGCTTCGTAATCTGCTTTAAGGCTCCTCTGCCATAGCGGACAAGACCTCACATTGAATTCAGGAGAGGGAAGATGTGTCCCTTCTTTTGAAATATTGCGTTCAGGCTATTGCTTTCATATGCATTGGATCCAGTATCAAGCCCAATTTTCGTTCGCTCAAAGACCTTCCTCCGGTGAGGTTTGCATCAAAACCAGTAAATATGACACTAATAGAGACAATGCCCCTGTAGCTTTAAAATAGTCGTGATTAAGGTGGCCTAAGGGAGAAGCCATGAAGGGGGTATGTATGTATGGTGACATAAACACATGATCTGAGAAAGGCCAAGACATCTCGCCTTTCGGAAAACATATTACTTCTGCTTCGCAGGTGCCACGTAGTCGCGTGAAAGGTCGATTTCGCCCTTCATGTGTGTATTGGTGATGCGCACTTGGCGCTGTCTGGGTGCGCCACCGCGTTTCCCTTTCTTTTTGCCTGCAGGCGCTTTTGGTGCAGGCGCCTCCGCGTTTGTAACCTGGAGACCCTCTATACCAACCTGTTTCAGAAGGCCCGGGGCCACCAACAGGTGAAAATATACCTGAAGCAAGTTGTTTCAAGAGATCGACATCATTGGGAACCTTTAAAGAGTGCCACAAGTCGCCGAACTCTGAGTTCACGACGTCAGTCTGAGACTCGACATACAAAGCGTCCGACATCCATCCGAATACCATCTGCGTTACAGAGAGAGATCGACGTACCTTTTTCTACTGGCATACCCCCAGCCTCCTCTGTTGGTTTGATCTCGTTCCAAAAAACCATCCGTAGTTGACCATCCTTGACTGTCCGCGTAACTAAAACTTCGCCTTCTTTCTCTAGCTCCTCAATGGCGGCAGGTGCTTCTTTCCACGACTCTTTCAATGCACGGACTGGAATACCTCCGCCTTTCCGTGTTTGCCGTTGAATTTCAGTTAAAAGTGCTGCTTTATTCCGAAAATTGAATTCGTGCTACGATGCGCATAAAAAAAGGACAAATCTGGGAGAGAATGTATATAAACCTTATATGAGTATAGGTCGGTTTTAGGATCCCATATAATACGGTCGTGTGCTTTGAACTTTTCAAGAAGAAATGCGTCAGTATCTAATGGTGTATTTGTGACAATGGCGATGTCCTGCAAGCGCATGGGGTTTTGTGTACCCTGAAATGACTTCAGCCGACGTTGCACTCAATTCTTTTTGGTTAAACCGCACCTTGAGATGATTTACCGCGTACACTAATTGGGTATTAACGTTTACACCTGTGCCAGTGTCCGCCGGCTGAGAATAAACAATATCTGAGTGGATCATTAATGTACAAGAGATCTGCAAAGTCCTATTGACATACTCGTCTTCGGTCGCTTCTTTTTAGGCGTAGATTGTGAGGACGACTCAGCTGGCGTTTGAAGAGATGCGGGTGTCGCAGCCTCGCTAGGGGGGGGAGGCTGAGAGTGCCATGATGTGTAATCCTGACGCTTGAGCACAGACTTGAAGGCAGCAGCGTCTTGAGCAAGTTTCGACATTGTGGCCGTAATAGAGCAAACGAACAACGCCGTCACACTTCCAGTCACACCCTTGAAAGCTTGCCTCCAATGCAACTCCCATGTTCGACAACAATGAACAGGTTCGTGTCATGACTTGCTGCGTTCTGTTCCATCTTGATTTGTGAGGTTTATATAGGATTTCGACAACAATGAACAGGTTCGTGTCATGACTTGCTGCGTTCTGTTCCATCTTGATTTGTGAGGTTTATATAGGATATCCAGCGCAAAAGCGTCGGCGTGTCATGGCTGTGGCCGACGGGTTTGAAAGACAGAAAACTAATGGTCCCAAGGCTCCAGTTCAAGTCCCTAAGTTTACTTCGGCATTCAATGAGAAGCAATCACAGCCAGCACATAATAAGCCTCTTTCCAAGCCGAAATCTGGTCTCAAGTTTGACTTTGTCCCGTACAAACCCGTCTCAGCTGCTTCTATGAACAACCAGAAGTCTCAAAATCTTAAGCAACTACCTGTTCCTGCTTTTGTGATACATACGACGGAGGAAGAGAAGGAATCTGGACCCTCCACTCGCCTCCAGCCTTTGCCTGATCCTCGTACTTTGACAAAGGGTGAAACTTCCTCAGTTATGGCACCGCGGCGACCACTGCCACCAAGCCTTTGCCTGATCCTCGTACTTTGACAAAGGGTGAAACTTCCTCAGTTATGGCACCGCGGCGACCACTGCCACCACCCCGCCTGCCAACACCAGCTAGACATGTTGTAAACCTGAAGAATATGCCAACGCCCATATAATTGTGCCTACAGAGACTTCGACAGAGACTTCTATGCGGACAATATTGACTACTAACATTGCACTGGCAACGGATTTTCAAACGGATAATGGGACTGCTGAGCTGGCGCACATCTTTCTCCATGATCAGCACCCCGATATTGCTGCATCCAATAAACATGCGCAACCGGAATGGAGCGTTGGAATGAGTCCTCAAAAGGATGTTAAGTATACGAGAGGTAAAGGTAAGGAGCCCAAATTCCTTAAGTGAGTGGTTGAAATAGTTCATCAACGGGCATTTCTCACCATTTGTCGGGCCCAAGGGGTGGCCTCGCAGCACGTTCCTTCGAGCTTTTAGCACGATCTCGCACTTCACTTGTCCTCTGGCAAAAGGAGATGGAGCTCCAGCTTTTGTCTTCGGCTTTTCGCTCGAATGCGGACCTCCGTCTGCGAATTTTGAAAATAACTGATTTGCCTGGGGGTCCAAAGTCCAGCTCTACTCATGGATCGAGTAATCCTTGCTCTGCAGGTTCTATAGGTACCGCCCTTTGTCGTATAGTAACCCCATCCACCTCGTACCCGCATCTCTCGGACACAGTTCTACAAACACGAGAGAAACAGTGCCATCTTGTCGTTCTATCTTTTCCCACCATTGCTCCACCTCGTTTAAGTGGTCAGTACAAACACGAGAGAAACAGTGCCATCTTGTCGTTCTATCTTTTCCCACCATTGCTCCACCTCGTTTAAGTGGTCAGAAGGGATCCATGTTCGTAACCCAGAAGATTTTATCGTCGGGCATGAGCTTCATGTTGGGAACCCTGGCACGAGGTTTCTCTGTCAACACAATCTTCTGTATCGCCGAACGGCGTGACGGTTCGGGAAACACTTGATGAATTTGTGGAGCTTGCCGCAGCTCCTTTTCCCAGCCTTCCATTAACTTACCCACGTACATCGTCTTTTGGAGTGGCGGAGGAAGGATTTCGAACTTCTGATACAGTCTTACTATGTTCGCGCTTCATGATTGTCCCATGATCTACCTTAATGAGTTAGACTTACTGAACCATTTCTTCAACCCCTGAAGGAATTGGAACATCATTTGACCGCGTTGACCACATCTCATGGACGTCCATATGTCATTGGGGACTTACGTATTGATGATCACTAGAGGGTGCAACTGGGGTAATGATGACAGCCGGATTGCTGCACGTATTAGTACCTTCTGGATCAGCTGGGTAGTATGCACTTCAAAAACATCTTCCGTTGTGGTGCTGAGTGCACCTGTCACCGTTTTCGCTGCTCTATTGCTGCGTGGGGGCGAGCTGCTTGAGAGATCCCGTTCACCTGCCACCATTGGAGGATTTGCTGACGGGTGGTGTACCAAATATCTATGGGTGTGCAAAAGCCGGCAACACAGTTGTATTGTCTAGCTGGTGGATGTGATGTGACCTGAATGCTTGGTTGTTACCCCAAGCTTGTAATATTTATTATAGTTGCAGAGTTTACAACCATTGATAGTACTTGATATTGTTCTACTTTACACATTACAGGGCCCAAGTTTAGAGTGTTGTCAGAAAAATGAAATACCTGAATAGATGACTACTCTTTCAATGCAACAAGGCTTAAACATACACCTTGTGAATTTGAGCCTTGAGAATATTTCTGACGAAGTGTTATACTATTACATGTCAAAAAATGAAATTTTTTAGCCAATTTTTTTTTTAGATACCACCTTTAAACCTCTCTAAAGTTACATATGATGTAGTAGATAATGATTCTTTAGGAAAGAAAGTAAAGTTGTTTGTCGCATCCAAGATCATAGGTTAAATTCTGCTTCTGCTTGAAAGGCAACCTAGTTGAATCCTCAAATAATGTTCATCATCAATGTAAAATATTGCAGCATTTTTAAAGTTGGTTGAATAGCATATAGTAGGGTAGGTATAGTCTCTGTCATGGTCTTGAGGGAACAGTGCTAATTTTAAAAAGCTGTGTCTTGTCCCTCAGCTCTGGTTGTTTGTTGAGCTTGTCCTCAATACATTGCTGTAAATCAACCTTTGTTTGTTTACTGAATGCTCATGATTCCAAGATACTTGATCCAATTGATCAAGTGTAGTAGTTAGGTTCCTGCTTTGAAAATAATTGGCAGTTATCAGAGCCTCCTCCACTGTGTGTAACAGGTCACAAGATAATAATGTCTTTTGTTTTAATTAGACAGGTAGTCCAACTGGTTCATTGAGTGTGATTTCATTTAAGGCAAAATATTACATCAAGGCTTCTTTCTGTGCAGCAGTGTGGAGCAATTGTTATTTGTGTGTCTTTACTTTATGTTCTATCTTGCCTTTGTATCAACACTGACTTCCATGATTTGTTCTTTTGGCTTGTCCTCTAACAAGTGTGCAATTAAAATTGTAGACACTATACAGTACACAATATATTTTAGATCTTCTTCTGGCTAGCCTGTGTGATTAAGCCAAAACCCTCAGAGGTTTTCCTTACAGTTGCCAGGTTGACAAATGCACAAACCCTTGAAGTGTTGAAAATTTTGTATAATTTTACATTCTGCTTTGCATATGTAGTTTCAATAGCCTCCAGATTGGCATGCTCTTCTTGAGCTCAACACCACTTTCTGGGCTTTCTATTCCTGTGAAAAATATGTCTAAGACACCATATATGTATTAAAGGATTTTGTGTAAATTAAATTATGTGCACTCTTTGTTGATTCATTTGAAAGCCAACTTGGTTTGATTTTATACTTTTGCATTTTCTATCTTTCAACAAACTGAATTGTCTATGAAATAAGCAGAGAGTCTTGTTCATATACTGTTTTCATCTATGTTTTTCTTTCAGAACCTGGATGGGTAAGTGTATTGAGTTCACTGCTGGCAGCTGATACTTTTCCCTTGAAATATAGAGAGAAAGGAATATGTCATGCAATTTTCAATGCACTCATTTCTCAAGGAAAAAGGCTTAAGACAATGGAAAAAAGTAAACAAAGAAGTGGTTTAACATATTTTCTCTTGGTTTTTTCAGTTGAAAACAGCTTCTGACACTGATAGTGGTTGCTAAATACATATTTTACATCATGACACGCATTATCAATACATGACCGAGATCATTGCAATTGACAATAGAACCCAGATCTCTTCAGAAATGTTTGTCTTCAACGTATGTAGCTACTCTTCCGAACAATTGATAGTAATTTGATAACTAGTTTCTTGACACTCCTTTGGCCAGGACCCTTTCCATTCCACTCTTAAAATGTCAAACCCTGGATCCACGCCAAGAGCTCCTCGTTCGTCTTGTCCTTTTCCTGCCATACAAGCCAATGGCTCGTGTCGAAATCTTTAATTGTCAAGGGTCCTTTCACAATTTCTGCAACTACTGCTTTTTGCATAGAAGCCACACATATGTAGTCCCGCAATGCAGTGCCGAGGAAGACAGGCTTGTGAATCACAAGGTTCTCTCGTGCGATAGCTAGTTATCGCATCAGCCACGATTAAAGTGGGAGAAACGCGGCAGGTACTTACCCTCTAGTTCCCCAAGTTCGAGGTTCAAGACCTTGGTTTTATAGTAGTTAACTGGTCCTGAGAGACCACCCTTGAGAATGTTGATCTTCTGATTCTCTATCTCCTACAGAATAGGCAAGCTCCATCAGTTAATATAGATGTACTAAATGAGACAGGTGATACATTATCCGGAAGGTAAGACGCAAGTTTCGTCTTCTTGTTCCCTTCAACCCAGGCTTTTAGAGCTCCCTTCGGTGCTATATCAGTTTTCCAAAGTTTTGGATCATCGGCTAAAAGGAGGCTGTAGAATGAGTCGATCTTTAGATGTATGTACATTAATTGACACATGTCCTTTGAGAAAAAGTGACAACAACTAACATTCTTTTCAAGGAGCTCAGGCGCTCCTTCTTCTGCAAAGAAGTACCAATATCCAAACACTTCACGGCCAGCAATTTTGTTAGTCTATAAATCATCTTTTACCCAATGATCAATTAAAAACTGTAGACCAACCGAACCTCGGCATAAAAATCCGCCATTTCCTTGGACATCGGGGGGAAATACCCCAACGAAAGAAATGCAAAAGCAACGAAGCGATCGGGAAAATAATTGGCAAGTCGGCTGACAATCCCACTTCCCCTTGAATCAACGCGACTTTAGCGATTACTCTGGGACATATCAACCTGATAGCCTACCAGTCATGTCCAATCGCGATAGGTTTGTCGATCTTTTCTGCATTAACAATATCAAGAAGATCCTGAGCTATCAAGCTCAGTCTATAATCAGAGGGATCCGCAGGCTTGTCTGTCCCGCCATACCCAAGCGTATCGGGCACGATCAAGCCATAGCCCTTGTCCTTGAAGAATGTCACTTGGTATCTCCATTCATACGATGTATTAGGGAATCCATGAACGAAGAGAAGTACAGGTTTACCAGCTGTTGGTGCTGAGAAATAGTAGTTGTATTTGAAGTTACGACGGGTCAAAACAGACTTGTATAGCGTAGCATCCATGTTGGATGGGGATGGGAGCCTCTTGAGGCGTTCAGAATATCTATAGCATATGGAGAAGGCCGCATTCCCACTAGGATATATCCGGCTGTCTACCTGGCATTGCAAAGATGGTCTTTCAGGAAGGAAAACAGCGGATGATACGATCAAAGAAGGATAAGACGGTAAAGGCACATACGGGACTCCGTAATGCTTGGCTTGTAAATTCACAGGGCATGACAGCGGAACTCGAGCCATAAAGAAGTTCTCGATTTTACGCTGCTTGAGACATCAAGGGACATTCCAATTGTACTCACTGCGGCCCAAGAGTTCCGACAAATGATAGTGGCTCAAAGTCTTTCCTTACGGAACCTTTGGAAGTAGACAGGAGTCTGCCATGATGCTGCACGATTTATCTTCAATTCGCCTCCGTTTCAATGAGGAAGCTGCAAGTATTTATGTTGGCTCTTCATTTCTTCTCGAGAATGGTTTGCCTTAATTACTGAACCATTACTCAAGAGTCACCAGATATTGGCAGGGTGATATATCACACACTTGTGATTAGAAGCTAAGCATGATATATTATGGCTTCTAACTACAAGACCGATCTGATATATGAAAGCCTTGTAGCCTCACGTGTAGCTGAAATCCTTCTCACGGTTGATGACCTGCTCTCCGGCGACGTCCAAATACCTGCTCACGTTGTGGTAGACAATGCTCAGACTACTCCGATTGCCTCAGCTCATCACTCACCCCATCATGGCACACATCCATCAAAGATTGATTCGATCTCAGGCACTTTATCTCTCTCGGCATTATTTCATCTTTCTCTGGTTGGCATTATACGTAAATTGTTGCTAGAGAATCGCAATGTTGTCACTATCAATTGTAATGTCCACTGTTTATGATAGTTTAGAAAAACATGAAGTTTTCACAACATAGAATAACATAAAAGTTTTTATGACATAGGATGTTCAACATGATATTGGTCTCTATTTGGCACACCGATGCCAATATTGAGCTGAGAGCTCAGGCCTGCCTATTTTTGTTCACATGTTATATATGATCGAGAGCCACCTGTTGTTGGGCATAGCCAACTGCAGTATTGCAATGGACATGAGAATAGGTCTCTTGAAGTATCATGTCCCAACCAATCTTACAGAGTGGTGCATGTACCCTAATAACTATTCTGATAGAAATTTTAAATTAAACAGAGTTTTTGAGTTTTCGTCAGACGAAGCTAAATATGTGCCCAAGTCTGCTCATGATTTTGCTTTAATCTTTACTCCGACCCCCTCCATCTGTGAAAATACATGGCTCAGCCTCCAATATACAACACTTCAGAAGAACAAAGACTTGCTCAGAATGCCAGAAACAAGCAGAGTTATCACAAGTAAGTATAGTTTTTGCATACATAGTCACCTCAGTGTTGGTAATAATAACAATACTCATACAATTTCTCTCTTGCATCATTCTCGCTGTCTGTCATCTATTCGGAGAAACTCTTGCATAGCACTACTACTATCTGTATCATCATCCAATGCTGTGCTTGTCATTTTCTCATGTCATTTGCATTGTAAAACAAAGAATACATATGTTGCGAAGATCTGTGCCCTGTGACCATCTAGAGATTTAGAATGAGATCGACTGATCTGAAATGAGATCCAGGAACCGCTGCACGTGAGAAGTGGCGGGAAGGGCGCGCTGTAAGCAGGCGGACATACAAGGAGGGCTGGCCTGTCTGTCACGAGATTGCGAGTGATGGACAGGGTGTGGTCTTTGGAGGAGGTGGCTGTGCATCTTCACTAGAGTTTATCTTTTTCTCGCTACAGCCACCTTCTATCCTTTTCACCGCCCTCTCGTACTCGCTCTGTTCACAATAAAATTTTCATTCTTGCAATACTTTGTTCTCAAGTGTTTCTCATCGTTTTCAGTTATGATTACACTTACAGTGGACCCTCACTTGGAGGTAGCTCCAGATTTCACAACTGAGGAACACAGGTTTACTAGAGAAGCCTTTGTTCATGGCAGACAAGGGATGACTGAAGATCAAGCTGCAGTTGCTCTTTCTGATCTATGGTCAGCAGCTCTGGATCGTAGAAAAGCAATCTGGGAAGCAGAGCGGGAAGAAAGAGAGGCTGAAGGTAGAGCGCAGCGTGAAAACAATAGAGAGGAGGCCCCGGGGCCAGCAGTAGACGACGTAACTCTTCAATCCAGGCATTCTAGGGAGCATTCCTCAGAAGATGAAGAGAAGGGCCCGAACCTCGTGGCCGGGATGCCCGTGCCCGACGTCATCGAGTATCCTCCCGCGCGCTTCGCTATTAAGAAACTCAGGGAGCGCGAATATATCGAACTTAGCTACTTCACGCCCGAGGGCAGAGCAGAAGCCGCAAAAAATGAGTCAGTTTCCTCTAGCGAAATTTTTACGCTGGCCAGAGACGAAGATATGCTTTCGCTAAAGCCTGTAATTAACTTCAAAGGCTCAAAAGGTAAAGCAACGCAGGACGAGGATCTTGCGTGGGATCAAGTATGTATCGCGTCCACCAATTTTCTCGAGCACATCGTGCAGGAAAGCTGGCCGACTAACATGATCGACGCGATGCATGCCTTCTTTTTCCGTTTAACTAACCACAAGCTGCGTAACGAGGGACAAGATGGCGTAAAAGTTTTGATCCTCTACCAGGCCAGGGTGAGGAGAGAGTGGCATCGGCAGATTAAGAATCCTCCCAAGGGTGGGATTTTTGACATAGGGTTAATCGATGATAAGGTCTTAAGGACCTTGAAAGATCAGGTCTATGATGCTAAAAGAAACTCAATCTTCAACGGTGAGTGATCAAGTTTGAAGAATAGCGTCAATCTCACCAGGAACGTTGTTCCATTTTTCCTATTAATTCGCACATCCTCTTTTCACGTGGATTTCAACGCTATTGTAAATATATGGATTAACTATCGACGCGCTCGCGGCATCATCACACGCTGTAATCGCATATGAATGTCCTCTAATTATCCCCGTCGGTTATGGCTCAATTCCGACATGCGTTAATTGCTTTATGCGGGGTCGTGGTGGTTAACGTCGCCATTATGCGTCTGAACCCCACATGCTTTATCTGCGGGTATAAACCCCCCCGCTTGCGTTACATTCTTCCATGACCATTACGCCATGGAATAGACCTAAATGCGTTAAAGAACGAAGTCGTTGTGTTGACGGCTAGCAGTAAAGGGAAGCGGAAGCATTCTCTCTCGCCCTCTCGAGATTCCGAATCCGCTTATGCGAGTAATCATAAACAAAAGAAAGGCGCTAAAGGAGGCGAGAATTTTCGGAGCCGCGCAGGCGCAACCACTGGCTCCGCCAGCTCGGCCAACGCAGCCTGCGCGGTATGTCTCGGCCGCCACACGCACGATATCTGGCACTGCAGCGCCAGAGATCTGTGGAACGGGCAAAAGGCCTATGTTACCCGGAACAAAAGTGGACGACTTCTCAATCCAGACGGCAGAGAATTGTGCACCGACTGGCAAAAACCTCGAGGGTGCGCAGTCTTGTCTCACGATTTCAAGCACGAATGCTCCGGGTGTGGAAAAAAGGATCACGGAGCTCAAAGATGCAGTCTCGCGCAATCTCTTTAAATTTGCATCACCCTATCAACCCGTGGAGTGGCAGAAAGAGTTGGTCAGAGCAGGAGCATCTCACCTATATCCGGGCTTGGCCACTCGACTGGAGCACGGGTTCGACGCAGGGATCGCTCGAATATCTCAGACCTTTACGCCCCCTAATCGAGAATCAGTTCGTCAGCTGGAACTTGAGTTCCAAAGAATCATCGCAGCGGAATTCGAAAAAGGCCGATACTTGGGTCCTTTCAATAAGGAACAGGTGGAGGTCATCCTTGGCCCTTTTCAGACATCGCCGCTGCAGATCATCCCCAAACCTAATAACCCAGGGAAGTATCGTCTCATTCAGGACCTGTCTTACCCTCACACTACGCCGAATTCAAGTGGGGTATGCTCAGTTAATAGCGGGATTGATTCCTCTCGATTCCCATGTACTTGGGGGACCTTTAATAGCGTTTTTCTGCTCATTGCCAGGCTCCCACCAGGGTCTCAGGCAGCAATTCGAGATGTCCGAGAAGCATACCGAACCGTCCCAATTGTCCCTTCGCAATGGCCAGGCTTGGTGGTCAAGCTCAGTGAGGAAGGCACCTATGCAATCGACACCATGGATTGCTTCGGGCTTGCTTCTGGGTGCGGCTGTTATGGTGAAGTGGGAGACGCTAGTACAGAGATTATTAGGGCCAACGGTATGGGGCCAGTCTCTAAATGGGTTGATGACCATATCTTTTTCCGTATACGAAAAGAACATGTCGACAGTTACAATGCTGCGCGTAGGAGCTGGAAGAAGGAAATCAGCGAAAATGGGGGCAGAAGGCACACAGGTGGACGCATCTGGTATCAAGGAAAGACAGATCTCGATGACTGCCCTGAAGAATATGACGAAAGCATGGCTCACCCCTTCATGGACTTGTCTGAAGCTTTTCCTAGGTCTAGGGAAGACAGTGAGTTCGCGTATGGGATGCGAGACATTGATGAGATCTCAGGAAAGCTCGGAATTCCCTGGGAGAAAGGGAAAGACATTCCCTTCGGAGAAATCGTGCCATATATCGGTTTTCTGTGGGACATCAAGCAGCGTAAAGTTAGCATCCCACAAGAAAAGAGAGAGCGATATCTTCAAGCTATTGCAGAATGGGAAAAGTCGAGGACCCACACGCTGAAAGAAGCTCAAAACTCTATGGAAAGTTGTTACACTCTTGCTACGTGCTGCCAAGAGGACGTGCTTACCTCACCAGCCTGGAAGCCTTTATGGGAGTGTTCCATAACCGTCCTTTCATGCCGAGAACTCCCCCAAAAAGAACCGCCGAAGACTTGCACTGGTGGAAGCGAGTACTTTCTGGATCAATGGAGAAGGGGATTTCAGAAGCAGAACCTTACCTTGACATCCAAGCCTACTCCGATGCAAGCTCATCCACGGGTATCGGAATCACCATCGGCAAACATTGGCGGGCATGGCAACTCAAGCCAGGGTGGAACAGTCAGGGGCGAGACATTGGCTGGGCAGAGGCCGTGGGCTTCTTCTTCCTGGTCGGAACCATCGCACGTACAAAGAGAGAAGCAAAGCGCTTCAAAATATATGGAGATAATACCGGGGTGGTCGAGGGATGGTGGGTGGGGAGGAGCAGAAACAAAAGAGTTAATGAGGTCTTCAAACAAGTCTATGAGATTTGTGAGCAATTCGGAGTCACAGTATCCACTCGATATGTACCGAGCGAGTTTAATCCGGCCGACGGTCCCTCTAGAGGCCACTATCCCTCAGAAGACCTCTTACTACCCTCCTTTCCCATTCCAGATTGGGCAGCCGAATATGTGCTCGACTTCAATGACCCTAGAAGCTGGGAGGTCGAATCCTCTCAGAGATCAAGAACAAATCAGCCCAGACATGGCAAAGAAGTGGACGTCCTACCACGGAAAACTCCGAGCCAGGTCAGAGAGCAGCAAGTCGACGAGTGGTGGGATTTCGCTGAAGATTGGTAGGCGAGCTAGATTGAAGGAGTCGAGGCACGAGACAATGGAGCACGCAGACCTTCGGAGACCGATGCCTTATCCCGAAGGGCTCAAGCTCGCACAATCGGCGTTGAGACCCCACGTCGCAGCTAGAGACAGGTTGAGGCTGTGGAAACCATTCAAGCCCCACAACCCTAATGCAGAGAACAATGGACCGTCGGCACACTCGGATCAAGAAGTCGATGATGTTTTTACCGTAATGAGCTCGGCGTGGGCTGATTCCACGAAGGCTACCTATGGCTCAGGTCTTCTTCTTTTTCACGTATTCTGTGACTTTAGAGGCATTGGTGAAGAGGACCGGGCTCCAATTACTCACAGCGTGCTAGAAGCCTTTGTGGCAGCTCTTGCCGGAGCATACTCTAAATCGGCAATCGAGAACTTCATTGCCGGAGTCAGAGCGTGGCATTTGCTGCACAACGCCGCTTGGGACATCGATGAAGCAAGGCTAAAGACGCTCATGAAAGCTGCTGACAAATTGGCCCCAAGCTCATCCAAAAAGAAGAAGCGGTGTCCCTGCACTCCGGCATTTTTGATTGTAATGCATGATCAGTTGGGAATATCTTCCCCAACCCCCGATCCGCTAAATGTAGCAGTCTTCGCCTGTGCTACGACGTGTTTTTACGCTGCGGCAAGGCTAGGAGAATTTACAGTACCGACTTTATCCTCCTTCGATCCCTCAATCCACATTAAGCCATGCAATGTCTCTCAGTCTGTCGACCGTTTAGGGCGCCAATCCACCGTCTTCTTCATTCCTAGAACCAAGACCGCTGTGCATGGTGAGACGGTGTCATGGGCAAAGCAAGACGACTTCTCTGACCCTAAAGCCGCTCTGGAAATTCATTTCAGAGCGAACGATCCGCCTAAAGAAGGCCCTCTTTTTGCGTACAAGAACAAGAAAGGAAAATCCACACCGCTCACAAAGAAAAAATTCTTGGAAGTTTTGACAAAGGCAGCGAAAGCGGCCAACTTGGAGCCTTTACAAGGCCATAGCCTCCGCATTGGCGCTACACTGGAGTACCTATTGCGAGGCGTGCCATTTGAAGCCATGAAGGCTATTGGTCGCTGGTCGAGCGACGCTTTTTACGGGTACCTTTCTAAGCACGAACAAATCCTTGCGCCCTACCTGCAAGCAGTTCCGACATTACACGAGTCGGTATTGCGGCTTACATTAGCTTTCCGAAAGTAAGGGGCAAGCCTGAGTAAGTCTGTCTCTTGTATGTTTTTCGGAGCTCAGGAGTCACGCTACTTATTGGGGGATCGCAAAGTCACCACGCGATGCGTCGTGGACTCCTAGTTCCTGAGTGGGGAATCGCGGCTGACCCAAATTTTTCTTACAGCCATGTTCTTCTTCATTTTGAAAACGGCTAGCGCGAGGGTCCGGAGTAACCCGCAACGGGTCTCGCCCAAAAGATCGATATTGCCAATAAATAGTAATATGTTGTATTACCAGTAACATATACATAATCTTCATCAAGAGCGACGATGTTCAAAGAGGGCTGGCCTGTCTGTCACGAGATTGCGAGTGATGGACAGGGTGTGGTCTTTGGAGGAGGTGGCTGTGCATCTTCACTAGAGTTTATCTTTTTCTCGCTACAGCCACCTTCTATCCTTTTCACCGCCCTCTCGTACTCGCTCTGTTCACAATAAAATTTTCCCCTTCCCGCCCTCCCGAAGCGACTAAAGGATCATAACTCAGGATCTGCACGGTTTACTTGGACTCGCCAGTCCATCGCGGAGCACCCCAGTATTGAGAACAGGTCAGCCTTCACAGCTCCGCCTTCCCCACCACCTCCTCAGCGATCAAAGTGTTCTAGCGCCGGGTTAAAAGGAAAAAGTCTCCTGTATTCCAATGAAAGCAGCAGGAAACCAAAATCATTCTCGCCATACTGTTCACTCGCGTGAAAGAACAATATGGGTCCGATTTCACGTAGGTTGGTCAAGACATCCCAAACAGACTTTGATCTCCCGCCCGCCCACCCAGGAATCGCGGCTGACCCAAATTTTTCTTACAGCCATGTTCTTCTTCATTTTGAAAACGGCTAGCGCGAGGGTCCGGAGTAACCCGCAACGGGTCTCGCCCAAAAGATCGATATTGCCAATAAATAGTAATATGTTGTATTACCAGTAACATATACATAATCTTCATCAAGAGCGACGATGTTCAAAGAACACCTATATTTGGCCAGAGCGTCGGAAAGCAGCCGGTGTGCAAGCATGCTATTTGGTCCTGCATGGTCATGTCACGTGTACTTGTAACGACAAGCTGTAATATATGCAGCCGGTGTGCAAGCATGCTATTTGGTCCTGCATGGTCATGTCACGTGTACTTGTAACGACAAGCTGTAATATAAGGTTGGTCAAGACATCCCAAACAGACTTTGATCTCCCGCCCGCCCACCCAGGAATCGCGGCTGACCCAAATTTTTCTTACAGCCATGTTCTTCTTCATTTTGAAAACGGCTAGCGCGAGGGTCCGGAGTAACCCGCAACGGGTCTCGCCCAAAAGATCGATATTGCCAATAAATAGTAATATGTTGTATTACCAGTAACATATACATAATCTTCATCAAGAGCGACGATGTTCAAAGAACACCTATATTTGGCCAGAGCGTCGGAAAGCAGCCGGTGTGCAAGCATGCTATTTGGTCCTGCATGGTCATGTCACGTGTACTTGTAACGACAAGCTGTAATATATCATGGCTTGACTTGTACTTACAAGACTTTAATATATCAAACTGACTATATGGCCTGCAAGAGTCCTTGCGGAAGGGAAGTGGATTTCTGGAGTCATGTGGGTTTTGACCATGGAATCACGTTCGCTACATACTTACAGTCTCAGTTGTCTCCACCACACCCAGAGAAATGCATAATTAAAGGCCGATGTATCCCCTACATATATCCAGGTTAGAAACTTAAACATGGGCACATGGTGTAGTTGGTTATCACGCCCGCTTAGCATTACTTGGTAATCGTTGCGGGCGGTGCCCGGTTCAATTCCGGGTGTGTCCAATACATTCTATCACGCCCGCTTAGCATTACTTGGTAATCGTTGCGGGCGGTGCCCGGTTCAATTCCGGGTGTGTCCAATACATTCAAACATCTGTTTGTTTTTTTGCGTAGGTCGTTTCCCTTCAACGCCAATGGCAAAGAAAGTCATTCCATTACACCAGAATATTCCTCGCTTGACTTGAGCTTGCTTCTATGACGTGAGTTAGGGCATCTAAAGTTTGCCATGCAACACCACTAATGATTGAAGATTGTGAAAAGAGCTTGCTTCTATGACGTGAGTTAGGGCATCTAAAGTTTGCCATGCAACACCACTAATGATTGAAGATTGTGAAAACACAGTAAGACTCGATTTACTGCTCTTGTCTACAATGTTTTTCACCAAGTCTCAGTAGATCACAATGCCGTTAACTGACGACTTTCCTTACGCAGGGCCACTGCACCTAAAACTTGACTTGTATTTTATACATACTTCTATTCAACTTCAATACACTGGGTGAAATCCTGAAGAGACATCTTGCCGGCGGCGGAAGCTCGAGCCCAGACCGTTGTCATTTTTTTTACAATCGTTGCTTCCTTTCAATCCGCGCATCAGCCAAATTGTCTTGAGCAAAACAGGAGAAAAGAGAAAGTGGAAAAGTGGAGTGGGGTTCCTTTCAATCCGCGCATCAGCCAAATTGTCTTGAGCAAAACAGGAGAAAAGAGAAAGTGGAAAAGTGGAGTGGGGTTTGATAAATGTGCAAGAGAACAGAGGATGAGAAAGGAAATGATATCTACTGTTGCGAAGCATCTTTCTCGGCAGCGAAGACGAGGAGGTCGACGACGCGCTTAGAGTAACCCCACTCGTTGTCGTACCAAGCAATGAGTTTGACGAAGTTCTCGTTAAGCTGGATACCGGCAGCTGCGTCGAAGATCGATGAGGCGTCATGTCCGACGAAATCGGCGGAGACAAGAGCATCATCGGTGTACTCAAGGATACCCTTGAGAGGACCTTCGGAAGCCTCGCGCACGGCAGCCTTGATCTCCGCATATGTAGTCTTCTTCTCTAGACGGACGACTTGAGAGGACCTTCGGAAGCCTCGCGCACGGCAGCCTTGATCTCCGCATATGTAGTCTTCTTCTCTAGACGGACGACGAGATCGACAACGGAAACATCAATGGTCGGAACACGGAAGGAGAGACCACTAAATGCTGTCAGAATTATGCACGAAAATAAGCTAGTTGTCTTACGTGAGTTTTCCGTTGAGACTGGGGATGACTTTGCCAACGGCTTTGGCAGCACCAGTGGATGAGGGGATGATGTTGTTGTTGACGCTGCGTCCGCCACGCCAATCCTTGTGAGAAGGGCCATCGACGGTCTTTTGAGTGGCAGTAGTGGCATGGATGGTGCTCATCAAGCCTTCGATAATGCCGAACTTGTCATGAATAACCTTGGCGAGGGGCGCAAGGCAGTTAGTGGTGCAAGAGGCGTTGGAGATCTAGATTAGATAAGATAAATTGCGAGAGAGTGAATCAGGTACATCCAAACAAGCGAGATTAATTGTTACCCACCACCTGATATTTGGAATCGTACTTGTCGAGGTTGACACCGACGACGAACATAGGCGCGTCGGCCGAAGGAGCAGAGATGATGACCTTCTTGGCACCACCCTGAAGATGGAGTCCAGCCCTGATTGCGGACAAGTCAGTGGAACCCCACGGAATAGATTTTTGAAATTACGCCTACTTCTCGGTGGTGGTGAAGACACCCTTAAAAATTAATCATATCAGTCTTATCCGATTGCAGCACTCTGGCAGAAAAAAACATACAGTTGACTCGACAACATACTCAGCACCGACTGATGACCACTTGATGTCTTGGGGGTTCTTCTCGCCGAAGACGGCGATTGGCTTGCCGTTGACCCAGAGCTTGCCATCCTTGGCCTCGACTGTTCCCTTGAAACGTCCATGAACGGAGTCATACTTGAACATATAGACCTAAACACGCGTAAAAACTGCTGTTCATCAGCTCTCGACAACTCTGGACAGACCATGTATTCAAGGTCAATGAAAGGACTGCCAAGAAACAAATGAGACAAATCTGTAGAATCACCACCCAATAATTAGAGGACTCACTCGTTCACAGCGACAACGTTGACTTTGTCGTTGAGGAGAGCATTACGGAGAACGATACGGCCAATACGACCTAAGACGTGTTAAAACCCAACGTTACTCAAAAGGGAATATAGACTCACCGAAACTTGAAGGCGACAAGTCGAGTCAATCGCAGAAACAAAGAGACAATCAATGTGACATACCCGTTGATACCGACTTTAATGACCTGGAAGATCGTCAGTCACAGAAGTCAATAAGGGAGAGAAGAAGGTCACCATTGTAATTTGAATAAAAAAGTGTGGTGAGAGGAGGTTAGCTGGGTGAATCAGAAAGGGGAGCGCCTTTATAAGATGCTGAGTAGATAATCAATCCATCGGAGATCGATTACAGGTTAGTTTCGTCAAAGTTTCGTCACGTCCCAAATTGGACATTCACGAACATTGGGGAGATTTGCGATGTAAAGTCTGTGTACCTTTGTGCAACTTAGTATAGATACTGGAGCCCATGATCCCAAAAATAAGAGCCTATGCGACCATTTTAAACGACGTTTCTCAAACTTTCTAATGTTTCGGCTGTCCGAATCAATCTAGACCGGAGACGCGTCGGATGACCGGCCCCACCCAGGAACGTTCTTTGGCAGCAACCAATCAACGAGCGAGCGTGCTTCCATCTACGCCCATCTACGCTGGTCTCGCCCAAACATCGAGTATCATCTAGCCTTCCGTTTGGACTCTGGCTTCGCACGGACAACGCCCATCTACGCTGGTCTCGCCCAAACATCGAGTATCATCTAGCCTTCCGTTTGGACTCTGGCTTCGCACGGACAACCATATAACCTCGAGGATGAGAAGACAACCGGTTATATATACGCGAATGCACGTGTTTCCGCCGCACTGTCCCTCGCGACATATCGGCATTTCTTTCCATTCAAAAATGTGACACATTCGCGCAACGGAAATATTGGCAGTGGACGTTGTATTCTGATTATATTCTGATACACAATCTCTACATTGGTTTCCCGTGTTAGAATAGTATGAGGATAACTAGAGAACGAACTCCCTGGCCAAATGAATCCAGGTCGAGCTTCAAAAAAAAAGCGTCTCAGCTTTTCTCTACATAAATCGCTTCATTACTCTCCAGGACTTTTGCGAAGCCGCCTGCCGAGCTTGGCTCCCCATTGCGACTGGCGTTATATGGACTATTAGATGTGTCCATCATTCCAAATTATGTTTCAGGGATGCCATCAAGCTTACCCTGGACGCTGTAATACGTATACTATTAGATGTGTCCATCATTCCAAATTATGTTTCAGGGATGCCATCAAGCTTACCCTGGACGCTGTAATACGTATGTATATCCGTGGGGATGCACTGCTCCTTTTTTGAGCTCTGAGGCCTCCGTCCATGCACAGATGGGTACGCATGATATTATCTTGGTATCATAGAACGATAACTCGTTTTGCATGTCAGTGTGGCAGATTCCGAGAGTTCTGTCTGGATAGTAGCTATTATTAACTGGTCTTGTGACAATCAGTACAGCCTTTGAATATTCATGTACCTCTTCTCGGCGTCTTCTTTCCAAGAGTTTCTGCTTCCATGCAAGTCGTATAGCGAGTATATAATCCGAAAATTCGAACATTCATAGGGACGAAAAATAGTCCAGCTGTGCAGGCGAAACTATGATGTCTTCTCAGTTATGTCTTTTCAGTTAGTCGAAACATTGTGAACCAAGTGGGGTTAGAGGCTGTTAGAGGTCGAACTCGGTCACATGATTGACGCGCCTATGGTTGAAAAGTTTAATTTGGCTTTCAACTGCGTTCTACGGCCACCTTCACGATCTCAAGCTCGCAATATCGCTGAGAGCTGCCTGTTATGTGGGCAAAACTCACAAATGTTCTGAGGCCTCGTGGGGTTCAGGAAGACCATGAACCACCGCCATTATCGCCGTCTCAACCAGCTCGTGACGGCGCCATATCCAGGGTGTTCGAACAACATCCAAACTCGTCCGTTTTTCACAACAAGTCGGAGGGTCAGCTCGTGACGGCGCCATATCCAGGGTGTTCGAACAACATCCAAACTCGTCCGTTTTTCACAACAAGTCGGAGGGTCGCTCAAGCCCTAGCCCCCCACCATCGCCATGAGGAATACCAAACGAAACATGTTCAAGAGGTTATCAAAAGCACCGCCCAAGGAAGACAGTGACTCAATGCAAGCACTGTCACCATACATAGGGCAGACAAAGAAGACGAAGGGATTTTTGAGCAATAGTAACAGTGAGTGATCAATCAAGCCAACTCGAGTAGCCGCGGTAACACTGTCAACTAGATTCGCAGCTTCACTTTCCAAACTACCTGACCACAGATCATCATCCGATATATTGCGCCCTTCTATCGACTCAGACGCTCGTCAAAACGCCACAGCCGGTGCGAGTAAAACAGCACCGACCTTCACTTGATATTTTACGCCAAGATGCATCTCCAGAACCAACACCTATGACGCCGTCAGGTGACTTCAGGTTTGGTCTGTCCGATCTATTCTTCGCGATCCCAACACACCTGGTACCGGCCAGAACGTACGGTTCTTCTCTCGAAATGCGTACAAGGTTATGAGCCCGGATCCATCCACGGAGACTGAATTCCAATCTATAATTCCGTCGTCCCTTGAGCCATCTCCATCAGCTGCATCGCAAGAACCTCTCTTTGACCGCCTTCAGATGAGCCCAAAGCTCTCTGGGACATTGCCCGTGACCCGAGCCTCAACGAGTAGTAAAGCTATGCGTCCTAGTGCCACAGAGGTTTTCTCGCTGGATAATTCTGACATGCGCTCGCCACAAGGACAGTCTCAATTTCTCGAGTCGAGCAACTTCATGTCGCCCATTTCCCCTCCTGACTTCAACGACCCCGACATGTCACAACCCCTTGATCTTCCTAAGGTCCCGCCGGGCCTTGGCTTCGAGGTTTCGGAGCCCTCGTTAGATAATGTTATTAGCATGTCTATGACTGACGACAGTCATAATAATCATGGGGCGGGCATAAAGGCCTCCGGTGTGGCTACTTCGACTCCAGCATGTCTATGACTGACGACAGTCATAATAATCATGGGGCGGGCATAAAGGCCTCCGGTGTGGCTACTTCGACTCCTTTGAGAGACAAGGGCAAAGGAAGAGCTATAACCATTCCCAATGACATGGCTCCCGATAATGCCCAAGTGTCTGCCCCGATGCTATCGATGAGGGGATTTTCCACTCGCAAGATAGATCCACCCGTATTCCCCCTGGGCTCCATACCGTAGCAACTCATTCAGCTTCGGTCAGACGGTCTTTCACTCTATCAACGCTGCCAGCCCCGCGGCCGCAGGTTCTTCATATTCTCCCGCTTCAGACTTGAAGGCATCTCTCTTGAACAAGGATGGCACCGATCTTTCTGCTGACAGGTCGAAGAGCCAAAGCCGTGCGCTCAACGACACCACCATCTTCCAATCAATGATACAATCCCCACCCAAGGCTCCGGAGGCCGACATAAACGATGAGTATCTCGTAGTGTACTCCAAGCCCGAAATTCCCGATCCGTTCCGTGCAAACGCGACGACGTATTATACCCCTCAAACCATGATACCTGTCACTCCACCGCAAGGTGTCCCCCAGCATGTGCGCAAGACGTCGAAGGATGAAAACCTTATTGTTTCACTCCAGACACAGTTGGCCTTGCAGACCGAGCTGTGCCAACAATACGAGAATGACCTACGATCGCGGGATGAGCTGGTGGAGATTCTTGGCAAGAAACTGGGTGATGTCGAGAAGGAAGACTCGAAGAGGAGGAGCGTGCTTAAGATCTGGAAGAAGAAGGTTCAGGAGCTCGAGAGGACATGTCGGTATCTTGAGGAAGAGGTGGAGGGATCGAGGCAGAACAGCATGGAGCGAAGCATTATGGATGAGGCGAGCGGGGAGGCACTGCGAATGTTACATCGCCAGATTTCTGTTTTAGAGCAAGAGAAGACGGAGTGGGTGAAGAAAGAGGAGATCCTGAGGGAAGAGATAGGGACACTGGAAGGTATCGTGAAAGAGCGCGATACAGATGTCGAGAAACTCCAAGACACTTTGCGAAGTCGCGACGAGAGCAAAACAGTGATACGCGATGCAGAGGAACAGACGGAGCGGATGGGTGACGACAGTCGTTTGCCGATCGACGAGGAGGAGCTGGAGAGATTCATGGTTGAGACGCAGCTGATGGAGGAGGAGGTGACGACAGTCGTTTGCCGATCGACGAGGAGGAGCTGGAGAGATTCATGGTTGAGACGCAGCTGATGGAGGAGGAGGGAGAGGATGGGAGGTCTCACAACATGGAACTTCAGCGGGCGGAGGAGAAGACTATGGTTGTGAGGAAGATGGAACATCTTGAAGCAGAGAAGTCGACTTTAATGGCAGACCTGGACAGTATTAAACTTCGACTGGGGGCAAGGAATGAAGAGTATCGTGTCTTGGAGGCCGAGTTAAACGCTCAGTGGGAGCATACTGAGAAGACGTCTGAGAAGATGACGGCACTTGAGCAGAAGGCCGCTAGCCTGGAAGAAGAACGTGGCGCTCTCTATCACGAGGTTGGAGAACTTAAACATAAGATGGCCACTATGGGGACTGAAGCGGACGAAAACGAGGTTAAGAAGGCAGAACTCGAGGCTCAACTTCAAGAAGTGTGGGACCACAAAGAGGATCTCGAAAGGGAGAAGGCAGAGGTAAGTCCCATACTTTTCTCATGACACGGATCTGATCATGGGCATTACAGCTCGAAGATCAACTCCAACAAGAACGCGATCACTCTGACGAACTTTCTCGTGCTTTACAAGAACATGCGGATCGCATTGCACAACTCGATCAAGAACGCAAGTTCTCACAAGAGAACGTGTCCCGCCTTGAAGAGAAGCTCCGACAACGCGACGAAGAGGAAAAGGAACACTTGCAGCAGGTCAAGCAACGTGAGGCCGAGGCTGAGAAACTCCGTGAGGAGACCAGCAATCTTCGCAGAGAAAACACGCGTACTGCTGATGAACTCAAGCGTGCTCTCGAGGCGGCCTCGTTGCAGGAATCCGGAGCCCGAGCACAGGTGGAAGATCTAGTTCGTCAACAAGCCACCTTGGACATTGAGCTAAAATCTTCGACCGACAAGATGAACGCCTTGAAGGAGGAGGTTGAACGTCAGCGGAGAAGAATTCAAGTACTTCAGCAGGAGAGCGCGGATAAGGAAGTCAAGCTCGTACAATTGAACAAACAGCATCAGCGAGATAAAGAAGACCTGGAGGGCATGAACACAGCCCTAGATTCGAAACAAATGGAACTGGAACTCGTGAGTCATGCTTTCTCTTTAACAATGTGGTTTTTGCGCTCATGCAGCTACATGCAGCTCAAGCGCAACCTTGGCATTCGTGGTACGGCTGGCGCGACTCCTGCACCAAACTCGCGAGTGACGACCAGTCGTCGCGACTCGGCTGTTTTCTCCACTCCCACTGTGTCACGTCCTCCATCCTCAGCGTCAGAAGCTGGAAGCGTCACGAGCAAGAGACCTAGTGTAGAGCCTACATCGGCTATAAAGATCACCACACTCGGCCAGAGTGCTCGCCCGAATGTGTCAATGGCCACCTCCACTTCTTCCAAACGTATGGAAGGTTCTATGGGTCCCCCTCCAAGAACACGGCCCCCTATTTCAGGCACGGCGACATCAAAGTCTAACACCCGCGTATCTTCACTGTCACGGTCGTCTTCTGTGAAGCCATCATCGGCTTCCGTGCGTCGAGTCTCTTCTCAAGGGCAAAGCCAAGCTCAAATCAAGACCAAAAACGCGTCACGTCAGACTATGAGCCCAAGCCCAGTACCCAGCGTCTCCGAGCAAGAGAAGGAGAATGTGGACACCGGCTCGAAGAGCGCGGAGAGAAACCTCGTCCCAATGCCCGCTTGAACTCAGTCAATCCTCAAGATGAATAAATCCTCTCTCGGCATCTTTTTTATATCATATGTTAATGTCAGCTACCATCCATTTTATGATCTATGTATGACCCGTTCACTTGAGCTCGTCTCTTCTACTTCTTACTTTGAATTGAATTATTATCTTTCCTTTTTATGACATTGTTTCCCTTGCCTTAACACTTACGTCAGAACGAGTAATGCCTCCCATATTGTTGTCATCTGTACGCTGATCATGAACGATATGCATTTATAGTCTTGAATAAATTTTGTTCCCGAAAAAGTCTTCTGCAACATGAGTTTTCCCGCGACGATCTGAATTGATAGATCGACCCTGACCCGAATCTCCTGGATAATCCATCACCATGGACTCCTTCTCGTCACGAACCGACATACAGAGTGCATGCTTGAGTCTCGAAGGCTGTCTAAGGCTACTTACCCCATTTACAGTTGTTGACGGCTTATCACCATATGAACTTGTTTTGAAAATTTTCAATTGTACATAGATCGATCCATCGTTGGACACTGAACACAAAAGAAACTGGTGGTATTCTCAAAATGTGGTCTCACGCTGACGAACACAGAACCTTATTAGCTGCTAGTGGGCTTTCCTTGTCACATTTTCCTCAGATATCTCATCGTGACATTGATAAGATTGTACTACAAAAACCCGATTTCGAGGAACGATCAACATTTAATTGGCCGGCTAAATATTATCGCCACACGAACTCCTCGGTCGTAGAAAAATAGGACATGTTCAGCAAAAATATTTTTGCTTCTCTTTCGTACGCCTCTCCCCGAGGTACCGTATTCCTAAGTTCAATATAGGAAGGTCACGTACCGCTCGAAAAGAAACATTTACCTTCCTCGAGATTCCCCTATTAGTTTGCATTTTTCAAACATGGGCTTCGATAGACCCACTCACTCGCTCAGCAGCTCGGATGCGGACGACAAGGAGCTCGTTGCATTGGGCTACAAGCCTTCATTCAAACGAGAATTTTCTAACATAGCAACGGTATGCACCACTAAATGGCTACAGTTATCCATCTTAAAGTATTTTGTATAAAGATTAGCTTCGCGTTCAGCATCATGGTCAGACTAGCAATTTTTTTTCGAACCTCTGTCTTTCTCAAACTTTGTCTCAAGGGTCTTTGCTCGAGTGTTGCCACCACATTCAACACGCCCCTTCTTCTTGGTGGCCCTGCATCCGTCAATCACGTCCCTATGCCTCGCCACCCCCAGCTTTACTGAACTTCTTCTTTCAGGTAACATGGTGCTGGATTTTGGGAGCATCTATGTGCTTTACGCTTGGCTCAAGTATCGCTGAGATCGTCAGCGCATTTCCTACTTGTGGCGGCTTGTACGTCGCGAGCTATTTCGCATCTATTCCTCCCATCTGAAATATTCTATAGATATACGGCGTCTGCTGAGTTGACGCCAAAGAGGTACCGCGCAAGGGTATGGATTCTTCATCTGTTATGTTGTCCTTTGTATTTGGGATTAATTTAATGACAGGTCGGTTGGGTGGTTGGCTGGCTAAACATTCTTGGTATGTAAAGACCCCGTGTTTTTTTGATTTCCTTAGTCGATTTTAATCTTGGTCTCGCAAGGCCAAATTGCGGGCGTTTCTTCTACTGAATTCGGTCTGTCCAACATGATTTGGGCTGCAGTTGTCATCGGCAAGGTACTAGTTCTACGCTGGTCCAAGATGATCTCCGCTGATACCCAACAGGGCGGCAATTACGAAGTCACCCAGGCTAAAGTCGTGGGCCTTTTCGTTGGACTTCTAATAGTCCACGGGATCCTGGTGCGTACTTCACACCCAGGAATAGCTCAATACTCACCATTTTCCGAAGAATTCACTCGCGACACGTCAATTAGCACGTTTGACGACTGGATTTGTATTTGTTAATTTGGGAACAACCTTCTGTATTTCTTAAACCCCGCCAGTGTTTCTTGATTTTCTGAAATTTTGTCTCCTCGAAGTGATCATCATCGTTCTCCTTGCAACGACACCTCGTTCTGAAATGCATCCTGCAAGCTATGTTTTTGGGTCTGCCGGGGTCGTCAACCAAACTGGAGGATGGAACACGGGACTAGCATTCCTGTTCGGACTTCTCAGCGTTCAATGGACAGTACGTACCTTCTTTTCCTTGAGCTGATAAATTGCACGATGATGAATCAATTTCCTAGATGACGGTAAGTGTGGCGCTCTGACATAAGATGCACCTGTTTATGGAGTTGCAGGATTATGATGCTACCGCTCATATCTCGTGAGTATTGTCTTTTTCTTGTGTCTTGATTTTGTCGGAATGGAGTTGCAGGATTATGATGCTACCGCTCATATCTCGTGAGTATTGTCTTTTTCTTGTGTCTTGATTTTGTCGGACTCAATGTGATATATAGAGAGGAGGTCCGACGTGCAGCATATGCTGGTAGGTTGGATCAACATCATGTCAACTGTTTGCCGTTGATATATTTGGATCAATAGCGCCATCGGCAATTTTCATTGCTGGTCAGTGTAACTAGATTTTTCACCTTTTCATGTACCAACTGCAATCTAGTACTTGGCACGGGCCTCATCGGATGGGTTCTTAACATCGTTGCTATTCTGTGCTCTGGACCACTGTGCGTCCCACCTATGAGAAGATGATCATAATGATGTAATTCTAGTGAAACCTTCCAGGGCCATCCGGCTCTGCTTTTCTTGAGGTGATTCTAAGGTTCCCTTTTTGTGATTCTAACACTGGTCCTAGATTATGTACCTGCGCATGGGAAAGACCGGTGCACTTATCCTCTGGGTACGCGCTCCCCATACTGTCTATTCATTCCGTCCTTTGACCAAACAATACAGACCTTTGTCTGCCTAACTGCATTTTTCGTCGTACAAACCGCTCTTCAAGCTGTATCACGTACTACATATGCATTCAGCCGCGACAACGGTGCGTCGTCTATCCAGATTCGCATTACCTTTACCTTTCTGAGCTTGTTTGTGTCCTTAGGGTTCCCTGATCGTGGATTCTTCGGCCACATCAACCAGAAAACGCACACACCCATCCGTTCGATCTGGCTTTGTACCTTCGTAAGCATCCTTCCAGGCCTACTCGATCTCGCCAGTCCCATCGCTGCCAACGCCGTCTTCTCCCTGACGGCCATGGCCCTCGACTTGAGCTATATCATCCCCATTTTCCTCCGACGATTCTTCGAGAATCACCCAGAGGTGCAGTTTAAGCCCGGCCCCTTCTACATGGGAACCGGATTGCTAGGAAAAATGTGCAACACAACTGCTATTTTGTGGACGCTCTTCGTTTGTGTCATCTTTTCCTTCCCCACATATCTACCTGTCACGAAGGATAATATGAACTATGCCTCGGTACGTTATCCACCATTTACGCCTCCAAGTCTTGGTGTTCCAGCCTTCTTTCAGGTCATCACTATTGGTGTCCTAATACTCTCGGGGTATGTTATACTTCATTTACTCTTGGTGTTCCAGCCTTCTTTCAGGTCATCACTATTGGTGTCCTAATACTCTCGGGGTATGTTATACTTCATTTACGCACAATCTTTCTGCTCATCTTTCACAACAGACTTTGGTGGATTCTCGGCGCACATAAATATTATCATGGCCCACAATCAAATTCACGAGCTGGCTTCTGCGAAAGATCTTGCTGCTAGCAGCATTGACACCCAAGACACCGAAATTGTCGGGGTTGAGGTTACTGAGGTGTAACGAAAACATTAATGGGCAAACAAAAACTTAGATGATTTGAATTTCCAAAAGTAACAGGATTATATCTTTGATGTTAATACCTCTCATATTGCCAATTGCTTACGCATACTCAGTAATTTACATGTATGTACGATGTGTATCCCACATCTTCGTCTCATTTCTCGTTAGAGGCGACTGGCTGAAAAAAAAACCTTCGTCTTTGAATGATCAGCGCACGCAAGCTACAAAGGTAAATAGTGAATTGCTTGAGTACGAATGAAGATGAAAATTTCTGCTGTCATTGATTCATATATAAAGTCGAAAGAAATCAGACAAAACATTTGTATGCGGAAACACGCCATAATCAAAATTTCTAATAAATATAACTGCCAAGGGTAGAGGGGCCGGGGTGGCAGTATATTGTACACGGATAGTAGAGCAAGAAAACCAGGAAAACCTACAATAAGACAATATGAGACGTTCTGTACAGACTCTTACTCAACTCTTTGCTTCTTGCCGTCCTTGTCCGCCTCAGGATGGGCCTCGCCGGCCTCCCGTTTTAGCGACCCGCTATCAGGACGGGCATGCACAGGCGGGGCATTTTGCTGCATTTGGCCTGATGTCGCTGTTGAGGCGACAGCTGCCATGGCACCCCGAAGGGCGTCGAGCTCGGCTTCGGCCCTCGCCCGTGCTTCGCGCTCCCCCTCCCACATTTTCTTCATCTCCTCAAGTTGCGTTTGCAGATCACCCATAGCCTGATCCATGAGTAATTTCTCCAGTGTCCATTTCTCGATGTTCCGTGCCTCATTTTCTTTAAGATGGTGGATATACTGCACGGCACGAGAAAGTTCTCCAGTGTCCATTTCTCGATGTTCCGTGCCTCATTTTCTTTAAGATGGTGGATATACTGCACGGCACGAGAAAGATAGCACCTTTCGCTTTCTCGCCTGACCCGTTCGGCACAATACGACCAAGCTCGTTGATGCCCTCGTTGATGTTTCCACGGCGTCGACGTTCGACTTCTTTCTGCAACAGAAGATGAGACACCTACGACTATAAAAATTCAGCAAAAAGCACTGACATGATTGTCCTTCCGCTGCCGAGTCCACTCATCGCTGCCCATCGTCGCGCTCCGTCCCCCTCGTCCCCTTGTCGCCGTAGAACCCTGCACCGACGATTTCATATCAGAATTGGCAGCAGCCTGCGCTGCCGCCACCGCAACAGCAGCAGCACGACGTTCTTCCTCGCTGGCGTCTGGTTGGCCGGGCATCTGAGGTGGCTGAGGAGCTGAAGTGGGGGGTGAAGCAGACATCGCTACCGCCGAGAGATGACCGAGATTGGGAGGACCACGAGGGTGAGACGATGGGCCGGGGTCATTGATACCTGGGAGGCCGCCAGCAGGGTGAGGCGGCGGGAAAGCGCCCGGTGGAAACTGGGGCTGTTGGGCAGAGAGATTGGAGAGAGTTTGCGCAGCATCCTCTTTGCCTTCGTTGAACTACGTCGATGGACCGTCAGTACGACATATTGGATGACGAAATGAGCTGGAAAAAAAAGAGTGACCCTTCCTCCGCGTGACTATTGGCGAGATACTCGTGCTCTGCTCGTGCACCGTGTCTCGCGACAGTCACGTGTGGGGTAATTAACGATCGTCGAATCGCGCAAGGTAGGTCGTGGCGCAGAAGACGGTCCGAGCACAAAAAGAGGCGTACAATAGACAGGAGCAAAAATAGATTAAACATACCTTGCCGAGAACGCCAGGCAGGTTCCTTAGGAGATTCATAAGCTGTTCTGAACCGATACCTTGAAGACTGCTGAGATCGGCAGGCAGCATCTGAATACCTGGCTGTTGCTGTGGCGGCTGCTGAGGAACACCAGCACCTGGATTGTGAGACATGGTTGGGTCATGGGTAGCAGGAGTAGGAGGCGCCATTGCTGAAAATTTCGAACGAGGCTTTCCTGTAGGTATCGTTGATCGTTGAATCCAAGAAACGTGCTAGAAGTACGTACAAATTTTGCACAGCGTAAACCTGTATACTACGGTGCGGGAAAAGTGGGTCAAGAAATTTAGAAAGGGCAAAAATATTATTGATTGATGAGCTGGGAACAATGAGAATTGTGCTCGAGTCGAACTAGCTATGCTCGACGATGTTTCTTGCGATGAAGAGATGGGGGACGAGGCCTGGACTCCTGGAGGGAAAGTAAGGGGGATGAGAGAACGTGAAAGTCACGACTGTCGTGACCACAAGCCCTGTGACCTCGAAATCACCAACACAAATTCCCACGCCACCAGCTGACCTGCATGTGCACGGCTTCTCCCGATCACTTGTTCCAGATCTCAGATTGCGGTCAAATGGATTGTTATACTGTTACAGGCTTTTTCTTTTCTATCACACGAGAGACACCACTTTTTCTATCCAGCCCCGGTTTATTTACAGTCTAGAAGGGCCCTCCTCGGCTTCCTTCTTGTAAGCCTCTGCAACAAAAGTGGTACCCTGAAAGAATAGGTTAATTGTCGTCACTCCGGGGTAAACAGCTACGTACAGTCTTGATGTTGGTCAACAGCTCGGGAATTGCGGCCTTGACGAGGGCCTGCTCCCTCTCCGTGATCTTACCAAGCGGGGAAATTTTAGTGACACCCTCAGGCTATCGGAAGTCAATCAGCCTGAAACTCAGGGGATAGAGAACATATCAAGCGGGGAAATTTTAGTGACACCCTCAGGCTATCGGAAGTCAATCAGCCTGAAACTCAGGGGATAGAGAACATATGTGCAGACGTACGCCAAGCTCTACAACCGAAGAGAAGAACTCGAGCTCTTGACCAAGCTCCTTGGCAAGGGCAGCTCCGCCAGCAGGATCCGCAGAGAGGGAAACGTACGAGGGGGCAGCAAGGCCCTTCTCGCCCTTGAGAGCACGAATGACCTTTGCGGCAAACTCAGCGCCGGCGTACGCCATGGACAAGGTCGCCGATCCGGCGCCATCCTTGGCCTTGACAACTTCGTCACCGCCGAACTGGATGCGTTTAACCAAGGCCTCGTATTTCTCGGCCGTGAGGTCCGCGGGGAGGGCATGTGAGGATTGAGAGAGGAGAGGAACGATCTAAGGCAAGTCAATATTACATTCTTGACTCCTCGGATCACGTACGGTAACGCCACTGTGGCCACCGACAACTGGAACAACGACGGAGGGCGCCAAGGACAGATCACCGAGGATCTCAGAAACGAAGGTCGAGGAACGGACGACGTCCAGGGTAGTGACACCGAAGAGACTAGGGACAGATCACCGAGGATCTCAGAAACGAAGGTCGAGGAACGGACGACGTCCAGGGTAGTGACACCGAAGAGACTAGGTACTATGAGCGGACAAAGGGAACCAGTGCTCTAATTAAGCTTACCGCTTGGGGTCATAGACACCGTGTTTTTTGAAAACCTCGGCAACAATTGGGACGGTGGAATTGACAGGGTTGGAGATGACGAGGACGAATGCCTTGGGTGCAACAGTGGCAACGCCAGTGGCCAACTCCTTCACAATACCACCGTTGATCTTGAAGAGATCATCTCTACTCAGTGAGGATGATCAGGAATCAGAAAAACTCGCATGCAATCTTATCTCACCTTGTCATCTACAAAAATATGAGCCATCAGTTTAATCTACGTGTCGTTAGAGAAATACATACACCAGGCTTCCTAGGGACACCGGCAGGGATCACGACGATATCTGCACCGGTGAGGGCCTTCTTGAGTCCATCGTCAGGCTTCAAGAATCCCTCGACCTTTGAGGGGGTCGAGATGTGGGAGAGATCGGCGGCAACACCAGGGGTGTTGACGATATCAAACAGCCCGAGCTAAAATACATGATTATACTCGATCACATCGTCAGTACGCCAGCTTACCTCAGTCACGAGAGGGTTAGCTTTCAAGAGAAGCGAGAGAGGTTGACCGATACCGCCTTGAAAAAACCTCAGCACAAACCTTCAAAACAGCACGATCCATGATAATCGCACTCACCAGCAGCGCCGAGGACAACAGCTTTCACCATTTTGACGTCAAAGGGTGGTTATTCGATCCATGATAATCGCACTCACCAGCAGCGCCGAGGACAACAGCTTTCACCATTTTGACGTCAAAGGGTGGTTATTCGAGGAGGGAGGTAGGATGTACTGGGGGATGAGGAGAAAATGAAAGATTGGCGATAATCTCCAAGTAATACCCGGCCACTGATCCATTACACGTGATTCGACGCGACGTCGCGAAAATCACAGCACCGGAAGCCAGTTGGCGCATGCATAATTTCCCGACCCCTCCCGAAGGTCACGACCCTTGAAGTTCTCTCCAATCTTCGAAATAGCCAGTTGGCGCATGCATAATTTCCCGACCCCTCCCGAAGGTCACGACCCTTGAAGTTCTCTCCAATCTTCGAAATAATTCCCAGTGACCGTAACTCTTTGATTGAGGCGAAGTGACCAAACGACACGGGTAAAAAGACAAACGAACGAACGAATTCAGAACACCCTTGACGTTCTTTCTGACTTCCAAACACTTCTCGGTGACCGTCCTCATTGTTATTACCATAACAAACCCTTTGACTGACGCAAAGTGACTAAACAACACGGTGAAGACAGACGAACGCACGAACGCATTAGCAACACCCTTGAGAAGTTGTTTTAAACTTCCAAATACTTCCCGATGACCGTCCTCATTGTCATAACCATGTCTCATGTCCATCCCTCTGATTAACGAGAAGTGACCAAACGACACGGTCATAAGACGAACGAACGAACGCAGAGCGCAGCAACCCAGGATGACTCTAAACCCTAATATGATATGACGTGAGCCAAACAAAAAACGAGGCATCTTCAATTAACTAGCGAATGTTCCAAATACGAGCTTCTCCATGGATGCCCAAGCTTTTGGACCATCCAACAAGAAACATCACTACGACCCTGATAAATGGAAACCACGAACGGTCGTCGTGGTCCCCATGCCGTGCTCTATGAAATCACCTCGTGCTACATAAATCCAAAGGGCTACGATACCGCGGTATGTCCGAACTATCCATGACCTTGAACATAGGGTTCATCGGCAGCACATCCTCCCTGAGAATCACGTATATGTCATTCTGTCCGAACTATCCATGACCTTGAACATAGGGTTCATCGGCAGCACATCCTCCCTGAGAATCACGTATATGTCATTCTTCGTTTCGTCATGAACGTAATATGTATGTATGCAAGTATGTACATATATATAGCACTAGTCTAGTAGTAGGCCCTAGGGCCTGTGGACCCCCTGGTGCGCCGCACCTCGACGAATACGGTTATGGGCAAAACCCGCCATCGTTCCAACCCAGCTCGAATCAATTTCCCGATTTAAAAAAACTGCTTAAAAACACCCAAGGCACACAGAGGCACACCACGAGATAAAAATAGCTCACGGGCGCGACGTTACCTTGCAGGGGGATGTTTACGCTCAGGGGGGCAGGGGAGGGCAGGGGACCCAAAACCCAAAAGCAAGGTCCGATGAAAATCAAAACCATACTCGATCTGGGTCTGATTTGATTATCCATGGTCGCCTATTTTGAGGGTTTACTATACCATCCCACCCAGCTGAATTATACCAAAAATCGAATGCTTGAAACGACTCCTACAAATGACAAACGTGAACCACACCACGGGGTCCAACCGTCCAACGTCCACCCTCCGCCGGTAATGTCGCCACTTAGACACCTCCCGCGGCAACGACAAAAATATCCATCCATCCATCCATCCCGGCCACACAGCCCGATAGTCCGAGCTGACAACAAGACCCTCACTCACGGAGAAGAGACATCACATCACATCCATCCCGGCCACACAGCCCGATAGTCCGAGCTGACAACAAGACCCTCACTCACGGAGAAGAGACATCACATCACAACACGCACACCTACCCACCCCCAAATCCAATTCCCACATTCGTACTCCAAAAAACAACAAAAACTCATTCCATCAATCCATCAAGCAAAGGACCCTTGACATCTCCAACCCCCAAAATCCAACTTCCGAACGTCAATGACGTCGAGGGTGGGGTTGAGGGGTGAGTGGGGTGAGAGGAGGTCACAGCGGTTCCAGGGTACCATGACACCTCGTGCACAAAGTTATCCCAGAAGGGGACATCCCAATCCCAAACAACCGGCGCCGGCTTGAGGCTGCGCCAGATAAACGAAACATTTTGTATGTACAATATGGGTACGCAGCATGTATGAGAGGTCGCGATCAGGATCAGCGGGCCGACGACTCCACCGAGTCCGCTAGTATGGGTATGGCTATGTATGCATGTATGTAACGTACGTACGTACTCGCGTGCGCGGTGCGCGTTATCTCCATACCTCGCTCCAGGCCGGGACGACACGGGCGGGGATGGAATGTATGTATGGAACAAAGAACAAGAAACAAAGAACGAAGAACAAAAGACAAAAGAACAAAGAGAAGAAAAAAAAAGAGTATCGGAGTATCGGATAAAACTCAGCATTCAAGCTCAAGTTTCACAAAAAGACCCGCAAAAAAGAAAAAAGAAAACCCGAAATTTAAATTTGAAACCCAAACCACAGAAACCGTCCGTCCGCCCGCAAGCATGGGCCTCACCATGCCATGACGCAAACACAAATACATACAAATACGACTATTGTCTGTCCCCCGTCGCTACGTAACGTACGCACAGCTACCCCGGCTCCATACAAATTACAAAAACACCCAACCACAGGGGGGGCGGACGGAGGTGGGGTGCGGCCGTCCACGACAACAGAATAGAAATGCACACATACATACAATACATAGGAACAAGGACCACATTCAAGCGTAGTTAGGGGGGTGTGTGGGTAGAAAGGGGTTTGAATTCGTTAAAGCTCAGTGTTCAAGCTCAAGTTTCACAAAAAGACCCGCACCGCAAAAAAGAAGAGAGAAAAGACAAGAAAACCCGAAATTTGAAACCCAAACCGTCCGTCCGCAAGCATGGGTACCTCACCATACTACAAATACAAATACATACAAATACGACTATCCGTCGCTACTACGCACAGCTACC
The DNA here is from genome assembly GCA_027475525.1 of Macrolepiota albuminosa. Classification (NCBI taxonomy): domain Eukaryota; kingdom Fungi; phylum Basidiomycota; class Agaricomycetes; order Agaricales; family Agaricaceae; genus Macrolepiota; species Macrolepiota albuminosa. The sequence continues at coordinate 411,839 of JAMWFC010000049.1, forward strand.
CCGGCTCCACCCAAATTCCAAATACACCCAACCACAGCGGGTGCGGCCGTCCACGACAACAGAATAGAAATACACACACATACAATACCGTGACATAGGAACAAGGACCACATTCAAGGCGTACGTAGTTAGGCGGTGGTGTGGTGTGTGTGTGGTGTGCGGGTAGGTAGGAAGGGGTTATGTGGATAAACTCGAATTCGTCCGGGTTACCAATGACGCCATTAAAATACATACATATATTGATCCCCATGGCGAACGCATCAAACTTGAAGCAAATCACCCAATCACCCAATCACCAAAAATCAAATTCTCAATCAATACAATCCGCCCAATCCATCAATCCATCAATCAATCTTCACAAATCATCAGACCAAGCCATGCATGGGATGGCATGGGATGAGATACACGGGATGCCCTGTCCCCCTGCCGCTCACGTCGGGGCAACCCAGCGACAGCGACCCCCAAGTGACCCAGGTAATGTGTAAAAAATCGTCCCTGGCCAATGGATATGGATAATAGATAATAATATGGATGGACAGGATGATAAGTATGTAGATAAACGCGGAAGAATGTTCCACGGGTACCGGTACCATGGGCACGTTAACAACTCAACATAACATAGATCTTCCCCACCCCCCCCCCCCACCGGTCCCGCTTCCCGGTTTACCCCCAAAAAATTAAAAAAAAAAACGTCAAACGTTACTTTTTTCCTATCGAAATGCTGCTATAGTAATAGTAATAATAATAATAATAATAATAATGATAATAATAATAATAATAAATCGGTTGTTCGGTCGGGAGCTCGGAGGGAACGAGGCTGCAGGGAGGGTAGGAAAGATCGACGGGTACAGTACGTATCATATCATATCGTACACATACATACGTACGTACGGAGATTACATATGGTGGGTGTGTGGTGTGTATGCACGGCTCGGCTGACACGTTAGTGCGTTGCGTTGCGTTGGGGTTGGGGTGGGTATGGTGGGTATGGGGTGGGGAACAAGTCATCAACGGAGAACATTCTGATTTTGAATGAAATTACATATGTAGTAGGAATCAACGTTCCAACCATCAACACAAGTCATCAACGGAGAACATTCTGATTTTGAATGAAATTACATATGTAGTAGGAATCAACGTTCCAACCATCAACAACAACAACAACATGCACGATGTATCATTAGATCGCAGCGTAAACACCTCATCTTCCGGAAGCCCTAGCCGTAGCCGTAGCCGTCGCCGTAGGCGAAGGGGGGTGTGGTGTGGTGTGGTCGGGGGGTCTAATCGATTACGGCACGGCACAATCCGGCACGACACGGCACAATGGCATAACGGGACGGCACGAGGGGTGTGGTCTGACGAGAGCTGCGCTTCAAGGTTGTCAGCCGCAACAACGGGGGATCTTCATCCAAACAATCCCAATTGCAAAAGCTTGCTTGAGGAAACCCTCAGATTCAGACTCTATTTACTTTCGGGCATTGAAGTTGGAATGGGGGCTGTGTGCCGGTGACGACGAAGGACCGGGTTCTACATACATAGTTAATTAGAGTTTTACCAAATAAACCGGCGAGAGTCCGAGGGATATCCGCCGTAAGTATCGTGCGTAAAATATCGAAGAAAAATAAACAATTCGCATCCATGGGAACGGCAACGGGAACGATAACAGGAAGTTGGCGCACACACACACTCACGCAGAGATAAGGTTAGGTTGTTCAAGACTAACATCTCTTCCTCCCAAACGAAAAGATTAAATAACCCAATGACCAAGAGTAGACATAAAAAACAAAGAGATCTACGTGTGGTGATGATGGTGGCGGTTATACAAACTCGTGCTTGGAACAGGGGGGTAGGAGATCATGAGCGTACGTAATAAGAGTCGCAGCAAACGAATAGACGAATGGTAAAATAAGAATGAGCGTCTAAGGTACGAGAACTGAGCGACGAAGGGGGTAGGGTGAGGACACGTATCGCGACTAGAAACCGCCAAGGCAGCCGTCGTCTTCTACGTCAAACGACGCCTGAAGGGCACGTGCGAGGGCAGGGACGCGTTTTTTAGTCGGACTGCGGAGGGTGGGACAATCTGATATCCGGTCTGGAGTGCGGGAGGGGTCGTGCTTGCGTTCTCTGCGACGCCTGGGTTTGGGGACGGGGGGGTCGTCGTCGTCGTCGTCGTCGCAGGGAAAGGTAGAGCGGGAAGAGGGGGGAGAGGGTGGATGGGGGAGAAAAGCAAGGGCGGTGGGGGAGATAGGGCTGACTGCGTATGGGTCTGGGTTGAATGCATAAGGGACGACTAGGGGGAAACGCGAGTGGGCCGGGGGACTGGAAAAGGCATCGGACTCGTCTGATTCGGAGGAGAGATCGGGTATAAGGGAGGGCATGGGACGGACAGCGTCTAGCTGGCGTTGATTGAGTGCGCGTGGATGGATGCCGCGGCTGGTGTGGTAGCGCGAGGCGGGGTCGTCGAGGGTGTATGTGCGGCCCGGGCAGCCGCGCTCGGGGAGGGCACACGAGTTGGGCGAGACCTGGATGGGGGAGCGGTCATAGGCGGCAGAGGAGTATGCGACAAAGGTGTGGGTGGTGAGGGAGGACGACGGCGGGAAGTGGACTGCGAGATTGGATGTGCCCGGGGAGCAGCCGCGGGAGGCAGGCTGCTTGAGAATGGACTTGTGCATGAGTCGAGTGTGTGCTGGCGATAACCAGCAGTCAGCAATACAACGCCATGGCAGTCGCAGGCAGAGGTTCGTTATAAAAGATGGCCATCGTATTCTTTCTTTTTTTTCCACGGCCGGCCTTTCTTCTCGGATCGACTTGGCTCGCTTGGCTCACGGCCAGCGTTTCCCAAATCGGGTTTTTTTTCCACGGCCGGCCTTTCTTCTCGGATCGACTTGGCTCGCTTGGCTCACGGCCAGCGTTTCCCAAATCGGGCCCGCCTGGCGTAAATCCCGCACCACTCCAGTGGCGCATCCGCATGCTCGGCACTCTTCTGGCCCCCACGCTCTTTCACTCTCAGTCTTCTCACATCATAACATAAACATTTAATATCCAATCTATCCTCACCCTGCATCACTCCATCTACTCACATCTCAGATGTCTCACATCATAACATAAACATTTAATATCCAATCTATCCTCACCCTGCATCACTCCATCTACTCACATCTCAGATGCAAATCAAATCCCGTCCCTGAACAAAGTGACCAACAGCCTATCTATGTACTAGGTTACATGTCATTTGTGGGACTTGTCAACAAAGCCGCCGGGAAAAAACCCATGCGAGGATAACCTGTGCTTTGCTTTGTTTCCGCTACAGCCGGATACCAGTGCCGTACCGTGCAGTGCAAGAAAACTAGGACAAAATTTACCAGCGTCCATCACTGACTCAAAAATATCGTATCCACATTACACACCAAAAAACGCCACCAGATCCCCAAAAGAATAAAAAGTTGTGTACGTATGTACGCTGGGGTATAAACAAAACGTTCAACCAGCTCCATGGGGGTCCAAAACCACACGCGCGTGACCTAGTACGTATGTACGCTGGGGTATAAACAAAACGTTCAACCAGCTCCATGGGGGTCCAAAACCACACGCGCGTGACCTAGCAACAGCTGGGTCGAAACCCCCGCCTCGCCGGCACGAAACCCCGGTTGGTCCGTGCGAGGGGTTACATAACCCTCTAAGCAACTGCCAATGTCCAACGAACGCCCTTGGCTGCCTGCCGAGAGCCTTCCTTCCTTACCGTTACATAACCCTCTAAGCAACTGCCAATGTCCAACGAACGCCCTTGGCTGCCTGCCGAGAGCCTTCCTTCCTTACCCACGCACGCACGCAGTTACTCAGCTCAGTGGGGGTCACGAGAATCCCACCGAAAACGAAAGCGCTTGGCAAGTCATCAGGAATCAATCACTTCTAACCAATCAATCTGTCTGCTATTTTGACTTTTCCTTTCCCTTTCGTTCTTGGGGCTCTTCGTGGGGAGGAAGTGAGGACCTTGGCAAAGGACTCCCTCGCTGGCTCGCTGCCCGGCTGGCCGGCAGTGTGACAGAGAAGCCCCCAGGGCGGGTGTAGTGCCATCTTCGACAGACATGGAAAACGGACAAACACATTAATATTTCTCTGATTACTCGGCTGGACCAACGGGGTTGGGGGGTTGGGGCGGTAGGGGTGTAGGGGGGCTTTGAACCACGTACATACACACACAAGTAGCACAACCTTCCACAGATGATACATAGATAGATAGATGATTATAGGATGATCATGACGTAGACCGGTGTTCTATCAGTAGACTTCCTTCCTTCCTTCCTTCGCCTTCAAGAGGGCTGGCTTGCCAAGCGCGCCGCACGTCGCACGTCCACGGAACAACGAGCTGCAGCCTCAGCCTTCGCCTTCAAGAGGGCTGGCTTGCCAAGCGCGCCGCACGTCGCACGTCCACGGAACAACGAGCTGCAGCCTCAGCGTAGCGTAGGACCCAAGGACAAGACAAGAACAAGGACAAGGGACAAGGACATACAAGGACCTATAAAGAAACCCCCAAGACGGATGCCAGCACAGCAAGCACAAGACGACAGATCCGTGGAGCCGAGCAAAAGTGGCAGTGGTTGCAAGGCGAGTATAGTATACTACCCACCCACCCATACATGGTAGAGGCGACTTCCCAAACACCGCAAAGACAAACAACTCAAGTACAAGTCAAAAGCCCTCCTCCCTCCTCTTCCACCCTGCTCCTGCCCGCCCGCCGAGGAGATCCATATCCATATCAATATCCATATCCCGACCCAAACTCAAAATCTTTCGCTCGCAGTTACAGTTGCTTAGCATGCATGCATGCAAAAATCAAAGACAAGAGTTTGGGAGGGAGCACGGAGCAAAAGTCCCCTGCTTGGCATGGGGGGGGGGTTAAGTTATCGTTATCTCAGGAAGGTTCTTGGACCAAGCAAGTACAAGTATAGTACCAGAAAGAAAGATCGCGGGCCTCGGTGGCTGGGCTTGCCTTGCCCCTCCCTCCTTCAGCCGCTCCTAGGGATCCGCAAGTCACTGCGTGCCGCGGGCCTCGGTGGCTGGGCTTGCCTTGCCCCTCCCTCCTTCAGCCGCTCCTAGGGATCCGCAAGTCACTGCGTGCTACTTACTGCGTGCTTCGGCTATCTTCCATGCCAAGCTATCCATTCCTTACCCAAAATCTAGAACGTCGCATCTCCAATCCAATCTATGTGTGCAAGGCAAGGAAGTTAAAAGTGGCTTGTTTCCAGCCAAGACAATATGTCAGATAGGGAAAGCCTAGTCGCGAGCTTTATGTCAACACTTGTTCCATGCATGTATTGTAGGTTGCCTCGATATGAAAGAGCAAAAGTTCAAGTCGCTGCGCATTTATGTCAACACTTGTTCCATGCATGTATTGTAGGTTGCCTCGATATGAAAGAGCAAAAGTTCAAGTCGCTGCGCAAGTTGTCAAGTCAAGAATCGTGAACCAGTACGTCAGCGTCACAAAAAATCAAAAATTCAGAACGCTTCTATTCTTTTATTACACTGAAGGGGAATCGAACCCCTGCCGCTTGCTACACACGAAAGTGGAAGGCAAGCATGATAACCACTTCACCATCAGTGTTGATATCCACACTCTTCGAATTCGCATGTCATCTATCACCCCGGACCGGGGCATGATAACCACTTCACCATCAGTGTTGATATCCACACTCTTCGAATTCGCATGTCATCTATCACCCCGGACCGGGTTCTGTGCGTACTCTCAGGACTCAAGATGCAAGCTCCCATCGCCCATCGCCATGACACGCACCCTCCGGCATCCGTAGTCCAGACCTGCAGCGCCCGTTTCTCCATCCCAGACACCCTCGCAAAGCTCGAGCAACTCACCCGCCTCGCTCGTGATCGCGACCACTCCCAGCTCTGCGTCTTCCCAGAAGCGTTGTACGTCGTATACATCTCCCTTCGTACCGCCTAACCTCCCCGCTGACGCCTGAGCGTACCCGTACCGTCGCAGCATCGGTGGGTACCCCAAGTTCTCCACGTTCGGCACATCCGTGGGCACGCGCGCTGATGCTGGCCGCGATGAGTTTGCACGATACTACGCGGGGGCCATCGAGGTGCCCTCGTTCGCCCTCACGCGCATCGAGGAGATCAGCAGAGAGACGGGGGTTTTCCTGGTCGTGGGTATCATCGAGCGGGATATGGGAACGTTGTATTGTACAGTCGTGTTCGTGGACCCGGAAAAGGGGTATGTGGGTAAACACCGGAAGCTCGTGCCCACGGCGATGGAGAGGATAGTCTGGGGCCAGGGAGACGGAACGACGCTGCCCGTGCTGCAGAAGAAGTTTGTCGCTGGAGACAGAGAAGTGGATACGAGGATGTCGGCAACGATATGTTGGTAAGTTCCAACCAACTTGTGGTTTATCCATACACCCTTTGACCGCTGAGCCAGGGAGAATTATATGCCACTGCGTACGGTCCATGTCTTGTCTCGTGTGATACCACTTCTCAAGTCCTTCGACCCTAGTTCGGACGTATTACTATAGTTTTGGAACTGAGCTATACTGCGTCGCCACTGTCGATGATCGTCCAGAATGGCAAAACACGATGCACCACATCGCCCTTGAAGGCGGGTGCTTCGTCCTTGCAGCCTGCCAATACGCAGAGGTCTGTCTCTTCGAGTCTACCCACCAACCCAAGCCCTAAACATAACCGTCAGGCAAAAGATTTCCCAGACGAGCATTTCTTCCTCACAAACGCAGGAAATGGTAGCCTCCCGGAGCCCAACAAAGTAATGCTCAACGGAGGAAGCGTCATCATCAGTCCCCTGGGTAAGATCCTTGCAGGCCCCCTGCGTAATGCGGAGGGTGTATTGACCGCTGAACTCGCCTTGGATGATGTCGCGCGTAAAAAGTTTGATTTAGACGTCGTCGGTCATTACGCCAGAAACGATGGTCGGTGGTAATGATTCTCTTTTGATGTGTTTGAAGCTCACGTAATCATAAGTATTCAAGCTACGCCAGAAACGATGGTCGGTGGTAATGATTCTCTTTTGATGTGTTTGAAGCTCACGTAATCATAAGTATTCAAGCTGACTGCGAATGCGCCACAAGCTTGATAGCCTGCTGTATGAGTATATATGTATGTAAATCGAGTCCCCAAATTGTACTTTCATCGGAATACGAGGGTTTGTCAACAGTAAGAAACTCGTCCATCTCATCAAGGTCCTTGCCACATGACACTTGAATGAACATCTCTTTTACTCAAAAGATGCACCATGCCCCAACTTAACATAATAATTCTGCACAGCAAGGTTCTTCACCTTGAACAGTCCCTCCGCGTTCTTATCAGCGATCCGGGTCTGTTGACGATCATGCACGTTCTTAACACGCGCTCGTACGTATTCTAGATTAACGATTCAATAGACAGACACACTCGTCAATCAGCGAGTAGATCCTCCTTACCAGCAGCAGTAACCGGAACTTCCTGCGGATCGAGGTCCGCTGCCGTCAGGAGGCCCTCACGCATCAGCACAGGACTCGGTACGGGAACCATGGGTACGCTGTCTCCTGGGCGAACAAAGTAAAAGAGACCTAGACGTTCAAGGTGCGCCTGATCCGCAGGCGGGCGGACAACTCGGTGAACGGCGCTCTTGATATATCCCTATCAAAGAACACAATTGACTTGATCTGAGTATATATACCAGAATATTTTCTTTTCATACCTTGGTGAGGAAAGAGAGTGTGTCGGCGGCGTTACAGATGATTCCGCCTTGGACGTGTTTGACCCATTTCCATTCGTTGTCTGGTGTGCGAACTTGGAGACTGTGAAGTGGTTGTTGGGAAGAAGACTTGTGAGGGAACAAATTCGGAAAGCGTACGCAGCGACGCGTTGTGAGAAGAGCAGGGTAAGGGAACCAAAATCTGTATGGCCAGCAATCCACTGCTCACCGATCCTGTCGTCCTCTTCATGCGAACGTGGGTGGTAAATCATCTACCAGAACCATACCTTGTAGAGAAGATTAAATCTTTTACATTATGACGCCTACGTAGCGGAGGTGGTCCTCTGAAGGAGAGTCGTAATCATGTTGTTCAACAAAGTAATTGTCAGGAAGCTCAAGGATAATCGCAAACAGAATGAGGAGCTTGCGAATCACATTGCTCCACACTTTCCGATGGAACGTCGCGATTTCGGTTTCGAATTGGTTCACGAAATCGTGCCTTGGTACATAAGCATAATGCGGGATGTATTTTGGGATATTAAGCTATGAGATATGAATGGGGGCACGAAATCGTGCCTTGGTACATAAGCATAATGCGGGATGTATTTTGGGATATTAAGCTATGAGATATGAATGGGGGTGATGTGTATATTTATAAACCAGGGTCGTACCACTTCCATATTCTCCTTTACGTCCGTGTTTCCTATGAAGCGTGTTGGTTCACGATATCCAAAGTTGCTGCAGAGCAAACAAGAGTTTATCAACTTCCCACTAGCCCCACCCCCTTAACTTACTTTCCAACGGTAAAATCACATACAACTTTCCTCTTCTCCTCGAGAGGCTGCTTGAAAAAAGTATTGCCGATGGCGAGCTGCTGATCAACTTCCTCCTCCTTAAGACCATGACCAGTAACGACCCAGAAGCCCCACTTTGTAAGAGCATTATTCAACTCCTGGGCAAGCTGTACCTTGCCACCAGGAGCGTCGAACTTGGACAAGTCAATGACAGCCAAAGGAGCCCAATCCAGGGCAACAGACGTCTCGCTTGGGCGCGCGAAGTATTCAAGTGAGGGTTTCGTGAGAGCAGGCATAGTATCAAACACGAGCTAGAGCAATAAGGAAACGGTAGGGACATGCGGAGCAGAGATGTACCCATGGCGAAGCATTCGCGAGAGCCCCAAGCACCCGGACCGATGATACCCATAAAAATATTCCTGTCTATAATTATAGATTGCGGCTTGTTCTATGTTTGAATCCGGTTCAAGCTGATGGCCTCGAGGTATCAAATATGTGTACTGCTTTGACATTGAAGATTAGGTGGTTGATGCGGGGATGGCAATAGAAGGCTTTCGTCGGTGATAGAAATTTTGCCCAATGGTACTTATCTGTGTTCGACCGCTTTTCCACCATTCATTACAACCCTTAAGCTTGACGCATGACAGTCGGGAGAAGGAATCTGCCTGTCGGCCGGTCCGGGACTTGGCTGCAAACTGTATCTGTAGCGACAATGACGAGACTTGGTCGACAGACGAATTTTCGTGAACTGGCATTTCTTCAAGACTACAGTTGACTCGCTGGTCCGAATTCTAAGATCATGATGCGGCCTATTGCAAAAAGAACCTCGGCATTCCGTCGGACCCCCACTCTCTCCATGTTTTTGGAAATACTGCATACAGTGCCCGCTAGATCAAAGATATTTATAATCATAAGCATGTAGATTGCGTGACAGATGGCTTACGGCACCTCCAGACGGACTTCGATAACACCAGGTCGCTCTACGTGAGCTCCGGTTACGTCAAGTCCACAACCATGATCCCTACGTCCACCATTGCCGATTCGCCGCCTCCGTCGTTTGACAAAGAGAAACTAGGCTCCATCGAGGAGAAGGAGGACAAGCGCCACATTCCATCTGCATCTCCATCAGAAATACGCCGAATTCAACGTAAAATTGGTTGGTTTGACAATGGGATTGCAGTTGTCGATTCCATTAATGCTGATATCGACTGCTCACAGATATCAGGATTATCCCTTGGCTTTGCTTCACCTACCTTGTCATGAAGACCGACGCCAATAACATCACAAACTCTGCGATAATGAATGCCGAGAAAAAGCATGACATCAAGTCCCAGCTCAAGCTCAGTCCGAACCAATGGAACTGGGTTATAGCTTGCTTTTTCTATCCATATGCATTCTTGGAACCTGCGTCAACACTGATGATTAAAAGGACAACGTACGCTTTTCCTTTCCCTTCCTAGTTTGTTTGAGATGCTGAGCGGAAAAACTCGCAGCCCGAGTTTCTGGCTAGGCCGCCTGATGGCGACATGGGGTATTATCTGTGCCTGCGTCAGTGTAGTCCAAAAGTACGGTGACCTTATCGCAGTCCGAGTTTGTGAGCCCTCTACGATATTATCTGTGCCTGCGTCAGTGTAGTCCAAAAGTACGGTGACCTTATCGCAGTCCGAGTTTGTGAGCCCTCTACGAACCATTCGTACGGCTTTTACAGATACTGACCGCATGTTCAGTGCAAGGAGCTGCCGAAGCGGGATACTATCCTTCTATCATATACTACCTCGCATTTTGGTTCCGGCCAGACCAAATGTCCCGACGAGTCGCCGCGTTCTACTCTTTTGGTCAATTGAGCGGCTTCGTTGGTGGATTCCTAGCGTTTGCAGTTTCCCATGCCGATGGTCGCCTCGCGGGCTGGCGCTGGTTGTTTATCATAGGTGGGCCTCAAACCGATGGAAGACCAACATCGACTGATTTAACGTCTTAGATGGGATACCCGCATTCTTGATGGGAATCGTGACGTTCTGGTTACTCCCTGACTACCCACAGACTGCCAAATTCCTAAATGACGATGAGAAATCCGTAATTATCGCTCTGCTCAATGAAAATGCTCCTTCAAAAAAGGCGAGGACTTGGGACTGGAAGCAAGTCATTGGATTGTTCAAGAATCCTACCTTCTGGTCATGGAACTCGGTTTGGTTTTGCCACGCAGTTGGAGGATTCGGATTGTCCTTCGCGTTGCCCACCGTTATCTTTCAACTAGGTTTGGTGTCAGACGTGAAATTGCAGCCTTCGTGCTGACGGTGTGCTCCGCGTCAGGCTTTACGTCCTCAGGCATGAGCAATGTCCTAACGATGCCTCCATATTTCTTGACCTTGATTGTCTTGAATACTCTCGGTTACCTCGTTCAGAACCGAAAGTTCAATCCTTTCCGCGTGGCCATTACTTGTATGTGGTTCGTTTTGGTCCTGGTCATACCATACCAACGCCTACCATGAAGTGGAACTCATCAACATAATCTGTTGCATTCTTCTCCTCCAAGTTAAAGTGGCTATCGTCAAATATCTGGCACTGTGCGTGGCGACATCAACAGCGGGTTCTGTTTTTCCAATCTTGTGGCCATCACGTGTAAAAGCTGCGCCTGGCACCACCGCGGCAGGAGTCGCAATCGGAGTAACTAACGCAATGGGTCAATTTTCTGGCATTTTGGGCCCGACAATCTTCTCAAGTAAAGTTTTATATAACTAGTTTCCTGAAGAAATACTCAAACGAATCGCTAGCCGTCTATGGTCCAACTTACCGAGTATCCTTCATTGCATGCTCTGCACTTCTAGCTGGCGCGGTAATTTCGATTGCAACTTCAGGGCTACTTATGGGAGAGTTGATAACAATCAAAAAAAGGCACCAAGACGTCGATGAACTGATGCATCCATACTAGAGGAAAACTTTGGTAATATTGAGGAAGTATTGGGACAGACAAGATATAATGTAACATAGCTGACGAAAAACAATCTCAAGTTGCGACAGTTTGATGGATCACCACAGAGAGGTGGTAACTGAAAGCAGTCCTTCAATCTACGCGTTTGTTACTAACATTGCCCGTGGCCTCGTTGTACTTTGTGGCAAGTCTGTCGAACTCGGCAGCCTGCTGGGCGGCTTGCTTTTTGAGAGTGTCTATGATGGGTATACGTCAGCCGTTAGTAAGTACCAAGTGTATCATGGGCAGACTACCAACCGAAATCCCTGGATTTGGACTGCTCCGTCGCGAGCTGCTTCTTCAATTTCTCAATCTCTTTCGCGGGGTCTTCGCCTCCTCCATTGGATTTAGCGGAGGAAGACTCCTTTTTTAATTTGGCATATTGCTCTTGGGTGTAAATGAGGTCGAGGATGATGTAGAATGTGCGAGTGAGGACAAGAGAGAGGAAGAGTGTGAAACCTGTCAGATACGTATTTCTCTGAGCACTACAAGCCTCATTAAAAGAGTGAGGACAAGAGAGAGGAAGAGTGTGAAACCTGTCAGATACGTATTTCTCTGAGCACTACAAGCCTCATTAAAAACGTATCGAAGATGGAAGGCACAGAAAACGCACTAGAACTTTCTCGCTGCAATGTTAGTCTCGGTTCTGACGTCACTAAACGACCCCTGTTGTCCAGATTTCGCGAGCTCCGCCTCGGCGCTGATTTTGAACATGCGCTGCAGAGCATCTGCGAAGAGTATACCCACGAAACTATATGCTCAGGTGTCAGTATTTGGGTAGGTGATACGTGCTGCGGAAACGAACATAAACGATATTTTGAGCGCGTATGCGATCTTGGCAATTATAGGGGACTCAGAGAGGAATCTAAAAACCTTTTTCCGCACTGTATATGGAAGCGGCGCCACGAGAAGGCAGAAAGTGGCCATCTAATGTTCAAAAAAATTAGAGTTGTTGAAAGAGTGATGTGAGACGCACCTCTGCCGCCAGGAGCATAAAAGTAAGAGAATAACTGGAATACATGAAAGATATAACAATAGATCGACCTTTGTATTCAACTTACTAGATTGTCATCGTCGTTGAGAGTTAGGGAGTACGTGTCAAAGGATCAACTTGAAATAGCCTTGGTATCTGACGCGGTCACGCAGATGTCACATTAGAGACTTCAGCTTAAAGGTCCCCACAGCTCTCACGGTTAAACCACCAATTCCGCATCCTCTGAGTGACCTGTTCAAACCCTGAACCAAGGTTCCCATTATTGATAGAGCATGAATTATATTTTCTTTCCGTTCGTCTAGTTGACTTAGGTTCATAGATCTCAATTTCGAAAAGTATTGGAGAGATCCGCAGCAGCGCAGCAGCTGTGATTAAGAGTCTTGTGGTTAAAACTTGAAGCTTGAAGCTTAGGGTTTCTTCGCCATCATCGTGTCTACTTGGTTTTTTATGCCTCAACGAGTAATGCGCAGCTCTGCATTAACCGCCTCCCTCCGTCCTCTTCGTTGGCTTACGTAGCTCGTCTTGAGTGAGATTACTCAATCGTTGTAGATGATCCTGCTGATTTTTGAGCATAAACTACGCGTGTTCAATGATAAACCCTTGATGATCTGCTATCTACTTCTCCTTGAGGCTTTGCTGTCGAAAGCTCCGCGAAAAGTAGGAAACACAGTTACCCTTGCAGCGCAAAACCCAGCGTTCATGCTATGTTACCTCTTCATATGTATTGAAACAACGAGTAAAGAACTTGAGGCAATATCAATTCATATAACTAAGATCTGTAACCTGTGGTTCTATGACCGGTACAAGGGAATTTGCGAAGGCTGCCACACGTCACGTCAGCGTAAATGTAGCCCGTAATTCCTCCGCATTTATCGCTATATTTGCGAACGGTATTGTTCTTATAGTTGTGAGCTGGAGTTTAGTATCGAAACACGTCGCAACAAGGAATAGATCGTTACTCAAGCTTTTGGCTAGCAGTACCACGTTCTGACCCACGGAGGTAAAATCTTCTATTCTTTCATCCATTCTAAGGCTCACATGACAATAACGCAGATTTTATTCGGTACAAGTCGCTCCAGAGATATAGGATTACATGAAAAGATGAAGATGACAAAATAAATCGAATGTGAAGCCAAGAATCGATAGAGATAGAAGGATACGAGATAGATATTTCGGCCAAATCCAGAAGGCAGAGTGCACAAGTCCAGGGAAAATATGATGAAGATGCAGTCGACGAGTCCAATATATGCCTTGTTTCACTATATTCTAAGATAGGCAGCAGCCGATGGTCCGAGTCTACACATGCAAGTCGGTGTCGATTCAAGAGAGGCAAGGCCGATCGTGTCGAAACCAGTTAGGTCGTTCCAGACGACGCATGACGCAAGTGGAGATCGCCTATGTATGCAACTGATAGAAAGAAAATAAATGATAAAAGTTCCGTCCTTGACGACACGCGAGGATCCTAGTTCGCTCCAGCTCAGATGGCTCAATCTGATGAATGAAGATCTAATCCAAGACTGAGTAAGCGTCGCACCAAAAAAAATGTAGGGACACGTACCACTTCAAAGCCACACGGCACTATGCATCTGCGGAAGTCCAAGCCCGGCTCGACCACCACCCGCAAAGCATGCCACGTGCCACTCTGCAAACATGGGGGCCGGCGAAAGCGGAGGTTGCGCACCCTTCGCTTTCGCAGGTCCTCACCATGCAAAGCCACACGCGTGCATCAATGCGGACATGGAGGGTCGACTTGGGGGCGCGTGATATAACATATCCCCGCGTCCGGGTGCGCTGCCAAGTCTGGTGCTACTCGAGCATGAATGGGCGGAGTGGACTTCCTGTTTGCGGATGCAAGTGATAAGGCTTGAATCAGGAGGTCTGGAGCTTGAGTATGTGCGAAGTTCAGATCGTTGCGGACATCCCCAAAAGGTAGAGAAGTGAAGAAACGACAAATAACAAGAGAGGGGACAAAAGCAGGGAGAGCAGAGAGAGCAGAAAGTTTGTATAAAGCAGGCAGGGACAGCTTTGGCCATTATGGTCACAGAGGATTCTACGGTGGATGAGTCAAAATCTGATATATATACTAAGGGGACAACTCACTGGAAGTGGGGGATCGGTGTAGAGCAATTTATTCATTTCCTCGCGGAAACTGTCAACGAACGACTGGTTCTCCTGCAGGCAGCCGAAATAAGCCACTGGGACGGACCGCGTATACTGAGGACCACTCACCCAGTAGGGAACGTCATGTGTCAGGTTTATATCCCAAGTTGCTCCTTGAATAACCAATGGGATTTCTTTTGGTTGGAGCATGCAAGAGACCCTTGGAATTTCTGTAGCAATAGTGTCCTCGTAGGTCTACATAACTTGTTGTCAGATAGGAAAATGAAGTCAAAGAAGATGATTTACTTCGTGAACATCCGGGTCCTCGATCAGAGGGGGAAGGACAGCCGTGATGAGTGTCTCGTCGGTAATGGAGTAGAGGTCGTGGACACCATATGTACTGTTCTGCTCAAGGACATAAGTCGTATAAGGTACCGAGTAAGCAAATTGGCTTACATTGGAATCGACGCTGAATTGGAAGGTGGCGATGTCAACAATGGGTTCCTCAGCATCCTGGTGCTTTCGTGTCAGGAGCAGTCAAAAAAAGCGAAAAGGATGCTCACATGAGTCGAATCGACAAGCTCGAAAGCGTCGAACTTAGGAACAACAGTCGCAGTGCAGCCTGCGGGAGATTGTGTCCAAATGAGGATCTCGCCCTAAAGAGACAGATCAGAAACGGGATTGACAGATATGCACGCGATGGACAGACATGAGACTCTGAATGTTCGGCGTCTTTGTTCAAAGTACGTTGACCTTTTATAAGCGGGGCCTGGTAGACAAATCAGAACATAGTAATGGCCAATACACAAGTGGACTTACAATGATGGCGCCTAACTTGATAGAGAAAAGGAACAGAAGTACAAAGCCTGAGAGGCAAGTCAAACATAAGGCCATGCTGTGGCTGAGTGGAGCCAAGCCTTGAGAAGAAGTTTGAGCATGTACGGCGGGAATGGAAGCAGGAAGGAGCGAGTTGCGATTGTAAGGAGCCACGCTCAAGGCGGGAATCTGAGGATGGCAGTCGTTGTCGAAGGTGGGGGAGAGGATGAGGTCTGTACCAGGAATGGGTGCGTCGTCAATGGTACAGACTTCAGGAGGGGTAGGGATAAGGGCGAGGGCAGATCCAGGGGCGAGAGCGAGGTCAAAGGCTGACACAGGAGTATCATACTCGGAGCAGGTATTGGGCGGGGAGAGAATAGGATACGCCCAGCCTGGGCAAGTGTCTTTGGGACGGCCGCCTTGACGGCTTGCCATGGGTATCGGGCACAGTGCCTCCTGAGCTTCCATCTGCCTGACTACATGCCACGCTAGGAGTTGCTCACCAAGGACCATCGCGCCACCACCCACCAAGAAACGGCGATGATTGGGGTTACTGAATTTGATATTCCCGATAGTAAACCAGACGCCAAGGGTCATAGTGTAGGTTAAGTAGATGAACATTTTTGGCGGTGAACGAAGTGGTTCAAAGTAAAGATGAGTAGACGGAGAAACTCACTATTTATATGACGTTTCGTGGTGGCGGTGCAAACGCGTCGTAAACGCGTCGCGGCCCGTTGTGTCACGTGTTATACGCGTGTCACATGTCACATCATGCAGCACAAATCCCGTCGTTCATGTATGTTTTCTAAACCTTATTTCAGTTGACAATGGTATATCCAAATTAGTTAGAATATCTACGAATCATAACAAGTTCTGGTCAGTGTGCACATCGAGTGAAGACGGACCTCCCACAGTCCATTTACAATAGTTGTTAGTTTGAACCAGGCCATTATCAACATTTATTCAAGTCACGAGCATCTACACATAGAGCTAAACTCTGGGTCTGAGAGCTTGTACCAATGCTGATCACTTTTTGTTGTATTACATGCTCACCTTTCTTGAAGGTGTTATAAAATTGGATGTGGCCACATCAGGGTGGAGACTGAACCTTGTGTGTGCTCACAACACATAGCAGAGTAACAATTGACGGATGACCTCTGCATGACAATATGTCATGAGCCCAGGGTGTACCAAGAAATGTCAAAGAAGAGAGAGTACTGGATTTTTATTGTGACACATTTGCACAAAGGCAGTGATTGTCTTTCTGTGCCTCTAGACAACTAATTAGCCTTTGGGTTCTTCCACTCAATGACTGCCAGGTCACAGTAATGCCTACTGTTTGTGCAATTTCAATTTTGATGTGTTCTGTTTTAGGCAAAACGTGACACAAAGTCCAGAGTTTTCCTGCCTTGTTTGTGCACTTGTTTGTTTAAGCAATTTTCAAGTTTTTAAGGTTCTGTTGTCCTGCACAGTTGTTTCTCATGCATCCAACCTGGCATAGAGAATTTTTAGACTTGTTCTTTTTGGATCTCCCTCTGCTAGGTGAGTAGTTATTATGATATTGTTAGTATATACTCTAATACACTTTGGATCTTTCCCTGCCAGCTGTGTGACTGAGCTATAGCCTCCAGAAGTCTCTCTTTCAGGATCTGCCTGGGACTTCTGCATACACACTTAGCACACCTAATGCAAATTTCCTAGTTAGTAGCCATAAACTATATCTGCTACTAGCTAACCTTTGGGCATCATCAGTGGTCACATGTGTACTGTGACAATGGTGATTGTAATAAATTGCATCAGCTTTATGAAAATGTTGCTATGTTGATTCAATTTGTTTTGACCTCTATATCTGTGCAGAGCAATCTGAGGACAGGAAGAATTAAATGTTGAAGGACTTGTTGAGACACCAAATTAGTAAGACAATTTGAGGCATAATATTCTAGGCAGACAAGGGTTGATCTGTGTAGTAAAAGAGCAAATCTTATAGATGAAAACAGACAGAGATGAAAAATTAACATGCAACACAGGTTTAATACCATTACACATAAAAGCAGTAAAAAGGTATATGTGGGAGATTGTAGAAGAAAAGTAGAAACAAATAAATTGGAAAGTTAGTTAGACAATTGCAGCTAGGAAAAAATAAGGTTTGCAGATTATAAGACTGACTAATGGTTAAGATGTAAATTCAGATGGAAATCAGTGATATGGAGCATGTAGAATAGGAATTGACAATCTCAAGAAATTGTTGAATATGCATAAAAGAGCCAACCTGAAAATAGAGAAGAAAGATTTTTGTAACTCTCTTCAATTTCTGGCTTTGAGCTTTGACTACGTTGTTCTTGTTACCTTCCTAACTACTTGGTCTCAGAACTGTTGACAAGATGACTAATTAGTATCTTCTCAGACTAATTGACACCTCTCTTAGCTATCACATTTGATATCAACCATAACCCTCAGCATTTTATCTGAGTTCTGATAGCTAGTTGGCAGTCTGCTACTCTATAGTTCTAGTCTTTGCATAGTTGTATTCAATTTGTTATTCCACAGTCTAATCACTCTCCTTGCATTAATATATCATATAGTTGCAGTTGGAAGAGTCAAGTTATTACAAGTATCTGCTCCACCATATAGGTTATATCCAAATTCATCAGAATACAATAATTGCTCAATTTTATTATTTCATAATTATCAACCAATTTTGCCTCTTCTTTACAGCAAAACCAGAAAAAATTACCACTCAACAGCTTGCCACAACAATGAATAAAGTGATTAGTGAAGTGCATATGAAGTTCAAGACTATGGGCAAAAGGATATAGATGCTAGTAAGAGGACTAGAAGGGCTGCTAATAGAGATGGAAGAGCTGCAGAAAAAGTAGGAAGATTGCTAACAGATGATAGAAGAGCTGCAGAAAAAAGTGGGAGGGCTGCCAACAATGATGGAAGGGCTGTGGAAAAAAGTGGGAGAGCTGCCAATAAAGATGGAAGAGCTGCCAAAAAAAGTTAGAGAGCTTGCAGATGTCTTCCAAAACTACAAGTATCAGCTCAAACTCATCATTGCATCTGATTGCAACTTAGATATACAAATCAAAAATGCATACAATGCTCTATATGACCATCTTGTCAAAGTATGCACTTGCATTTCTTTAACCACCTTTGAATGCTGCTCTTATCTCTATGGTAAACCACTTTTTGAGTGGGATAGAATCTTTGAAACAAAGGTGACAAAAGGATTCTTTGGCTGATAGAAGCAAAACACCTTGTGCATTATGAGCATATTGCAACAATAGTCTCAACAAAACTTGACAAGACTAGCTCATATATTGGGATGATGCAAAAACTGGATTTATTCTGGTTTTTCAACTAGGAGCAAAAAAGTGCAGCATAATGAGCTACTTGTGCTCATTATAAATTGCATGTGGCAATTGCCAGTCCAAATATTACCTATGCACTAGCCTTTCAGATACTCAGAGCTGGTTTCTATTGTATTTAGACTATGCTTACTGAGCTCTATTAGATATTTTCTTCTGCCAATATAAATAAATTTTGAAAGATTCAATTTCAGACCACTGCATTTTAGATCTCTACATATTTATCCATATCTATCCACACCACACATACTCTAGTATTGCACAAGATAGACTAAAATCCTTATTACAATACAAACAAGGTACATTGCATATGCAATACAACTGGATTAATTATGCCTTCTGCACAAATAAGTTAAACTGAGGCTCTTTTAATATATACACTTGTAGATTTACATTTCATCTATAAAGTTGTGCAGAGCACAGCATTGAGCTAGACTAGCTAGTACAACAAAGACTTTATCAAAAAGACTTTTACTAAAAGTCATTCAACTGACAGCAGATTTATGAAATATGTGCTTAGCATGGCAAAGCAATGCAACAATTGAAGCAGATGTTATTCATTACATTTGCTTGGCAGCTCTCTATATCACAAAGAAAAACATGGTCACATCATTTATGGCAATACAAGGAAGACTGCACCTACCACACTTGTTGGCCATACTCAAACAAGGCATTCTTGTACTTCCTCACTGATTCCTAAGATAACAGAATAGTCCATGAAGGGATCAAGTGTGAGAGTTTTGTCTTCAAGAAAAGTAACATGTATCAAAACCACTATTTCTTCATGTCAATATAACAATTGAGATATGAATAGATTACTTGCCTTCAAGACACACCATTGCTCTGCACAATAAACTCATGTAAATGCTAGCCTTTTGTAGAATAGATTACTTAAAACCAGACTAGGATGAGAATAAATGATGTGATGTATTTGTAGACTCAGTTGAACATTGTTGACCAGTTTTGTTGCATCTTGAATATGATTGCAGATGTCACAACCCATGCTAACCTACCAACAGGCAACTCCAGGACAACTCCACCAATCACTATCCCAGCCCCAAAACATCTCATGCCACCTTCAAACTCTAAGCTCTACTGGCCCTCCTAAACACTAGGCTGACACCACTTAAATGGGACTGGCCAATTAGACCTGACACTCCAGCCACACCTAGCACCTATCACTCATACTCAACTTCTTGCTCAATTGGCTCTGATGCCTGCTATCAACATCACTTCAGCACATCTGGCACCTATTATCTGTACTCAACTCCTTGTTTAATCAGCCTCAATGTCTGCCATCAGCCTCCTGCACCACCACACTCCTTTGGATGGCCCACCTGATCTCCTTCAGACAATATACTTGTACCACAAAATTGTATAGTTGTAAATGCTAAAGAAATTCAATCAGTTGTCAGTATGCCTCCACATTTTGTGGAAATGCTTGATGCTGAATGAAAAAAATGGATATTTCTGGTTGAGAAACCAGATTTGGATATTGCAGAGCTAAGTGGTGTCATTGAAGCTAGTATGCATGAGGATGAGAAGGAGCTAGAAGAAGGTATTGTCACACATACTACTATATAATGTTGATCACTGTACATAGTCACTTATTTTGGCAATATATTTATTTGTTTGCTGCAAATAACATATTTGTTTTGCTTACTTTGGCAATATAATTGTTTATTTACTGCAAACAACATATCTGTCTTGATAGGTCTTTGTCTTCCTTCTTCTGCTTATATTTTCTCTTTTTATGACATCTCCATTCCTACTAAGATCTTTTCTTTTTTTTACTGACTTTTGTTTTGAAGAATTTAGCAATAATCAAAATTGATCCCTCTCATCTAGGCTTCAAAATGGAGAAATTGACAATAATCAAGCCAACCGAGCATAAAATCTCAATACAAACTCTATGGTATGATATAAATTGAAGCTTGATGAATACTAACTTATGATATATAATCAGAATTCTGTGAACATGTGTTTTTGGCCTGGCAAGCACTCAAATAATCTATAGTGAGCAATTTAAAATGTGAACATACAACTTAACAAGATTCTTTATAAGAATCAAAAGATGGCATGACAGCTTACATATATAGCAACATTTATGGAGAACTCTCATAAAAAGCTTCTTTCATTAACCAGATATGCATATGACAAGTTAAAATACTGGTACTCATCATATTTATTATATAGGTCTTCTCAATCCAATATTCTCAATGCTCTGAAGGGCTATTCTTCTAAGATTCTGACTACCACAGAATCATCTAAGTCTGAAGTTGATATTTTTTTGGCTTCTCTTCCTGTTTCCTGCTTAAATGAAGAGGATTATCTAGATATTCAATTTTGGTATAAGAAGCAATTTATTGTTGCTAAGAATAAGAAAAAGAGTATTACAGAGCTATAGCCCACTTCCAAATTAAAAAATGCAATAACCTGGTATGTCAAAGATGCTAATGGCAATCCCATCAATTCACATACAGTTGACCAGATCCATGCCAATGCAAGATCAATCTGGTTTTTTCTTGATTATTATGGTGATAATGCCAACTATAGTTGGGTGTGCTGGACACTATGCAATACAATTCCATCTTCAGCATCTGACATGTGTAGTGTGTGAGGAGTTCTGACAGGGTCCTGATGTGCTCAAGCTAATATGATAAAATGATGTGCTAAATAATAGTGCTCCTGATGCTATCTAGCAAACTGTAAGTTTTATAGTTCTGATAAAAATATCACAAAAAAAAATAGTGCAATAAGAAATGTTTATAGATGTGCACTCAACTTAGTGATAAAGTTAGGTCAAGCTAGTGCAATTTGAATGCTGAGAGTAACTTGAAGCTAATAGATTACAATTCATTATTATTTACATGTTGAGTAGCTATCTTTTATATTATGCACTACTGTATTTTAAAAATAAGTCCATTTGTAGCACTATCAATTAGTGCTTTTTCTTGTGGTTACAACTAATGGTGACCCGTCAATGGCAACTAGCAGCACATGGTGATAGTGACCAATGGCATTACAGCCTATTGGTCATGGCAACTCTAAAACTACTTAAAATTGTATAAATCTGCATATTTTTTAATATGAGTCTGATTGGCCAGGCTTCTCCAGGGTATGGACAGAAAATTGTGAGTGCTAACTCTGGCACTAAACATTGTAACTCTTTCTGATAGGTTAAAATGTTGGGTTTTAATATATCCTGTTCTGTCATCATTAATTCTTTATACTTTTGATTGAGGTGCCTTGACAAATGGCAGCACCTAATGCTAACCCCTTTTAGAATTGATCAGGATTTGGTCAGAGTAATCTCCTCATTGTCATACTAGCAATGTTGTATCTAAGCTTTAGGGCTTAATAATATATTAAGCCTAAGCCTTAGAATTGTTGAGAATATGATCTGAAGGCTTAATTAAGGCTTAATATTAAATGACCATTTTAGAAAGAATATGATTGATGCGTAGTTACAAGTTGGCAGTAAGTTAAATACTGGTAATTTGATAAAAAATTTACTCCTTTGATATTCTTCAATACCTCCACTCTGTAGACCTATTTGAGAGTACTTTCTAAGAGGCAAAAAACAAAATGAGTCTCATATCTGAGCCCACTGTCATGGTTGCATCAAAAAACATCAGTCAAATGAAGTTGTTGTTGAATGTAATAGTGATAGGAAGTCTGCTTTATTGTTGTCAGAATTATAGGTCATCTAAGGTGTGTGTACTCACAGTTGAAAGAGAGCTGATGGACTTGGAGCATGTAAATATGAGTATTTCTTCATCCAATAACTGAGCTGTACTCACATATGATAGGGTAATAATCCAGTTGCTATGTAGACTGCATCCCTTGATACTCCATCCACTGCTGAACTTGCTGACTTTGCTATCCTGCTTCTGAGTATATCAGTCAATTAAGCAGGGCTTGAGCAAAATTTTTCTAATCTAAAAATCAAGAAAACCCACTTTAGAAATCAGTTAAAGCTACCAAGGCTCAAAAAAATAGTAAAAGTCAGTCAAAAAATAGATATGCAATGATCTATAAGATCTAACTATGTTTTCAGGTCAGGGCTGACATTCAAGTATCACATCACAAAGCTGGTTTTATTAATGAGTAAAAACAGCATAATAATCATGACAATATCAAAGTAAAAGATCTTCTTGCCATCTCCAAATATGCAGATTTATTAGATTGTGATAATGAAGAGTCAGATAAAGATGATTGCGTGCTAATGATAGCTCAAGTATTGATAAAGTCATAAGAAAGATACCGCAGGAAAATGGATAAAAAAAAAGCAAGGAGAAGAAAGTGATGATGAAGACCTTGCAGATGCTATGCATGAATGTCAACATTCAAAATAGTTGCTGTCAGGTTTTGCTAACAATGGAGGCCTCCAGAAGCAAGCAGGTCCTTATTAGATGAACTCAAAGTCTACAGAGTGTCTCTGAGCAATGGGGAGCGAGTTCCAGGGTTTTAGCAGGGGTGTGGAGGTGCTCT
The DNA here is from genome assembly GCA_027475525.1 of Macrolepiota albuminosa. Lineage (NCBI taxonomy): Eukaryota > Fungi > Basidiomycota > Agaricomycetes > Agaricales > Agaricaceae > Macrolepiota > Macrolepiota albuminosa. Next base: position 435,075 of record JAMWFC010000049.1, read on the forward strand.
GAGAAGTGCATGGAGCACTAGAATTTGTAGGTAGGATGGAGCAGGGTCCTAGGCTAAGTCTGGAATACAGGGAGGGCAGAAGGCAGAGCCTGTTAGGGTAGAGAGGCAGCAGGACTAGAAGACTTGAGAGAGTAAGAAAATAAATTGAATAAATAGTACAAAACAGACAAGAGAATATAGAGGCAGAAGTTATAGCAATATTAAAACTACTGTAATGAATTACTGGCTACCAGCTATATACTTACGGTAGTTAAGGTCTGGGGCATTTGGGTAAGCTCCAGAGCTAAGTGCTATGTGGTCAGTCCTGTGCACTGTATTGTCTGAGTTGAGTCCTGTGTGGCATATTGTCTGGGTATGGGTGTGGTGCTGAAGAAATCGGTCAGGGCCCTTCAGTTGGCATAGGGCCAAATGCTGGAGTGATCGGCAGGGCCTGAGAATTATGGATAGGTGTCAGGACAGGTCTCTTGACTGGGTGGTGAGGGCAGGATATTGGGCTTTGTATGGTGCATCAGGGCTCACGTGGTGTTCCAGGATAATGGGTCGTAATAGTTGCCATAGTCATTGAATCTTTTATTTTCAGAAAGAAAGAAGAAAGATATCAATCAGCAAATTTGTAGAATGTGTCAGAGGGCAGCACATACTGAAGAGGCATAGCTGATGAAGTTGCTGGCTGATGAGGAGGCTGATAAAGATAGGATTCCAGATGATGGTGAGCTTGAGGAATCTGACAATGATTTCAAAGAGTGGAAGGTCATTGAGTATAATATTAAGTTATAATTAAGGCTTATTATTAAGAAATAAGCCTTAATAAAAGAAAATGCCCTTATTAACTCCTTAAAATACAACACTGCACACTAGTGCTATGAGTTCTGAGCCTTCTAAGTTCTTGAAGTCAATGAATAATAGATGATGAATAGCTGATAAAAGGTGCTTGAGACTGATAATGTCACGACCCCTCCCCCCCGGAACCTCCCCGGGACACCCCCGGAGCCCCGCCCGGGAACCTCTTCCGCCAATCCCACAGCGCACCCCGCCCCCACAGCTGCCGACGCCACCATCAGCCAGCCCCCCAGGACCCCTGCATCACGGACCCTGGGATCAACCGCCATCAACAATCGGATCACGCGGCTCGCACCCGACCATCACGCATCACGCCCCACACATCACGACTCCCTCCGTGCCAATTGATCGCGCGTCCCCACACGCGCAATCCCGGTATACAGTCCCTGGCCACTACTCAATAACCCCTGGAACTCATCCCAGACACCCCGGAATCCCGAGACACGATCCGTAGTACTTATAGTGTAGTTCTCCGCTGTATTCGCTAGTCTTGATATTACATACACTGTTACTTTGCTTTACTTTGGTTATTGCGTGCCCTTTTGCTTGACTGGTACGCCTTGATTGGTACGCTTCGACTGGCACGCCTAAGTATTCACGTGCTCTAAGTTTTGGTACGCACTTCGCGACTCTTGATTTGATTGGTACGCTTCGACTGGCACGCCTAAGTATTCACGTGCTCTAAGTTTTGGTACGCACTTCGCGACTCTTGATTTACTAACTTGGTCTCATCTTAGAACCTACGGTTCACGACTCGACCCCCTCTACCCTCAGTTACCCCCAGCCCAAAACCCCCAGACTCTAGTCCCCTATCCCGGGATTACCCCTGTCCTTGTCTTGAACCCCGGAGTCCTAACCCCGGAGTTCCAGACACCTGAGTATTCGTAGGTCAAGTCCGCATTGTAAGGGCGTTGCTTTCCTGGAAAGCCCCCAACTCAGCGGAACCTGACATAATATCAAGACTCCCTCCTTACACCGTTCTTGATGGCTACATATACTCACACTTACTA
>JAMWFC010000049.1:437024-599948 GCA_027475525.1 Macrolepiota albuminosa
GAAGAATTACAGCAACTGCTCGACGAAGTCCACGCGTCCCCCTCCCCTTGGCCCCTCAACGACCCCGCGGACCCAGGACGCTCGATTCACATTCGACGGAAACCCCTGGAACCAGCCCCAGCAGTCCCGGCAGCCCCCACGGTCCCCACTCCGGAACAATAACAACGGGAAGAGCGGCAAAACGCCTCGGCAATACTGTGGTCCCTCAACCCGACGGGAGGGCTATTCGATCAGCCTGCCGCCCGCACAGTAGGATTGTCAACTCGCCGTAGGGCTAACTCAGTTCCTAGCACCTTCAAGACCTGGGGACAGCCCCAGAGACCCCTGGAACCCCCCCCGCGAACAGACAACACCCGACCCCTGGCCCCAGCGAACCCCGGTGGACCCCACGTGGACACCCCTAGCACGGACGACACGCTCTGCTACATCGACGAGCTCACGTGTGGCAACAACAAACCACGTCCGAACCCTCCCCGACCGCCTCCGCCACCCCCAGCCGAACCTCGAGGACGACCCCCAGGGCCCCCACCTTCGCCACCCTCTGCGTGGAGACCCGGGCCTCCCCCCGGCAGGAACAAACCCCCAGGTGAGCCACCTAGAGGGGGCCCTCCAGGCAGGTGGGGTCCCGCCCTTGGTGCTTTTCCTCCTCAAGGAGGGGGGAGTAATCATTACTACTACTATTACAATGCTGGCCCTCCTCCCCGCAACGCTGCCAGACCGGACGACGCTCGCGACGCCCTCGCCTGCGAAGGACGATTGGACATCCAAAAGCCTGACGCTTTCACGGGCCGGGACCCCCGAAAATGGCGTACCTTCCTCACTCAGTGTCTCAATACATTTCAGGCAAAGCCGCTCACATTTCAGGTTGACAGCTCCCGGGTGGCCTTTGCCGCATCGTACCTCCAGGAGATCGCCTTTGATCACTACACGGCCCTCATCCAGTTTGACCCCAACAACCCGGCACTCGCTCGCTGGCAAGCCTTTGTCAACGAGTTTTCCGAGAAGTTCGGAATCTACGACACCGTGGCCGAAGCCGAGGACAACCTCTTCAACCTCTGGATGCGCTCAGAAGAACGTTTCACCACCTTTATCGTACGTTTTGAGAAGGAAGCTTACGAAACAGGTTGAAACTATAGCGCCCTGCGGTACGCCCTCCGCCGCGCCCTGCCACAACGCATCAAGGACGTCCTCCGACTCGCCCCGAAACAACCCTCCTACGACGGATACAAGGCCCTTGTCATGCAGATCGACCAACGCTACTGGGAAGACCGCAGCGAGTATTCGAATTCCCGACCCCTTTGGAACCCTAGAGGAGGACCTCCTTGGACCTCCGGCGAAGCCCCCAACCCCGGCCCTCCCGCGTTCCCTGGCGGCCGAACTCCGGTGAGTCGCGGCCCGCCCAATGCTAACCCCGGCAGCGGCACCCGTCTCCAGGCCCAACTCAACGCCGCCGTGGCCGCCCACGACCCGGGCAACGCGCCAAGCCCCGAGGAACCCCCGGAAGACCCCGAAGACTTCGACTTCGACAACGAACGGGACGAAGAGGCCCTCCGGGCCAACCGGCTTGAAAAGAAGGGACGACCCTGGATCAAAGTCCCGATGGATGTGCAGGAACGACGGAGAAGGGAAGGTGTCTGCATACTCTGTGGTAAGAAAAACCATTTCATCTCCGAGTGCCCCAAACGACAGGTCATGGGACGTGCCACCTGGACCTTCAAAGGGGAGGACGCCACCTACGAGTATTCGAAAAACGACCCGGCGATTTAGACCCAGAAGACGCCCTAAATCGCAGAATCGACCCCGACGTCTTCTCCGCCCCGATCTCACATCTTCGCTCTACGACACTCATACAGGACACCCTCACGGCTTATCTACCCTCCCACTCTTCGCACTCCCTCCTCCTCAAAACCCGCCTCACCCCCTCCGGAACTCCCCTCAACACCCTCGTCGACAGTGGCGCCACCGACAACTTCATCGATGAAGCATGGTCTACCCTCGCCCCGGAACCCGCCCAGCGACTCCCGGTCCCGGTACGGCTCTGCCTCTTCGACGGAGACGCCTCTACGGCAGGGGACATCACTCACTTCGTGCGTATGCCCGTCACTTTCGCCAACGGGCAGACTCACACCCTCCGGATGTTGGTGACCAAACTTCACCCTTCCGCACCCCTGGTCCTAGGGCTCCCGTGGCTCCGAGACACTAACCCCCGCATCGATTGGCGACACCTCACCCTTCGCCTGACCTGGGACCCAACCCCCGACGACCAGCAACTCCCCTTCAACATCCCCCACTCCTCAAATCCAACCCCGAAGGACCCTCCGGACGAGCCCCCACCACCCCCCGGACTCCAGTCTCGTTCGTCCCGATTCTTCGTCATCAATGCCAGGCTGGACGGCGCCCCGGAACCGATATCGGCCCTTATCGACAGCGGAGCCACCAGGGTTTTCATCAGCGACGCCCTCGACCTCCCCCACGACTCCCTCGACCAGCCCCTCCGCCTGCAAGCGGAGCCACCAGGGTTTTCATCAGCGACGCCCTCGACCTCCCCCACGACTCCCTCAACCAGCCCCTCCGCCTGCAACGCCTCGACGGCACCCCCTCCTCCTCCGGCCCCATCCAAAGGTCTCACTCGGGACGCGTGACCCTGGACAACAACTACGAGTTCACTTCCCCCCCTCCTCCTCCGGCCCCATCCAAAGGTCTCACTCGGGACGCGTGACCCTGGACAACAACTACGAGTTCACTTCCAACTTCCTAGTCACGCGACTTCACGAATCGACCCCGATGGTGCTGGGACTACCCTGGCTGCGCGACACGAACCCTGACATCGATTGGAGGACGCTCACCATGACCTTCCCGGGGCCCGAAGACCACCTCTCGACCGCCGTGCACCTCCGGGCTCTAGGAAGCGACCCAACGCCCGACACGCCCGGGACGACTGCCACGCCCCCCACGCCCATCTGAGACCGCAAGGCCCCCGATCGACCCCCAAACATTCCTCGGAACAAGTACAAGGGGCCGAACTACCTCTGCCGGTCTCAGACACGTGTCACACCCGCTCCAGCTGATGATTCCGTGACACTGATCGACCCGAGCGCACTCGACATTAGGATCATTGGGGCCGCCCCCTTCGCCCGCCTCATGAGGGATGGAACTCCCATGTTTCAGCTGCACACCTCGCCTTCTCTCCCGGAAGAACACCTGCGAGGGGACGCTATTCCCCCAGAACAGAAAACCAAGGAGCAAATCCTCCAAGAAGTAGTTCCCCCGGAGTATCACGAGTTCGCTGACGTATTCTCCAAAGGAGACGCCAAGGAGATCCCCCCTCACCGCCCCTATGATCACACCATTGACCTCGAGGAAGGAGCCACCCCCCCTTTCGGCAAGGTCTACAACATGTCGGAGGTCGAACTCTGGGCTCTCAAGGACTACCTCGACGAAATGCTCAGTAAGGGATTCATCCGACCCTCTGCCTCCGCCGCCGGAGCCCCGGTTCTATTCGCCAAGAAGAAGGACGGCTCGCTCCGACTCTGTGTCGACTACCGGGGACTCAATAAGATCACCAAGAAGAACCGCTACCCGCTCCCGCTCATTGGCGATCTGGTCGATCGACTCCGCAGTGCCAAGGTTTATACGAAGATCGACCTCCGCTCTGGTTACAACAATGTCCGCATCGCCCTGGGACACGAGTGGAAAACCACGTTCCGCACGCGGTATGGTCTGTTTGAGTACCTTGTAATGCCTTTCGGAATGACTAACTCCCCCGCCACGTTCCAATACTTCATGAACGACATCTTCCACGACATGAGCGACGTCTTCGTGATAGTCTACCTGGACGACATACTCATCTACTCCGACTCGAAGGAAGACCACCAGAAGCATGTCCGGCAAGTCCTCGAACGCCTCCAGGAGCACAATCTCCATGCCAAGCCCGAGAAGTGTTTGTTCCACATGGAAGAGGTCGAGTATCTTGGCGTCATCGTATCCCCGAACGGCGTTCGCATGGATCCCCACAAGGTCGAGGCCATCGTCAACTGGCCGCAACCCCGGAACGTGAAGGAAGTACAGTCCTTCCTGGGTTTCGCTAACTTCTACCGGAGGTTTATAGACAACTACTCCGGGATCACGAAACCCCTCAACCGGCTCACGTGTAAGGACATCGCCTGGAACTGGGACAGTAAGTGCCAGAGCGTCTTTAACCTGCTCAAGGAGGCTTTCACAGTCGCCCCGGTACTCCGGCACTACGACCCGGCCCTCCCGATCATCCTGGAATGTGACGCGTCCGACTACGCCATCGCCGGGATCCTCTCACAGATGGAGTCTGACGGTGGGGAGCCCCGGCCAGTCGCTTTCTACACCCGGTCCATGATCGACGCCGAGCTCAACTACGACATTTACGACAAGGAACTCCTCGCCATTGTCGAAGCCTTCAAGCAATGGCGGGCCTACCTCAAGGGAGCCCGGCACCGGATCCAGGTCTATTCGGATCATAATAACCTGCAGTACTTCACCACGACCAAGCAACTCAGTCGACGACAGGCCCAATGGTCCGAGATCCTCTCGGAATACGACTTCACGATCCAGTACCGCCCGGGACGACTTGGCGCCAAACCCGATGCCCTCACCCGTCGACCGGACGTCTACCCCAAGAAGTCATTCGAGGCGGAACGCAATGCGTTCAATCATCGCGTGGTGATCCCTCCCGAACATTTGAATGCCTTACTGATTTTAAACGAGGAAGGGACCCTGAGTCAGATCCGCCGCACCCCCCGAGACAAGTACTTCACCGATCACGACCCCTGAAACTCTTCCGACGGAACCGACCGGGACCCTGCCTTTTCCTTGTCCCCCGACGAAAAACTCCTCCTCCGGGACGGCTGCATCTACGTCCCGGATCACGCCCGACTCCGCTACGATGTCCTCTGTCAACACCACGATCACAAGCTCCGGAGACACCCTGGGATACGTAAGACTCTCCAGCTGATCTCCCGGACTTACTTTTGGCCAGGGTTGAAGAAGGACGTGACCCGCTACATTCGATCATGTGAATCCTGCCTCCGGGCCAAGGTCCTCTGACACTGGCCATACGGACTCCTGAAACCCCTGCCAGTCGGACGACGCCCCTGGTCCTCCATATCCCTGGACCACATTGTCGAACTCCCGGAATCTGAAGGGTTCGATGCCATTCTTGTCGTCGTGTGTAGGCTAACCAAACAGGGCATCTTCCTACCCTGCCACACCACGGATACCGCCCCGGACTTCGCCCGGCTGTTCCTCGAGCACGTCTTTGCCAAACATGGACTCCCAGACGACATCGTCTCCGACCGTGGTCCCCTCTTCGTGTCCAAGTTTTGGACTTCCCTGTGTAAGGCACTCGAAGTAAAGACTAACCTCTCTACCACCTACCACCCCGAAACCAACGGCCAAACCAAAAGGGTCAACCAGTCCCTCGAGCAGTACCTCCGGCTGTACGTCAACTACTTGCAGGACGACTGGCGCGCCGAGCTCCCCCTGGCCGAGTTCACCTACAACAACACGCCACACTCTGCCACCGGGGTATCACCCTTCTTTGCCAACAAGGGATACCACCCTCGACTGACACTCTCGCTCCGGGACATCCCGTCGCACGCCGCCCACAAGGTCGCCTGGGATCTCCAATCCCTTCACGAGTTTCTCCGAGAAGAGATCGACACCGCGAACCAGGCCTACGTGAAACACGCCGACCGGAAACGGAAAGACACCCCCGACTGGACCCCCAGGACAAAGGTATAGTTAGATTGATGACACCTCCGCACCCGCCGGCCCTCCCCAAAACTCGATCACAAGCGTCTCGGCCCGTTCAAAATATTGAAGAAGGTCTCATCCCATGCCTACAAGATCGAGCTCCCCCCGGGACTAAAAGGTCTGCACCCGGTATTCCACGTCCGCCTCCTGGAACGACACCCCCCGGATCCCTTCCCTGAACGACGCCCCGAGCCCCCTCCCCCGGTCGAGGTCGAGGACGAGTACCACTACAAAGTTGAAGACATCCTCGACTCCCGGAACATTCGTGGACGACCCCACTTCCTCGTACGGTGGAAGGGATACGGCCCGGAAGACGACACCTGGGAACCACGCGGAAACCTCGAAGGCGCCCTCGACAAACTCCAGGACTTCCAACAACGGCACTCGGGAAATGACCTTCCCGGGCGCAGGACTCACAGACGGCAGTAGTGGGCGTAACCCCCGCCTCTGGGCTCAGTAGGGATTCAACTCCCACGTATACTTTCTGTTTTTCCTTTCTATTTCTTACTCCCTTCTAGTATTCCCTTTTTACAGTAGCGCCCCGGATTATGGGCAAGGTACTCTTCCCAGCTACCCCGCCACTTCACTTACGCCCCTATTACTATGAGAAACCAAGTATGTACATTTTCTACAAGTACACTATTACACAGACTAGCGAAACGAATGAACAAAGACGACAAGAAAGCACAAAATACGACACCCTAACCGGAGCCCCCCTCACTACCCCCTCTCCGCGGCCAGCCCCGGAAGCCCTCTCCTAACCCCTCCAGACCGTGATCCCGCCACACCTCCTCGGCCAACACCTCCCAAGTTGGAAGGAGTTCACCCTCGTCCAACACATGCTCGAACTAGGAGCCCGGGGCAGGCACGTTCCTCCGCCGGTGGGCGACCACCAGCCGTCTCAGGAGGTCAAGGCCGCGCTCCACCCTGGGGGTCGTCATCTCCGCGTGCTGCCTCTCCTGCAGCGCGGCAAGCGCCACGGCCACCCCGTCCAGGAGCAGACGGTGCTCCCGGGCCCAGCCTAGAAACGTTAGCGAATGAATACGCAAGCGACAAGAAACCTACTCAGAGATGCCATACGCGCGATCACCACGTCGCGGTGCAAGCCCTCCGTCAACTCCTGTCCCAAGGGGGCCCTCTCTGGGACCCCCACTCCCTGCCCAAACCGCGTCCTCAGCGCCTCCAGCTCCGCCTCCGCCTCCTCCCTAGCGACCCGGGCCTCCTCCAACTGTCGCAGCGCCTCTCAACCTGCCTCCAGCTCCCCTTGCGTGACGGTTTCCTCCTCACCCTCCCCAGACTCCCCCGGGTGCTCCTGAAGGGCCCTCACACCCGCCCCCAGGGGCTGCCCCGACAGAGGCGAGAAAGCGGCTAGGGACAGACGCGGGGGGGAAACCGGAGAAGGGGTCCTGGAGGGCAGACGCGCCCTCTTGGAAGGCCTCAGGGAGGGACTGGGCGACGCCCGCCGCTTCCCCTTGTCCAGGTGCCCCCCCTGCCCCCGGGCGACGGACCGAGGGGCCCGGCGCGTGATTAACACCACGGGCCGGCCCCGGCCCCCCACCCGGACGACCCCCCGGCTCCCCGACCCCCCACTGGGCACCTCCGCGGGCGCTGCAGGCCCCTCCCCCACCAGCTCCACCGGCTTCCCCGCCGGCTCCACCACCCAATCGCGCTCCTCAACCCCCATCTTCTGGGTAATTTCCTCCAGCGGCCATCCCTGCTCCCACGACATACAGTACGCCCTCCAAAGAGCCAAAACGGAGCACCGCTCATGATTATCACGGCACGCCTCGCACACTGCAGTGTCGCGTCGGGACAAGGGGGACGGGACCTCAAATGAGCACAGCACTGAGCGGCGCGCACAGTGGAGGCACTAGGTGCCCGGGTCAGCCTCGAAACCAGAGGTATGAAGCCACTTACCGGCCCGTTGCTGACACACCAGGCATGGGGAGGCAAGCCCCGGGGCCTCACCAGCGCCCCCTCGAAGGCCTCCTGCGTCGCGTTGGCCCACTCAACCAGGCATGGGGAGGCAAGCCCCGGGGCCTCACCAGCGCCCCCTCGAAGGCCTCCTGCGTCGCGTTGGCCCACTCAACGTGCTGGGCCTCTGGGACCTCAGAAATGGCCCCCACCGCCATCCCGGAGCGACGGAAACGAGGGGCGGCCAGTCTAGGACGAGGAGGGGGAGGGGGACGGGGGGGACGCATGGTCATCCGCGCAAAAGTGGGCGTGGGACGACTGACACCTGAAAGACCCCCAGGACCTGCACCAGGGACAGGCTCCGGGAGTCGGCAGGGACCCGCCTCCGGGGCCGGAATGTTGCGTTGTTCTGAAAAGGAAAGGTTAGTGGGGTAAAGGGGCGGCGCGGGAGTACTCACGTTGCTTGACGAGCGCCGCCACACGCTCCTGGTCAAGACGAGCCCGGTAACGCGCGTCCCAGGCTTCCCACGCCATGAGGGGCGCAACCTCGTTCGTTTGCGGGGGCGTCGGCGAATACGTCGGTGTTCACAACATAGTTGAGTTTGATGGTAAAAAAAATTTTTTTTCGTTACGTGGCAGGGCAGGCGCCGGTTCCCATGCTCAGGTCCAGTCCGAACCTCCGGCTACGCGCACCTCGGAGGGTCTCGGCGCTGAGGGGGGGGTGATGTCATGACCCCTCCCCGGGACACCCCCGGAGCCCCGCCTGGGAACCTCTTCCGCCAATCCCACAGCGCACCCCGCCCCCACAGCTGCCGACGCCGCCATCACACGCATCAATGACCGCCATCAGCCGTCAACGATCGCCATCAGCCAGCCCCCCGGGACCCCTGCATCACGGACCCCGGGATCAACCGCCATCAACGATCGGATCACGCGGCTCGCATCCGACCATCACGCATCACGCCCCACGCATCACGACTCCCTCCGCGCCAATTGATCGCGCGTCCCCACACGCGCGATCCCGGTATACAGTCCCTGGCCGCTACTCAATGACCCCCGGAACTCATCCCAGACACCCCGGAATCCCGAGACACGATCCGTAGTACTTATAGTGTAGTTCTCCGCTGTATTCGCTAGTCTTGATATTACATACACTGTTACTTTGCTTTACTTTCCGTAGTACTTATAGTGTAGTTCTCCGCTGTATTCGCTAGTCTTGATATTACATACACTGTTACTTTGCTTTACTTTGGTTATTGCATGCCCTTTTGCTTGACTGGTATGCCTTGATTGGTACGCTTCGACTGGCACGCCTAAGTATTCACGTGCTCTAAGTTTTGGTACGTACTTCGTGACTCTTGATTTATTAACTTGGTCTCGTCTTAGAACCTCCGGTTCACGACTCGACCCCCTCTACCCTCAGTTACCCCCAGCCCAAAACCCCCGGACTCTAGTCCCCTATCCTGGGATTACCCCTGTCCTCGTCTTGAACCCCGGAGTCCTAACCCCGGAGTTCCAGACACCCGAGTATTCGTAGGTCAAGTCCGCATTGTAAGGGCGTTGCTTTCCTGGAAAGCCCCCGACTCAGCGGAACCTGACAGATAAGTGAAGCCTGTATTGAAGAGCCAAAGCCAGAAATGCCCTGTGTCTAAGAAGGTTGCTTGAGTCTCCAGACTGATAAGTGTTAATAGGCCTATAGTGTCCTTTGATGTATTCAGTCCAAGTAGAAGCCTATCAATAGCATGAAATTGTAGTTAGTTGGTTTGCAGTCTCCTTAGTCTTTGTTCAATCCCTGAATAAATTTTTGTATTTTTAAAAAAGAAACATATTTTTACAGTACTTGGAGAAGATAAATAAAATGTACTTTTTTAGTTTTGGCATCACAAGCCTTTTATACAGCATTGAACTTAGCTGTCACAACTTTTCCCATCCAGAACCATTTCAGAACACCCCAGGACACCCATCCAAGACTTTCCTGCCAAACCCACAACACAACTCCTGCCATCATGACTACTGACGCCGCTATCATGCGCATCAGACTCTGCCATCATGCCACTGATAATGCCAACTGTGGTTGGATGTGCTGGATGTATATGCAGTACAATGCCGTCTCCAGTGCCTAGCATGCATCGTTGTGAGAAGTCCTGACAGAGTCCCAGTGTGCTTGAGCAAATGTGATAGAACAATGCACTAAATAATAGCATCTCAGATGCTACCTAACAAACTATAAGCACTGTAGCTTAAGTGAAGATAAAGAGATGAAGACAAATAGTGCAGTGTAATGTGCCTATAGGTGGCACTGTAAACAATGAAAACAAGATAGACAAGGCTAGCACTCAACTTAGTGACAAAGTTAGGTCAAGCTAGTGCAATTTAAATGCTAAGTGTAACTGAATGCTTGAAAGGTTACGATTTGTTATTATATACATGTGCAGTAGCTATCTTTTATACTATATGCTACTGAGTTTCCAAAATAAGTTTATTTGTGGCGCTACCAATTAGCACCTCTCCTCATAGTTCCAGCTAATGGTGACATGTCAATAGCAACTGACAATACATGGACAATAGCAATCAATAGCGTTCTAGCCCATGGAACATGGTGATTCTAAATTGACTTAGAATTATATGAATCTGCTCACTTTTAATATAAATTCTAATTGGCCAGGCCACTCTGAGATATGGTCAGAAAATCCTCAACAGACACTATGAGTGCTAATGTTGGCGCTAAACATTGTATTAATTTCTGATAAGTTAAAATATTGAGCTTGAGTATATTTTGTGCTGTTGTCATTGATTCTTTAGACTTCTGATTGAGGTGCCTCATTAAATAGCAGTGCCTAATGCTAATCCCTTCTAGAAGTAATCAGAATTTGATCAAAGTTACCTCCCTACTATCGTGCTAGCGCTATGGATCCTAGGCCTCCTAAATTCTTGAAATCAATAGGTAGTGTGTGCTGAAGGACTAGAAAATATTGAATGAGACTGATAAGCAAGGCTTGCAACGGAGTACTAAAGTCAGAGTTATTCTAAGTCTTAAAAGGCTACTAGAGTCTTTAATATGTCGAATGTTGGTAAGCCCCTAATGTTTCTTGATGTGCTCAGCCTGAGTAAAAGCTTATCACCATATCTTCCAACAACCCTGCATCACAGATTCTGAAACTACCTGCCAGCACAACCACCAATGATTGAATCATGCTAATCATCACAGCTATCACGCATTATGCATCACGGCCTCCTCTCCATGCCTATTAATTGCACACACCATGTGCAATCTCTAGTATACAGTTCCTCTTCCGCTCACCACCATCTATTAATTCCTGAAACTTCTTGAGAATCTGGAGTGACATCTGCACGTACTTAAAGAGTAGCTACCCACTTGTTATATACTACAGTCAAACCTCTCATAAGTGATGACCCTTATAACCAATAACCTTTTCAAACCAATGGGTTTTTGGCATCTATTGACTTAGTTTGCAAAGAAATTTGATGAACCTCCAATACTTGATAATTGATGTGTCTCAGAGAGGTTATAACTAATAATATGTTATAAATATCACATCATCTGACTATAAGCAAGGCCTGTTTTATGCTCCAATATGCTATATCTAATTTAAATATTTATTTATTTATTTTAAAAACTGGTTAGCATGAGAAAATGATCACTCTCAGTGAGGGCTCCATTAAAGCCCTCACTAAAAGTGATCAAGAGACTTTAACCCAACTTATCTTATCACTTACTGTCATTAAAATTACATCTTGTCACTGCTTTCATCAGAATAGCAATAAATTCACTTGAATTCTCATCAAAATAGGCATCTTGCACTTCAAATTGGAGATAGAGCCATGCAAACAAGAACTTCTTGCATGAATTTTAAGGAAGGAGAAAATCTGAGATGCTGATAAAATATGGTTGGATTATAATGGAAACCTAGTTGATGATGAAAGGGTTATAGAGCTTCTTGAAATGGCATCTGACTATGATCATAGGTTGGCCCAAATGGATTCACAACAAAAAAGTATTGTTGAGCAGCTGAAAGAGCTTGAAGAAAGTTTACAAGCAAATAGTGATTTAAAAAAAAAGCGATGTGAGTCTGTATATTATCAATACTGCAAACATTTTGAAGCTAAGATATTGACTTGACAGGATCTGAAAATTACAATCTCAAGCCATATGTGGAGAAGAAAGAAAAGAAATCTGTTTTTACTAAAAAGAAAAATGCAATATTAAAGCAGAAAATTGAAATCTTGAATTGGCACTACAAAAACAAGTCAAATCAGAGCAAAACAGCAATTTATTGGAATGAAAAGTATCTTAACTTGAGGCTCACCCAACCACAAATTTCTGATTGGCTCAAATTAGAAAATGTGCTTCAAAAACGATATGCTGAAGCTTTGGAATGAGGTTAGATAGGAAATGCAAAGCGGGAAAAACTGAGCAAGAATCCAGAAGTCAATGAGATGCTGGAATTGTGGGTTTACAAGGCAATGTGTGATGAGATTGACCTTTCTGGGAAAGTATTCAGAGCAAAATGGAATTGATTTGCTGATCTTGCTGGAGTTTCAGATAATGAAAGGATAAACTGCAGTAATGGGTGGTTAGATCCCTTCAAAACTCGATGTGGTCTTAAAAACTTCAAGCATCATAGAGAGGCTAGCTCTGCAGATCCTCAAGATGTTGAAGCTGAACGCCAATATTTGTGGGAGTTGATTGCTAAATATGGATACCAATTGAAGGATATCTTTAACATGAATGAAACTAGATTGTTTTGGGTGTGAGTATCTATATATTTCTAATAAATAAGAGCTTACATGCAGCTGTAGAATGTCACCTAATCATGGTCTCACAACAAAACAAAAGTCAGGTGTCAAAGAAGACAAAAGATAGCTGACTTTGGCATTTACAATGAATGTCTGAGACACAGAGAAGCTTCCACCAGTAATCATTGGAAAGGCTGAGCATCTTCAAGCTTTTCAAAGGAAGAGTGGTACTCAACTTGGATTCTACTGAAGGAGCAATACAAAAGCCTAGATGACAACAGTCTTGTATCAGGAATGGTTGTGCAATTGGAATGCTAAGTTATGTCAAGAGGAACACCATATTCTTCTGTTATAGGACAATTTCAGTGCTCACATTCCTCTGGATAATCTCACAAATATCATTGTTGAAAACTTCAAACCCAATCTGACAGCTTATGTTCAGCCAGCTAATGCTGGCATTATTTGCTGCTTCAAAGCTTACTATCGTGCTCACTTTATAAATCATGCTGTTGATTGCTACAATTGTGATATTCCTCCTGCTAAAATATACAATCTTAATGTTCTTGAGGCCTTACGAATAGCAGATACTGCATGGAAGGAGGTTGACACTGCTATTATTTGGAACTGCTAGAAAAAAACTGGTATTTTGCCTAAGCAGACAACTGCTGAAGATCCTGCTTTTACACCATCTGTCCCTGTGTAATCTCTTCTCAATGCAGAGCCAACAAATACTGTTAACATAGCAGACATTGAAGTTATCAATGCTTTGTCACATCTTGAGAAGCATGGAGTCCTTCAGCATAATAATTGAATAGATATCAATGAACTACTCGATCCTATTGGTGAGAACAAGATGTTTGCAGATGGTACCAAGGAGGAGGAGATTGAAAAGGATATTTTTTCAGCAGTGGCTGAACGTTGCAAGGCAAAACAAAACAGAGAAAACAAGGGTAATGATACTGTGGATGATAGTGAAGTAATTGGTAAAAAGCCATCACACCGGGATGCACTCAATGCAGCCTCAACTATTCTAAAGTATATATCCAATATAGACCAACTATATGCATGTTAGTTGGAAGGTATTCTTGCTAGCTTTAGGCATCAAACATGCCTTAATAAATTTTAATCCCTTTAACCTACCACTCTTAATGATTATTTCTACAGAAAATCTTAGTATATATTTACATAGCTATCAAATGATGTATACAATCTAAAATAATGACTAAGCAGGCTTTTGGAGACCTCCATAACAACCCTTCTCATATTCGATAACCTCTTATAATGGATAACTTTTGGCTTCCACGGAGGGGCCATTGGTTATAAGAGGTTTGACTGTAGTCTTGATATTACATTGATTGTTTGCATGCTTTTTTGATTGACTAGTACACACTGACTGGCATACTTTGACTGGCATACTCAACTTATTTGCATGCTCTTGAGATTAGTATGCACTTTGTGATCTAAAGTTTATTAACTCCAGTCTTATCTTAGAATCTTCAGTTTTCAACTTGACTTTAACCTCTTCACTCTTTTGACTTCCTCCAATCTCCAGACTAAGTCTCTTATCTCAGGAATCTCTTGTTTGCATCTTGAACTCTGGAGCACAGTCCAGAGTTCCAGATACCTGGATACATGTAAATCAAGTCTGCCTTGTAAGGACGTTGCTTTCCCTAAAAGCTCCTGACTCAGCAGAATCTGACATAATATCAAGACTTTCTCCTTACACTGTTCTTGATGGCTACATATATTCACATCTACTATCTCACAGTGATAGGCTTCTACTCAGACTGAGCGCATCAAGAGACATAATAGGCCAACCGACATTTGATGTACTGGAGACTCTAGCGACCAGTTTGGAATATAGAGCAGCCCTAGCTCTGACACTCTACTACAGGACTTATCTATTTACCCTAATCGTCAGTTACCAGGCCTTCAGCACACTTCATTCACCTATTCCAAGAATAAAAGAGGCTCAGAATGTATAGCACTAACATGATAGCAGGAGGGGACTCTAACCAAATTCCGATCACTTCCAGAAGGAGTCAGCAGCAGGCGCTGCCATTTGACGAGGCACTTCAATCAGAAATCTAAAAGGATCAATGACAGCAGCACAAGATATACTTAAACCTGACATCTGGACCTGTCAGGAACTGGTACAATGAGTAGCGCTGACATTAGCACTCACGGCGTCTGTCGAGGATTTTCTGACCATATCCCAGAACAGCCTGGCCAATCGGAATTATAGTAAAAGTGAGCAGACCCATATAATTCTAAGTCAATATAGAGTTGCCGTTGGTTGCCATGGGTCATAACGCTGTTGGTTGCCGTCATCCATGTGCAAAAGGTTGCTGTTGACAGGTCACTGTTAAAGGAAACCATGAGGAGAGGCGCTAGGAGATAGCGCTGCAGATGGACTTTTTATCTTGGCAAATACGGTAGTGCATAGTATATAAGATAGCTACTTCACATGTATATAATAACGAATCGTAACCTCTTGAGCACACAGTTACACTTAGCGTTCAAATTGCGCTAGCTTTTTCTGACTTTGTCACTAAGTCAGGCACTAGCCTTGTCTATCTTGTCTTTGTCATTTATAGTGCCACCTATGGGCACAATACGCTGCGCTACTTGTCTTTTCTTCTATATCTTTGTTTAAGCTATAACACTGACCATTGATAGGACTCCATACAGGATCAGTGCATCAACGGCAGGCCATGGCAACACGGCACTGGCTTGGGACATCTTAGCATGCGCTAATTAACCAATTTTGGCAATATTTGACGGCCGCACACAGCAAGAAGCAGATCTGATCAATGATAGCGCCGATGGCAGACAGAATGACAACTGACAAATGGCATCAGTCACTAATGACAGGGCTTAGGGAGAAGCCTGATGATCTATCAAAAACTGACGGATAGCTTGGCGTTTGACCTTGGCATCTGACATCGCTTAGCGCCTCGATTTGGTGCCTGACATTGCTAAGTATTTTGGACAGACAGAAGAATGATGGATTGATGGTTTAGCATTGCGATCTGCCGCCTGGCATCGCTAAGGGTCTTGAATGGACGGTAGGGATCTGAAACTGTTGGAGCTACCCCTATAAAATTTTTTAGTTTACCGCACTTTGGCAATTGTTAGTCACTGGCGACGGTGAACTCCTTGTAGTATAAAAAGTACTTACTGACTTGTACATATGAACCAGAACAGAGTTTCCTGCCCCCTTACTCCAGTCTCCCTTACGGTCTAAATCTCATTTACGGTCGGCAATGTTAAGGTCATCGGCAGTTGCAGACTATCGCTAGCCCTCGACCTACTCATGCCTTGCAGCTACGGCAGGCATTAACGATGCTTAGACTTTGCTAAGCTTACCATGTTCTTGCCACTTACATTGCCATGTTCACTTACCGCTTCTTCCATAGGTGCTTTTACCTTAGTGCTTGACACTTGCTGACCCTTTTCCAATTTTATCTTATTTTTATAGGCGCATTCTCTGAGACCTGCCCGGGACTCCTCACATTACTTTTAGCGTGCTCAACGCAAGTTTTTGGTACGGTAACACTATTGCTATATTTGTTACTGACCAAACTTTGGGCATCATCACCGTCTGCCAAGTAGCATCCGAGACACTATAATTTAGTGCATTGTTCTATCACCTCTGCTCGAGCACACCAGGACCCTGTTGGGACTCCTCACAACTATGTACGCCAAGTGCTGGAGATGGCGTTGTACTGCGTATACATCCAGCATACCCAACCACAGTTGGCGTCATCAACAGACTACCAGACTGACCTCTATAAATGTCCAGTACCTGACTACTACTCTACACAGACCCTCAGCCCTGTTTATCTACCTCTCCCATATGAACACCAATGCCTCTACTGCTACTGGGCTCCTGATCTGTCCCTCTATGACCTAGGGCCCTCAGCCAGCTGGGCCTCTCTGCCGAACCTAGCCATGGCTTGCTCTATGAAAGTCTCTTCATACCAGAGCATCTTTGGGGGTCTACTGGAGGCCTCACCTATCCCCAATGGGCCTCATCCAATTTTCCCAAGCAAAGGTCCTTTTGTCCCTACCCTCTACCACAGTTATCAATGCTCTGTCTCTCAACCCTGAAGACCTCTCTACTATGACTACCAGCCTTGACACTACCCAGCCACCACCCCACCTGCATGGACTCCTCTATTGCCAATAGGACAACAATACCTCAAAGAGTACAAGCAGCAATGTGATGAAGTGCTCTATTTGCTTAGGATCTTGCTGAAGAACTTCATGCAACAGACTAGGGTGTTACTCACAGAATTTAGACACAACAACTTCAAAGACACTCTGGAGGACTGGGCACACTGCCTGGTTGAATTTAGGGAACGACTTGCTTGAGAAGAACTATCAGAACAAGCTATGGTAAAGTATAGATGCAATATGATCCTCTGCAAAAAATTGCAGCAACTGCTCAACAAAGTCCACACATTTCTCTCTTCTCAAACCCTCAGTGACTCTGTGGACCCTGGTCACTCAATCCACATCTGACAGAAACTCCTGGAGCTGACCCCAGCACCCCCTGCAGTCCTGACCCCAGAGCAGCAGCAACAGAAAAAACAACAAAATGCCTTGGCTACACTGCAATCTCTCAATCTGACAGATGGGCTATTTGATTAGCCCACTGCTCACACAGTAGGTCTGTCAGCTTGCCATAGAGCTAACTTTGTCCCTAGCACCTTTGAAACCTGAGAACAGCCCCAGAGACCTCTGAAACCACTCCTACAAATGGACAATGCCTGATCTCTGCCACCAGTGACCTCTGAAAGACCTCAGACTGACAACCCCAGTATAGACGACACACTGTGCTATATCAATGAGCTCACTTGAGGCAACAACAAACAATGCCTTGTGCCCATGATAACTCCAGCCTCTCCCAAGCCAGGCTTCTGTCATGGCCTTCTGCTGATAGAACCATACAGGATCAGCGCTGATAGGCTTCTACTCAGACTGAGCGCATCAAAGGACATTATAGGCCAATTGTGTCAGGGGACTCCTCATTCCTTTCTTCTTTCACTCTTTATTTCTTCACTCTCCTTTCATTCACTTCCTTATTTCTTCTATCATTCTCTCATTTTGCTGTTACTACTTTTTCAACACTATCTGTTAGTACTATTCTCAACCTTTGAGGTGCTCTGGTTCTTTAGCTATCACTCAGACAAGTGTGGGCCCTTCAGCACCGCTCCAGGCTGCTTAGATAAGCCGGAGTTTGCCTTTCTGACTTCTAAAGTCCGGAGTTTTCCTCCCTTGTTTGCACACTTGTTTGGTTAGTCAATTTTCGAGTTTTTAAGGTTTTGTTATATTGTACAGTTGTTTCCCACGCTTCAGAGGCCCCAGAAGCGTCTAACCTGGCATAGGGAATCCCCAGACTTGTTCTCTTTGGATCTCCCTCTGCCAGGTGAGTAGCTACCTTGATATTGTCAGTATATATTCTAATACACTTTGGATCTCCCTCTGCCAGCTGTGTGACTGAGCCACAGCCTCTAGAGGTCGCCCTTACAGCAGAACAAGTCTCTACATTTCGGTCTGGGAGCCCCCTTCAGCCTGCTTGAGCCCTTTCTTGCCCCTTTAGGTCCCTTCTCCACTGGATTACTCCCTGCCCCTCTGTTGCTTCTATGACCCAACCAGCCCCCTCAGACACTCCCCTGGACGCTTCTGCCCCTCAGGATGATGCCTGGGCTCTGTTGCTTCTATGACCCAACCAGCCCCCTCAGACACTCCCCTGGACGCTTCTGCCCCTCAGGATGATGCCTGGGCTCACTTGCTTGCTCTGGAGACTCAGGTGCAGACCACTCAAGCTTCCCTCACTCTCCACACTACCGAACTTGCTGGATTATGTCTCCCATTCCCTTCAGGCCCTCTTAGAGCGCCTCCCTCTCACTCCTACCCCTCTCCAGGCACCTCCAGTTAGGGCTGGCACACCCCCAGTCCCTCGCTTTGGGGCCTTCCCCCCAGTTCATGCCAATATTCCTTGCCCAGCACTCCCAGACGCATTCAATGGTGACCGAGCGATAGGCGAGCGTTTCCTGCAGTCCTGCATCACCTATATTCAGCTCAGTGGTGAGGCTTTCCCCTCTGATGCTCTCAAAATCGCTTGGGTTCTTTCTTACATGAAGTTTGGGCGAGCTTTGACATACACGCTACAAGTCTTTTGACACCCTGGAGGAGTAGAGAGTTTTGGAAGTTGGGATCAGTTTGAGAAGGAGTTTTGGACAGAGTTCTTCCCCTTGGACCCTGCTAAGGTGGCAGCCCTCACTCTCCGAGATCCTCATCGATATGGGCAGGGAAAGCAGACCCTAGATGAGTACATCGACTCCTTCAGAGCTCTTGCTGAACAGGCCTGTTATCTGGATGGTCTTCAGCTCTGTCTCACCTTCCGAGATGGCCTCCTTCCCTCTCTCATGGATCGGATCGACAGCATGGCTGAGGGACGACCTGATGACACGAGTATCAAGACCTGGTATCAGGTAGCACGTGATCAGTGGCAGCTCATGGAGTTACGACGTGAGCTCCACCGTGGAACCGCCCCTCGCTCCACCCCACAGGCATCTTTTTCTGCTTGTCATCCCATCCAGCCCTCCCTTCCATTTTGCGCTCCACCCCAGCTCAGGTACCTGCAGCACGTCCTCTTCCTTTTGGAGTACCTATGGATGTTGATGCCTCTCGTCAACGTTCCTCCCTTCCTCTCCTCTGCCGTTGCTGTGGAAAGCCTGGTCACTTCGCTTGGTATTGTCCCCAGAGGTTAGAGGTGTGCTATCTCTCAGCTTTAGAGCAGGAGGAGCTCCTTCTCCAGCTCCTTGCTGCTCGAGACGTCTGAGGAAACCCCTCCCCAGATGTACAGACTGAAGCAGAACCCTTGGAGGAGTCCTTGGGTCTTGTGGAAGCTGTAGCAGAATCATCGGATGGGTCCTTTGGTTCTGCAGAGGAGGGTTTTCAATAGAGCGATGGATGAGTTGTACGCCTCCGCCGCCTGGTGCTAATCAGTTTACATGTCAATCAGTAGAGTCTTCTAATGTATCACTCCCTGTTCCTGATTCTCTGACTGAAACTGTAAGCACCCCCTCCGACGTACAAAATACCCCCTTGGTCCAAGCCTCAGCTAAGACTTCTTCTCCTCCTTTTCCTGTCTGACAACCACGTGTCCCAGCTTGGGAACGACGCCTTCCCTGTCGCTATGTTGTTGCTTCTACTCCCTCTCCCAACTCTCTGCGTCTGAATGTGGAGATTGAGACAACTGACACTCAGCAGACTCAAAGCGTCATAGCTCTCTTGGACAGTGGCGCTGATGATGCCCAAAGTTTGGTCAGTAACAAATGTAACAAAAGTGTTACCATACCAAGAGTTTGCGTTGGGCGCGCTATAAGTGATGTGAGGAGTCCCGGGCAGGTCCCAGAGAACGCGCCTGTGAAAATGGGTAAAAGTCGGTAACAGGGTCGGCAAGTGTCAAGCGCTAAGGTAAAGCGCCTAGGGAAGAAGCGGTAAGTGAACACGGCAAAGGTAAGCGGCAAGAGCACGATAAGCTTAGCAAAGTCTAAGCGTCGATAATGCCTGCCGTAGTTGCAAGGCGCGAGTATGTCGAGTGTTGGCGAGCGTCTGTAACTGCCGATGAGTTTGACGTTGCTGACCGTAAATGAGCTCTTGAGCGTAAGGGAGACTGAGAAAAGGGGAGTGGTAAACTCTGGTCTATTGTTCTCTGATCTATGTACAAGTCGGTAAGTACTTTTATACTACAATGAGTTCGCCGTCGCCAGTGGCTAATGACGCCAGAGTGCGGTAAACTAGAAAATTTCATAGGGGTAGCTCCAACGGTTTCAAATCCCTACCGTCCATTCAAGAGCTTTAGCGACGCCAGGCGACAGATCGCGAAGCTAAACCATCACTCCATCACCCTTCTGTCCGTCAGAGTATCTAAGCGATGTCAGGTGCCAAATCGGGACGCTAAGCGGTGTCAGACGCCAAGGTCAAACGCCAAGCTGTCCGTCAGTTTTTGATAGATCATCAGGCTTCTCGCTAAGCGCTGTCATCAGTGACTGATGCCATCTGTCAGTTGTCATTCTGTCTGCCGATCGGCGCTATCACTGATTGGATCTGCTTCTTGCTGTGCGCAGCCGTCGGGAATGGCTTAAAATAGGTAGAACGCGTGCGCTAAGTTCGGAACAAGTGCGGCAAGATTTCCGGAGCCGGTGCCGAGCCTGCCGTTGATGCGCCTAACCTGTATGGGGTCCTATCATCTCCCCCCAACTGAAAAATTGACTGTCCTCAGTCACCAAATAAGGCTACCGTTACCGCTTTTGTGACAAGTGGTCCGTGCGTTCTTGAGATTTGGTTTATAGTCCTGGCGCATGAGTGTGGACTTCGTTTCTTCTCCCCATCTTTTTCTGGCGCTCAATTAAAACAAAAAATGTCCTTCCGTATTCCAACTCCGCCCCCCGTCCCATCTCAAGCTGCTCAAGAAGCTGCTTATGCCTATATCGCCAAGGCTAACCGATTTATTTGCCATATCGAGAGTGTTGGCGCCGAGGCATCCCCAAACTTAGTGGTTGGCGTTATGAAGCTGCTGGAAAAATGGTATGAGGTGAGAGTTCTTGGCGTTGGGTGGGATCACAAAATCGAGGTGTGGGAGTGGTGCTGCGCGCGGTATATTGACAATCGTGGCGCTGAGTGGTTAGCGCCCTTCTCCCGTTTCGTAAGTTGCTTCTGTCGCCTGCCGTGTCGCTTAGCTGATTGTTCCCTAGGCGCCTCCCCCTGTCCCCACCATCGACGATGAGCTGGAGGATATCCTTTCTGGCGTGTTGCCGATGACCGTAAGCGCATCGGCAACCGAGTAAGTAGCTTCTGACCTTTCCTTCTCTAGCTATGGACTGAACTATCCCCCCGTAGCAAGCAAGAGGTGTTGGCGCCCCTGGCGCGCATGCAAGTGGCCGAGGAGCTGGCGATGTGGCAGGAAGAGATTTCCCAAGATGCCCGGGAAATCACTAGGGCTCTGGAGGAGCGGGAGCGGGTCAGAGAGTTGGCGGAGGAGATGGAGGGAGTTGCTGCAGGGAAGGCGCCTGCCGTTGAGAGGCAAGCGGTAGCAGAGGGATCCGGCAAGGTAGGTCGCGCCGGCAGCACTTTGAGCCCAGTGCTGCCGGCTAGCAAGTCGGGCTTGCCGAGGAAGCCGGCAGGTGCTTCCAAACGTAAGGTAAGTGCTAATTTTGCTTGCCGTTGCCGACAGTCGCTAACAACATCTGTAGAGTCGCAAGGCGGCTCCTCAATACGCGATAAGTGGTCTTTAGAAAAATCTAGTCTCCTCATTTACCGTGATCCTTCTAGGCGCCAACACAGTCCAGCTTTGATGACAAGGAGCTTAAAGGACTGCTGTTGCCGCGTCGCGAGGAGGCCGTTCTTGACGAGGGGCAAGAGGCCGGGGTCGTCATGGAGGAGATGAAGGGAAAGAAGACAGTTTCCCTGGCGACCTGGCAAGCGTTTAAGGAGGCGCAGGGAGCGGTAAGTGACTTTTCTATCTTTTAAGCTTGCGCTGACTTGTAGCGCTAGTGCGACAAGTGCTGGGCCGACAACGACCCAGAAGGCTGCTGGTTCCCGACTGGGGCCCAGCCGTGCTATTGTTGTGGCGCGTTGAAACGTGCTTGCACCATCGACGGGGCTAAGAGTCACGAGCGTGGCAGCGTGCCAGATGCCCTCGTCGAGAAGACGTTTTCCCGTGCTGTGCTGGTAAGGAGGGCTAGGGAGTTTGTGGAGGGGCAGAAGAAGAAGGTCGCTGCCGGTGGCATGGCAGCTATTGGACGAGCCGCCTTGGCGTTGCCGACACGCCAAGGGGATGGGACGGAATCTGTCGGCAATCGAGGCGCCGGCGAGCGCCAAGGGACTTCGGTCCCAGAAAAACGACAAGCCCCTTCCCCAAGCAAGGGGAAGGGCAAAGCAAAGCGCCCCCGTGTTGTATCGTCGTCGCCTTCCCCCTCGCCAGCGCCAAAGGACACCGAAATGGAGGACCTGGAGAAGGCGTTGGCGGCTAGTCGCCTCCCGCCTTGTGACGCAGAGGCTGGCCCAAGTGGCCTCTTGTTGCCTATCCAGTTGGCGGCTAGGTCCCTTGGCAAGGAGCAGGAGGTGGGAGAGCGGGAGGTGCCTCAAGAGGAGCGGGAAGACGCTCCCGTCGACGTCGAGATGGGGGATGAGGAGAAGGCAGAAGAAGCGGTAGGAGGAGGAGATGAAGACGCCGAAGGTGAAGAGGAAACCTTGGCGATGCAACGGGATGGTGGTGAGGAGGAGACGTCGGCAAGGGAGGTAGTGGCAGAAGAAGGGGAGGGAGCGGCAGGAGTTGCCAGGGAGGAGCCTGAGTGGCGCTGGCTGCCTCCCTACAGTAGCGTTGCCCCTTGGGAGGTTTCAGACCCCGAGGACGTTGCCGGCCTGGAGCCTAGGCGCCCCGTGGTCGCCAGAGTCAATCCATTGTGGACTCCCCAGCCGCAGCCAACGGTCACTGGCGACGCTTTCAACTGGCTGGGACAAGACCTCATGTACCCAGTGGTGGCGCTTAACCCGCGGGAGATGCTGGAGAGGTTCTCGAGGAGGGCGGCAACGATGGAGGCCACAATGAGTCAGGAGCGGGAACAAGTTCGAGGGCAACTAATGGCACTTTGCTTGCGCTACTCCAACTTGGGCCACAGCCTGCACGTTCTGCGAGATTACCAGGACGACTGCCAAGCCGCCATGGATTGGCAGACCACCAACAACATCTTGCCAGGTGACCTCCTACCTCTGCGCGACTCTTCTTTGCCGGTATCTGATAGTTCCCTGCCGCTAGAGGACGATACTGATTGAGCGGACCTTAGCGTAGATAGGCCGCTTATGTTTATATTGTTTTTATTGGTGCCTCATATATTTATTTTTGCTGTTTCCCTGCCGAGTGAACAGATAAGTCTAGTAATTTGAGTTAGCGCAACGGCTGAAAGCCAAGAAAGTAAAGCAAAGAGAACGCAAGCGACTAGTATTCTAAGGTAGGTTTTAGCAAGAGCATTTGTATGTGAGGGACTTAGACAAATTTTGAGGAAAAAGGGAAACACTCAGTAGATCATCATAGCGAAAAACCCTTGGCGAGAGTTGCGCATAGCGCTAAGCGTTGGCGGCACGCTAGCGCTGTGACTTGACTATGTAAGGAATTGTCTGTTGGATATAGTATAGTAAGCATCGGCAAGAAAGATAAGTAAGATAAGTAATAGAAAGAAAGAGCTTATCAATATATAGTCTTTTCTAATCATTTTCTTCTTCTTCAACTAAAGTCGGCAAGTCATCATCGTCCAATAATTCTGTTTCTTCAAGTTCTCTTAACTTGGCGGTGTCGATATCTAGCGCTTCAAGCGGCAAGTCAATGTGTTCTCTGGCAAGATACAGCAATAGGCAAAAAGCGGCAACAGGTCGATGTAGTACTGAACCATCTAATTCACAGAGCACGTAAGCGCCTCCACGGTTACGAGAGATAACTACCAAGGGTCCTAGATAGCTACTGAACCATCTAATTCACAGAGCACGTAAGCGCCTCCACGGTTACGAGAGATAACTACCAAGGGTCCTAGATAGCACGGGCGCATTTTCTTGTTATATGAGGTCTTGATTTTGGAGTTGCGCATGAGTACTAGCGCTCCTCTCGGGAAGTTGTAATCTTTGATAGTAGCGCTATGCTCGGTTTCGAATCGTAGGGCTGCTTGGCGACGTGCGCTGATAGGCTTCTACTCGGACTGAGCGCATCAAGGGACATTATAGGCCGACCAACACTTGACACACTAGAGACTCTAGCAACCAGCATTGGGTACAGAGCAGCCCTAGCGCGGGCACTCTATGGCAAGACTTATCCATTCATCTCAATCACCAGTATCAGCCCCTCAGCGCCCTCCACTCAGTTACTTTGAAGACCAAGAAGACTCAGAACTCTTAGCGCTAGCATAACGGCGGGAGGTGACTCTGACCAAACCCCGATCAGTACTGAAAGGAGTTAGCAATTGGCGCTGTTAGCGCTAGCATAACGGCGGGAGGTGACTCTGACCAAACCCCGATCAGTACTGAAAGGAGTTAGCAATTGGCGCTGTCAATCACCAAGGCATCTCAATCAGAAGTCTAAAAGGATCAATGACGACGAGACAGGATACACGCAGACCCGACATTTAAATCTATCAAAGAATGGTACAATGTTTAAGCACCGGAATTAGCGCTCACGGCGTCTGTTGAGGATTCCCCAACCATACCCCGGGATGGCATGGCCAATTAAATTACATCAAAAAGTGAGCAAACTCGTACCACTTCTAAGTAGTTTTCGAGTCGCCGTTGGTCGCCGTCACCCATGTGCTGCAGGTCGCCGTTGACAGGTGGCCGTTAGCTACAGTCATGAAGAGAGGCGCTAATTGGTAGCGCCGTCAATGGACTTATTTTGGAAATAATGTAGCGCATAGTATAAAAACTAGCTACTTGCCATGTATATAACAACGAATCGTAACCTCTTGAGCACCCAGTTACACTTAGCGTTCAAATCGCACTAGCGTTGCCTGACTTTGTCACCAAGTTTGGCGCTAGCTTCGTCTATCTCGTCTTTGTCGTTTACGGTGCCACCTACGGGCACGCTACGCTGCGCTATTCGTTTATTTCTCTATAACTTCTCCTAAACTACGACGCTTACCACTTGCTAGGTAGCACCCAAGGCGCTATCGTCTAGCGCATCACCCCATCACCTCTGCTCGAGCACACTGGGACCCTGCCGGGACTCCTCACAAACCCGTACGCCAGGCGCTGGAGACGGCGTTGTACTGCATATATGTCCAGTGCACCCAACCACAGTTGGCATCATCAGCACTAAAGACTACCTCGTGGAGTCGCTATAAATCTTCCTTCCTTCGCTGGAGATCAATAGCTCGTCTGGCGATCAGGTTGGTAGTCGCTAAGATACTGTTGGGCGCTGGCTGAAGGTAGGTCGCTTCTATAATGTCGGCAGGGAGTAACGGATGGGTGCCAGTAGCCGCGTAATAGGGAGAGCAACCCATGCGCTTACGAATGGTAACCCTCTCTGACCAGAACACTGAATATGTCGCTTCGCTCCAACGAGATTTGTCGCCATCGACTGCCTTGAAAAGCGCTTGCCGAACGTCAAAGTGTGGTCTCTCTACCAAGCCATTGGCACGTTTGTTGTAGCCCAATACTCGAATGTGATGGATATTATATTTCTTGGCGAGATATGTTAGCGCTTTGATGATGGGCGCACCGTTATCCGTGACAATTTCTCTTAGCGCTCCCCAACGGCAGATGACGTCCTCAAATAGCCACTTGGCGACCGCCTCTGTATTTTCTCTTTGGAGCATTTGAAATTCAGGCCAGTGGATTAGCGAGCAACGACCTTGGATGATGTACTTGTAGCGACCAGATTTGGGCATGTGCATGGTATCGACGTAGATTTTGCTGAAGAGGGGAGCTGGCATTGCAACGGTTGGCGGTATGAGCACTTGGCATGTCTGTTGGATTTGGCAGAGGTGGCAAGTCCTAATGTACCAGGCAATGTCGGCACTAGCGTGTGGCCACCAGAAGCGTTCTAACAGAGAAGCTTGAGTAGCGTACAGACCTCTATGTCCTAGCTCGTCATGCATGGCGCGCAGGACTTGTAAGCGACTTTCTGGCTTGATGATCAGCTTGTGAGCGCCATCTCAATTTCGTCGCCAAAGTCTGTTGTTGGTAAAGAAGAAGTGGGTGGCATATCGAATAAAGGTTGCGTATTGTTCGTCGGTAAGGTCTGGGGGTCGCTTAAGGTCTTGTATCCATTGCTCAACTATTAACAAGCGACTGTCTTCCGCCTTTGCCTTGGCAGATCGGGGAACGGCGTCGTAGGTCAGGTTTCTGCTGTCTTCTCTTAGCGAATGAGGCTCCTGTACGACTTTTACTGGAGGCAAGTCTTGTCCAAGGATGCTTGCCGTGTAGAATGTGAGGGGTGTGCTAAAGATTTCTGGGCGGTAAGGGACAATGGGATGTAAAAGGATGCTGGCAGGCTGTTGCCGTCGTAGTAGGGGGATTGGCTGTTGTATAAGGTGCACAAAACCATGTAATCGGTCGATCCAGTCCTCAAAATTGCTATCCATCTGTGGGTCCACTGCCGGGTCGCCAGGCTGCCGTGGTCGCCTAGAGAGTCCATCTGGTCCGTGGAAAGAGCTCTTGATGTGTACCAACTCAAAGTGAAACATGAGGATAGCGACTACCCATCGGTTCATGCTAGCGGATGGCTGGATATCGGGATTCTGCAGCATGCCTTTGATGTACCTAGCGTCGACTTCAACAATCAGGTTCCGTACGCCAATCAAATACATCTTTAGCGACCGGAAGGCTTTGAAGAGTCCATAGAGTTCTAGCTTAGGCTGACTGTAACGAGACTCCCGGTCGTTTAGTGTGATAGACCCAAAGCGGTTGTAACGTTGCTGTTTCCGATTGTCGCTAAGGCACTGGCACAAGAAGTAGCCAACAGCAATGTACGAGGTATCCACCGCCAAGATAACTGGGTCGGCAGAGCTATAATCGATGGGGACTAGGGGCTTGGCGTCTTGTAGGGCTTTTACTAAATCTCGTTGTGCAGTGACCTGGTCTGGCCCAAATTCGAAGGGCTCGTTAGTGCGGGTGAGTCGGTTAAGGGCGTGTGCGTGATGGGCGAAATTCTTGACGAATATCCTAAGACCGCCAACGGTACCAAGAAAGGCGCGAACTTCAGATAGGTCGCGGCAAGGACCCCAGCGCTCCAGGAGTGCTAAGTGAGACTCGTTGGGAACTCGACCGTCGGGAGTGCAAATGTGACCAAGTATTTTGAACCTTGGCACGCAAAGGAGGAGTTTGTGGCCGCTAAACGTACCACCGCTATACTTCATACGTTGGAGAACTCGATTGAGCAGCTGGAAAAACTCCCATAGCGCTAAGCGAATGTTGGAGTTCTCTGGATGGGTCGCCGGTAAGCCGTTTACGAGTCGCCAGTCTTTGGGACCTTTGACGCCGACGTCATCAATGAAGCTTAGGACATTATGCGGTATCTCGGGTTGGAGGATGAAAGTGATGTCGTCATGGAATATGGGGACTGAGTTTGTCCATCCCATCGGTAAGGTGACTAGGTGCAAGGCGCCAAACGGAGTTTGAAAAGTGGTGAGGTCACGAGAAGAAGGGTGTATCAGACGTTCATCGTAGCCAACGTAAAGGTCAAGGGTGGCGCCACAAATGCGCCCGGCAAAGGACTCGGCAACGTGGTCAGGGAAAGGCGGTACGCCAGAGTGTCGTATGGTTACTCTATTCAGCGGCTCAAGACTGTGAACTATGCGTAGATTGCCGTTCTTTTTGAGGACACAGAACCAACGGGAGCGGTAAGAACTATTGGAGGGCTCGTAGACGCCAGCCTTAATCTTGGTCCTAATGATTTGGCAGACCTCGGCTTCGATCCCAGGCGGTAACGGTCGGTTGTGCTCAGTCCACGGCACGTGAGGAATAGTCGGGATTACGACAGGCGGGAAGAAGTCTGTACGGAGGCTACCGCGTTCTGAGTCTTCCCAGGCGAAGGCTTTATCTTGCTTAGCGATGAGATCGGTAAGGATGTTCAACTCATCTTTGGTCAAAAATCCTGTATCGTGCTCCTTGGCGAATTGCTGTTGGCGCTCCGTGGTAAAACGTCCTGTGGGCTGAAAGGGTGGCGGGTTTGGTGATAAGATTGGCATGTTGGCAAGCGGGTCGCCAATGGGGAGAGTGCGTAGTGACGGGTTTTGTTTTAAGCGCAACTGGCTTATATTTCTTTTTGACTTGAACTCCCTTCCTTTTGGGAACGTTAGCTTGGTTATATGCAGGGGTGGAAAGGGGAATTGTAGCCTGAGGAGCGGCAAGTCCAAGAACGGCAGGAGACGAGGCTCCAGGAAGGGTAGTTAGATAAGTATCGGTAGACGCAATATTTTGAAAGGATTCGGTAGCGGTAAGGTATAAGTAGGCAAGAGAGGAGTTGGTAATGTTTTGATTTTTCTGGGAAAGCTCTGCGTCGGTAGCGGGTAAAGTAGTTAAAACGTCTTCGTCAAGAAAAGCAGTAGACATAACATTTACAAGACCAGTTGAATGGTCATATTCCAGCGTTAGCGCCACATCTCCGTGATTGTCGCCAATCACCTCCTCGATGGTCTGTGAAAACACCGGTGGTCATATTCCAGCGTTAGCGCCACATCTCCGTGATTGTCGCCAATCACCTCCTCGATGGTCTGTGAAAACACCGGTGGGGAGACTCGTTGGCGTGTTGGTCGGTAAACTCCGGGGGCTTAGTGCGGGCACCTTTTTGTTGTCCCCTAGGGAACATTGGCACCGTTCGTCAGATTCCGGAATTTGGGTCGCTAATAGTTAAAGTCATCTCGTCATCGGTAACTGTCTTGACGACTGATCGCGCCAAGACGTCGAAGGGTCTGCCAAGTAGCAGGTCGTATGCTGGGAAACGTAAGATGTGTATTTGGAGGTAAAACGTAATGTCGCCAAGGGTGCACGGCACATTCTTGGCGAGGCCTAGGGATCTGTCCACTGTGCCGTTAGCGCTCTGCATGTTTAGTATCACTGTAGGGTCATAAATGAGGCCCAAATCGTTAGCGACTTCAGCTGCCATTGAAATAATCTGAGACCCGCTATCCACAATTGCCTCTACCTCGTGCTTATTGTCTACGGTTAGCGTGACGGAGCGAATAGCATGTGATTCTTGAGCGACGGTAAGAATGGCCGGGTCTTCTCCATGGTCTACTGACCTAAGATAGGTCTCCACTGGGTCCACAGAGGTGGCGTTAGCGATGGTGTCGGCAGGAGAGTCTTCAGTGTCCAAAGAGTCGACGGTAACGGAAAAACCAGGGAGCGCGTTGTCGAGATCCTCGACCTCGGCAACGGTTGTTGCCAAGGGTTGTCGAGGGGTAACTGCCGTCTTGACTTGGTTGCGGACGTCTGGAGCAATACTGCAAAGTTCTTCAACTGACAAGGTGACATTGGTTTTCATGATGCGGCTAAAGACATGATTTGATTTTTCTATGTCGAATATTGGCACGGTAGGTCAGTAGCCACCCTCAGGACGTTTCTCAGGAGCGGCAAAGTTTTGTTGTGCAGGGGCATGATAACGGTCGGGAATCCCTGAGTAGGAATGGAGAGGCGGTAAAGGCGGTTCGGGAGCGGTAGCGGACAACGGTGGTTCTGGAGTAGTAGCAGGGGCAGTAGCAGGCGATGCGGCAGGAGCAGGTGTCGGTAGTTTGCTAGCGGGAGGCATTGGCTTGTATCCTTTAAGAGGTTGTTTAGGCTGCTTAACTTCAACCACATCAAAGACCTGATTCTTAAGCGAATCTAATTCCTGCTGCAGCTTGGTGATACGTTCTTCCCGTGAAAAAGTAGGATGGTCACCAACGCTGTCAAAATGTAAGACCTCGTGAACCATTTGCTGTTGGGTCGCCTGTTCTGGGTCGGGATTGGCGTTGCCAGATAGCGTGCCGGTAACGATTTGTCCTGGGTTGCGCCTATGCCATTCATCAACTCGCTCCTGGAAGGACTTCTTGTCTGGGTAGTTGGGAATGATGGCGCCAGTAGTGAGAACTATCTTGCCGTCGATAGCCCGTCAAATTCTTCCTTGCCGAATATAGTTTTCTAAAGTTATGCAGCGTCCTCTAGTCATAGTGTGGCCAATTTCCCCACAGAAATGGCAAGGGCCATTAGCGGGTACATTAGCGGGTTGGTTAGCGAGATTGGTGGTAATCATAGTTTCGATACGCATCATAGCGGAGGCGACAGCAGCGGTAACGGCAGCGTTAAGGTCCTCCTTCTTAACGAAGTCGGCAGCAGGAGGCAGGATGGGAATGATACCGTTAGTTCGCTCAGGTGGTGGGCTTGTCCTAGCGCGTTGCAGCCCAACACCAGTGTCCGTTCCCTTGAGAACCCATTTACCGGCTTCAAAGACGTTGGCAACGTTATAGGGCTCGTCTGGGTGATGGGCCTGATGAACAATTTCTAGGCGACGAGCAATACGAGTCCAAAGCGAGGTCGGGATGCCTTGTTGGAATAGGCGACGTTCCTCGTTGATATAGAGCTTGCCGTTCTGCAGAAGCCACCTAGTGATTTTCTGGAACTTGCGGTAATACGTGGAGAATGCGCCAAGAGACGATGTGCCGCTGTCAAATGATTCCTGTACTAGTTTCTGGAGCTCGTTTACCGTGTATCGGGTAGCCTCTTCTGTGCCAGGGTACAGCTGGATCACTGCCGTTTTCCAGTCCTCGTACGAAGCGCCTTGGGCTGGAACGGGTGGGGCGGCAGGGACAAAGGCGGCAAACTCGGTCAAACCTGTCCATGTCTCTGCCATGTCATATGATACGTATCTTGCCGCGTACTCCTTCATCTGCGTATGGTCGGTAATGTTACAATCTCTGAATAAATACTCCAACTCCTTGAAATACTGGGAGAGCTCCCGTGGCTTGGACTTGTCCCATTTCGGTGCCAAGAAGTGGTTGCGTGGCGGCATGCGCTGGACTTGTTGTTCCATAGCGACTGTGTTAGCGAGTTTGGTTAGCGGTAGTGGGGAAGGGGTTCTAGAGATTGGCGACGGGGTAAGAGAAATGAGTTGTGAAAGAGGCGTTAGCGGAGTGATGGGAGTAACTGGTTGCGGTACAGTAAATGGCGACGCTAAGGGGTTGTCGGCGCTATAATCGAGGGAATGCGGGAAGAGATCAGGAAATGCGTCTACAGTGGCGTTCTGTAGTTCCTGTGCAAGAGAGAGACCCGGTAAGGCACCAGGTGGTTGTGGAGTTGATGGGTGGGAAGGAGCTATGCCTTCTGCCGACTGGTCTAGCAGGTGGCGCCTACGTTGGAGACGGGTTTCTGGCAGAATTCTGCCCTAGAGATCTCTCGCGGTAGGCTCTAATTTGATGATGCCCAAAGTTTGGTCAGTAACAAATGTAACAAAAGTGTTACCGTACCAAGAGTTTGCGTTGGGCGCGCTATAAGTGATGTGAGGAGTCCCGGGCAGGTCCCAGAAAACGCGCCTGTGAAAATGGGTAAAAGTCGGTAACGGGGTCGGCAAGTGTAAAGCGCTAAGGTAAAGCGCCTAGGAAGAAGCGGTAAGTGAACACGGCAAAGGTAAGCGGCAAGAGCACGATAAGCTTAGCGAAGTCTAAGCGTCGATAATGCCTGCCGTAGTTGCAAGGCGCGAGTATGTCGAGTGTTGGCGAGCGTCTGTAACTGCCGATGAGTTTGACGTTGCCGACCGTAAATGAGCTCTTGAGCGTAAGGGAGACTGAGAAAAGGGGAGTGGTAAACTCTGGTCTATTGTTCTCTGATCTATGTACAAGTCGGTAAGTACTTTTATACTACAATGAGTTTGCCGTCGCCAGTGGCTAATGACGCCAGAGTGCGGTAAACTAGAAAATTTCATAGGGGTAGCTCCAACGGTTTCAGATCCCTACCGTCCATTCAAGAGCTTTAGCAACGCCAGGCGACAGATCGCAAAGCTAAACCATCACTCCATCACTCTTCTGTCCATCAGAGTACCTAAGCGATGTCAGGCGCCAAATCGGGACGCTAAGCGGTGTCAGACGCCAAGGTCAAACGCCAAGCTGTCCGTCAGTTTTTGATAGATCATCAGGCTTCTCGCTAAGCGCTGTCGTCAGTGACTGATGCCATCTGTCAGTTGTCATTCTGTCTGCCGATCGGCGCTATCACTGATTGGATCTGCTTCTTGCTGTGCGCAGCCGTCGGGAATGGCTTAAAATAGGTAGAACACATGCGCTAAGTTTGGAACGAGTGCGGCAAGATTTCTGGAGCCAGTGCCGAGCCTGCCGTTGATGCGCCTAACCCGTATAGGGTCCTATCAGCGCTACTGGACTCTTCCTAGACACCCATTATGTGGAACAACACCGGCTTACTACCTGTCCCCTCTCTCACCCTATTCCAGTCTATAACATTGACGGTACGCTCAATGAAGCTGGATCCATCCGCTCAGTGGTAGATTTAGTCCTTTGTTATCAGACTCATTCTGAGCGTGCAGTCTTTGCAGTTACCAGCCTAGAAAAGCAGGACATGATACTTGGGTTCTCCTGGCTGCATGATTACAATCCTGAGATTGACTGGGCCAAGGGTAAGGTAAGCATGAGCCACTGCCCTCGACGGTGTTCCACATGTGCCAAGGAAGTTAGAGAGGAGCACAGAGAGTCAGTCCGTGAGCGTGCTGCTATCCGGGCTTGCCGAGTTGGACACCTCCCCTTTGCAGACCTCGACCTACTGGATCCTCCTCCCTTGGCGTTCCCTTATAGAGAGGCCCTCTATGAGGACGTTCGAGGTGTAGTGAGTGAAGCCCAGATGGAAGATGGACGTGAGGGTGAATTTGGATGCGCTCCTGACCCAGAGTCTCCAGACAAGGCTATCGAGACAGGTGATAGGATTTATGCAACTACGTTACGACCTCCACCAACTGTAGCAGAGATCAGAGCTAGCCAAACTACCTCCCAGCGGCTAGCTCAGGCATTTGCTGCCAACTCTGCTCCTAAGTCGTTCTGAGATGCGGTTCCTCATCACCTGCAAGACTTTGAGGATGTCTTCTCTAAGGCATCATTTGACTCCCTGCCAGAGCGTTGATAGGCTTCTACTCGGGCTGAGCGCATCAAGGGACATTATAGGCCAACCGACACTTGACACACTGGAGACTCTAGTGACCGGCTTGAGTACAGAGCAGCCTTAGCTCTGTCCATTATAGGCCAACCGACACTTGACACACTGGAGACTCTAGTGACCGGCTTGAGTACAGAGCAGCCTTAGCTCTGTCACGCTATTACAGGACTTATCCATTTTACTTGGTCACCAGTTACCAGGCCTTCAGTACACCCCATTCACTTATACTATGGATAAAGGAGGCTCAGGATGTACAGCGCTAACACAACAGCGGAAAGGGACTCTAACTGAACCCCGATCACTTCCAGAAGGAGTCAGCAGTAGTCGCTGCCATTCGACGACGCACTTCAATCAGAAGTCTAAAGGGATCAATATTGATAACGCAGGATATACTTATAACCAACGGCTAGACTTGTCAGGAACTAGTACAATGAGTAGTGCTGACATTAGTGCTCACGGCGTCTGTCGAGAATTTTCCGACCATACCCAGGAACCGCTTGACCAATTGGAATATAATAAAAGTGAGCAGACCCATATAAATTCTAAGTCAATATAGAGTCACCGTGGGTCATAATGCCATTGGTCGCCGTCAACCATGTGCAAAAGGTTGCCATTGACAGGTCACCGTTGGAGGGAACCACAAGGAGAGGTGCTAGGAGGTAGCACCGCAGACAGACTTTCTACCTTTGCAAACACGGTAGCACACAGTATATAAGATAGCTACATTGCATGTAAATAGCAACGAATCGTAACCTCTTGAGCACCCAAGTTACCCTTAGCGTTCAAATCGTGTTAGCTTGCTCAAACTTTGTCACTAATTTGGGTGCTAGCCTTGTTTATCCCATCTTTGTCGTTTACGGTGCCACCTACAGGCACGATACACTGCACTATTTGCCTTGTCTTCTATATCTTTGTGTAACTACGACGCTTACTGTTTGTCAGATAGCACACAAAGCGCTATCATTTAGCACGTTGTTTTAACACCTTTGCTTGAGCACACCGGGACTCTGTCGGGACTCCTCATAACTACGCATGCCAAGCGCTGGAGACAGCGTTGTACTGCATATACGTCCAGCGCATCCAACCACAGTTGGCGTCATCATTTTGGAGCCCACCGTGAGGGGTTCTTCTAAGACAGAATTCTGCCAGAAACTCGAGTCCAGCGACAGCGCTGCCTCCTGTTGGAGAGCGTGTTTGAACCAAGTACCACCGACTCACCACACTTACCAGGCGTGCTACCCAGGCAGACTTTGGATCAGGAGCTTGAGGCCGCCCCAGACAGCCTAGCCAAAAGCTTTTCCCTTTTTCCCGACCGTTTGAGTACTTAGCAGGCAAAAACCATATGCCGCTTACTCCTCTCGAAGAGTTATCTAGGTCGTTATCGCCAGAACCTAGCAACTCAGAATTAACTGAACCCGTACCCACTACATCGACTCCAAGTAACACAAGTACCACTACCCTTCCTACGTCGACACACTCCCCCGCTGACATGGAGCAGCCGAATAACCAGCGCATGCCACCCAGAAACCATTTCTCGTCACCAAAATGGGACGAAACGAAGCCCCGCAAGCTAACACAGTATTTCAAGGAGTTGGAATATTTACTATGCGACTGCTGTGTGACAGACAATACTCAAATGAAGGAATATGCCACCAGATACGTCTCATACGATACAGCCAAATCATGGATGAGTTTAAAAGAGTTCTAGGAACTTACCAATGATGCAGTGCCAAGGCCTTTTACCTATAATGAATGGAAGAAGGCTATCATCCATTTATATCCCGGCGCTAAGGAAGCTACACACTATACGGTAATGGAAATCCAGAAGCTAGTACAGGACACCTTTGCAGCAGGAATCTATACTCTAGGAGCATTATCAACTTATTATTGTGATTTCCAGCAGATAGCGAGGTGGCTCGTCCAGAATGAAAAGTTGTATGGAAACAAGGAACAACGCTTGTTCCAACAGAGTTTTCCCACTTCGTTGTGGACTAAGATTGCGCGGCGATTGGAGATCATTATGCACGACCATCACCCTGAGGAACCTTACGACATAGAAAAAGTCTTTGAGGCAGGAAAGTGGGTTTTAAAAGGCACGGACACAGGCATACCCTTACAATGACCTGGCGCAGAACATGGAGGAATGGCACCTAAACTAGAGTTGCCAGCTCCTAGCGCCGCAAATGATCAGAGCAGGTTCGTCAAAAAGGAGGATTTGGAAAATGCCATTAACAACGCGGTCGCTAGCATCATGAATAAATTGGAGACCTTGATCTCGACTAGCCTTTCGGCGCCTAGAGGTAATGTACAGATGGGCCTTTGTCATTTCTGTGGTGAGGCAGGACACACCATGACCAGGGGTCAATGCGCTATTCTTGAACAGTATTTGCGACAAGGGAAAGCACGCCGTGGGATATATGGAAAACTAGTCTTACCTTCGGGTGCTAACATTCCTCTTTATCCTGAACATAAGACTTTCCAGGGACGTATTGACGAATAGCACCGTCAAAACCCTGGGAATTTAGCAACAGGAAACTTGAATAGCATGGCAACAAATGAAGCTGAAGCGACCTTCCAACAAGTGCTAATTCACGAAGTACTGCAGCTGAACGCTGTTAGTGAACGGCCTACGTTGTCACAAGAAGAAAGGATTGAGACCCTGGAAAGGGAGTTGAAGTCGCTAAAGAATCAGGTCTTCGATGGGGTGGAAATCAGAAAGGGCAAGCAGCCATTAAAAGACTACAGGCCCTTGGGAGCGACAACAGACCCTGCAAAAGCTTCAACTTTGAACGCTAACGACAACGCACCAGAGGCAACTAAAGCGCTGACAGCTAAGGAGCCGCCGCTGCATCCTTATGCGGGCCTTGGGGGCAACTACGCTCCACCCCTCAATCGCAACTTTGGAGCACCAGATAAACTTACGGGGGGATATCGACCCACAGCGCCTATATACGATCTGGAGAAGTCTAAGGTAGTTTTTGATCGCATCATGCAGAGTCAGGTTATGCTCTCGGTAGGAGAGTTATGCAGCGTGGCGCCAGATGTTAGAAATCAGATGCATACTGCGGTTACACCTCGACAAAATATAGCTAACAACGTAACAGCGGTGGACGAATGCGATGATGCGCTGCCTGGTTTTGCATACATAACCGAGGCGGTAGCACCAGAAATCAAGGAAGAGGCCGTGCCACCCAAAGAGGCTACGTCCATTGACCTGGTCGAAACTTACCTCAAATCGCTAAGATCTAGCGACAATCTGGCTATTCTAACCGTAGCCCAGGACTCTCATGCGATTCGCTCGATCATGTTGACAGTTGATGGAAAAAGTGAGATAGAGTCTATCGTGGATAGCAGTTCACAAATTATTTCCATGGCTGCCGACGTAGCTAACGAACTGGGCATCATTTATGACCCGACCATCATCCTGAATATGCAGAGCGCTAACGGAACCATTGACCGATCCTTGGGAATGGCCCAGAATGTGCCATGCGCTATTGGCGACCTTACATTCTATTTGCAAATTCACATACTTAGGTTACTAGCGTACGACTTACTTTTGGGAAGGCCATTCGACGTGTTAGCGAGATCCGTGGTAAAGACGACGTCCGAAGAAGAAACAACGCTAACTATTAGTGACCCTAACTCTGGGGTCAGGAAAACGGTACCAACATTCCCCCGAGGGAAATTCCAGAAGCCAGGGCCAAGGAAGCACCCTTATGTTAGCGACAATCCTTGCGAGTGTTTTCCAGCGCCATCGAGGAAATGAGTGATGAGAATCATGGAGATGAAGCGCTTATTTTGGACTATAATCATTGGACTGGGCAAGTAACCCTTATATCACATACCCCTTTAGCCCCTGAAGTTTTGAACTCTTCTACTTCGCTTACTAGCGAAGCTTTATCATACTTATACCTCACCGCGTCCGATATTACTGAAAATCTTTCGACAGACACTTATTTTGTTTCTACACCTGATTCCAAAGAACCTTTGATATCTGGTTGCACTAGAAACCCAAGTTCTATTTATAACACATTTGCTAACAACAGTACCCCGACATGCAAAGGGGTTCAGGTTAAAAAGAAATACAAGCCGGTAGCGCTTAAAACAAAACCGGTAGCGAGTAGCGTGCCCGAGGAATTTCGCATCAAGCAAAAAATTATTGGCGATCCGTTAGCTACCCTTCCCGAACTTAATCCAAATCCACCACCCTTCCAACCAACAGGACGATTTACAGAAGAACGACGGGCGCTATTTCTTAGCGACCACGACACCGGTTTTTTATCAACAGCGGAAATAGACGTATTGGTCGACATCATGCAAAAACAGAATGAGGCGTTTGCTTGGGAGGATTTAGAACGCGGTAAACTCAGAATTGACTTCTTTCCACCAGTAGTTATACCAACAATACCTCATGTACCCTGGACCGAGCATAACCGACCTATACCACTGGGCATTGAGGCCAAAGTTTGTCAAATTATTCGTTCCAAAATAGCAGCAGGAGTTTACAAGCCTTCCAATTCAGCCTACCAATCAAGGTGGTTTTGTGTACTAAAGAAAAATGGAAAGCTAAGTATAGTCCACAGCCTAGAACCGCTAAACAAAGTCATGATTCGTCATGCTGGGGTACCGCCTTTTCCCAACCACGTTGCTGAATCTTTCACGGGACAAATATGTGGCGCTACCCTAGATTTGTATGTTGGCTATGACGAGTGTTTGATCCATCCCTCTTCTTGCGACTTAACGACATTTCAAACGCCGTTTGGAGTGCTACGACTAGTGACACTTCCTATGGGATGGACGAACTTGGTACCTATATTTCATGACAACATTACATTTATTCTCCAACCCGAAGTACCCCACCATGTGCTCAGCTTTATAGACGACATAGGAGTTAAAGGCCCGAAGGATTGGCATCTTGTGAATGGCAAACCCGACGTGCACCCGGATTTGCATGGCGCTATGGGATTTTTTTCAACTGGTTAATTGAGTACTCCAGCATATGAAGTATTGTGGCGGAACGTTCTCAGGACACAAGCTGGTTCTTTGTGCGCCGCAATTTAAAATTTTAGGGCACGTCTGCACACCAGAAGGCAGGATTTCTCAGGACACAAGCTGGTTCTTTGTGCGCCGCAATTTAAAATTTTAGGGCACGTCTGCACACCAGAAGGCAGGATCCCAGAGGCGAGCCGATTAGCGCTGCTGGAAAAATGGGGAATCTGTCATAACCTCTTGGAAGTCCGCGCATTTCTGGGCACCGTAGGCATCCTTCGCATGTTCATTCATCATTTTTCACATCGCGCGCATGCTCTTAATCGCTTAACTCAATCCGGGGTCCCCTTTGAATTTGGACCCGACCAAATTAAAGCCCAAAAGGATTTAGTCAAAGCGCTACAGGAAGCGAGGCCTTTAGTGCCCATTGACTATACTACCACCAATCCGGTCATCCTTGCTGTTGACACTTCATACATTGCTGTTGGCTTCTTCCTGTGCCAGTGCAACAGCTCGAATTGCAAGAGTAGGCGCTACAACCGATTTGGGTCAATTACCCTTAACGACAGAGAGTCGCACTATAGTCAGCCTAAGCTGGAGTTATACGGTTTATTTCGGTCGTTTCAGGCGCTGCACATGTACCTTATTGGGGTTCAAAACCTGATTGTCGAGGTTGACGCACAATATATCAAAGAGATGCTCCAGAATCCCAATATTCAACCTTCTGCCAGTATGAATCGCTGAGTAGTGGCGATATTAATGTTCCACTTTGAGTTAGTACACGTAAAAAGTGCGTTTCATGGGCCGGATGGACTATTAAGGCGGCCTAGACAACCGGAGGACAAAGCGCTAGATGATAGCAACAACGATGTGTTTGATGACTGGATCGACCGATTGCATGGTTTCGTACATATCATCCAACTGCCTATTCCAGCGCTTTGCGAAGATCAGCCAGTCTCTACTTGGCTACATCCTATTGTTTCATACCAACCAAAACCGTATCAGGCACCATTAACTTTTTACACGACCCTTACGGGAAGACAGTCAAAGCCTACCATATTTGGCAGTACCTTGAAGCGCCAAAGCTAAGTCAGAAGATCAGCGAGTAGGCCAGGTTAGGAAGTGGCTACAGGATTTGCAACGATCATCAGACCTTACGGATACGGAATACGCCACATTTATTCGATATGCAACAACTTTTGTCATAATTGAAGATCGGCTTTGGCGACAAAATAGAAATGGCGCTCACAAATTAGTAATCAAACCTGGCGGTCAAATCAGAATTTTACGTGCTATGCACAACAATTTAGGACATCGGGGACTCTATGCGACGAGGGCGAACCTATTGGAGCGGTTCTGGTGGCCTCAAGTTAGCACTGACATTGCGTGGTACATTTGCACCTGCCATCTTTGCCAAATCCAGCAGATGCATCAAGTTCTTATTCCTCCGACAGTAGCGACTCCAGCACCGTTGTTCGGAAAGATATATATCGATACTATGCATATGCCCAAGTCCGGACGCTATAAGTACATCATCCAAGGACGGTGTTCTTTGGTACATTGGCCGGAGTTTTGTATGCTCCAGCAAGAGAATACAGACGCTATAGCTAAATGGCTCTTCGAGGATGTTATTTGCAGATGGGGAGCCCTTCACGAGATTGTGACTGACAATGGAGCGTCTATAGTCAAGGCACTTACCTATCTCGCGAAGAAATACAATATACAGCATATTTGGGTCTCTGGATACAACAAACGCGCTAACGGTATTGTAGAAAGGCTGCATTTTGATGTCCGACAAGCGCTATTCAAGGCGGTAGATGGTGAAGAGAGCCGCTGGAGCGAGGCAACTTACTTGGTTTTTTGGTCTGAGCAAGTTACCGTACAAAAAAGGATGGGCTGTTCTCCTTACTATGCTGCGACTGGCACCCATCCCCTGCTCCCAGCCGACATAGTGGAAGCGACTTATTTGCAACCCCCGCCGAACTCACTACTGGCTTCTACGGATATGATTGCTAGACGAGCAATAGATTTGCAGCGCCAAATAGATGACCTCGAACGATTATATGAAACTGTATTCCAGGCTTGTTGCCAAGCAGCGCTACAATTCGAAAGTGAGCATAGCGCCACTATAAGGGACTATAACTTTACAACAGGAGCCCTGGTCCTTATGAGGAACTCGAAAATTGAGGTAACACACAACAAGAAGATGCAACCACGGTACCTGGGACCGCTTATAGTAGTTTTCCGGAATAGGGGAGGAGCCTACATGCTTTGTGAATTGCATGGCTCAGTTTTGCATCGACTGGTAGCGGCATTCTGACTCATTCCCTACTTAGCACGGAAACACATTTCCTTGCTGTTGTCGGCGCTGGATATTGACACTGCTAAACTTCGAGAGCTGGAGGAGACCGAACTTGTGGACGATGACGAAATCGCACAAGAAGAAGAAGATGATCAGTAATAGGATATGAGGGGGTAGGGCGCTAAACCTTAGCGCCTTGCATCTCACTTATGAAAAGAACAATGACACATAGAATTTCATACTATACAAGAACTGGCGATAATCGACAAATTAGCTACTCTAAGCTCGATGGCAAGGACCCCTAACAAATCCCTCAGAGCGCCTGGGGTGCTGTCTGCGGCGGAGTTGCACAGGAGAAGGAGGTGGTGCAGGGGGAAGAATAGGTGACAGAGTGGAGGAAAGGTGGAGAAGCTGGGTGGAGACTCATTTATGGGGGCAGGAGGCGCTCCAGCTCCGAAGCAAAAGGTGGAGAAGCCTGGTAGAGACTCATTTATGGGGGCAGGAGGCGCTCCAGCTCCGAAGCGAGGAGCTAGA
Organism: Macrolepiota albuminosa; assembly: GCA_027475525.1. Lineage (NCBI taxonomy): Eukaryota > Fungi > Basidiomycota > Agaricomycetes > Agaricales > Agaricaceae > Macrolepiota > Macrolepiota albuminosa. The sequence goes on from JAMWFC010000049.1 coordinate 477,991, forward strand.
GGAGTAAAAGAAATAATGATGCGCTCAAGCGTGGCAGCATGAACGTCGTCATCAATTAGGTCTGGCAAGGGCAACCACTTCAAAGTCTGAAGCAAGGGGTCAGCGAATCTGAAGGTATGAAAGGAAAAAGGGGAGGGACTAACAATATTATCTGTTTCGAGGAGTAGGAACTCCAAGCACTTTTGGCTACCCAAAATAGGAGGCTGGAGGGACACGTAAGAAGGTACTTAATCACGCTGCCTGTAGAAACTTACCGCATTGGGGTGCCGTTCGGACTCTACGAGCCACTCCTGGGTCATAGCCAGAAGTAACCTGTAGTGACAAATCAGGGTGAGGATGTTCCCATTCTGGTGTCGAATACCGCCTGGGGGCAGTCGAGCAAAGAACATCTCGAGGCAATCTAAAATCTTGGGATGAGGGACGGAGGTAATATCTTCGAGAAGAAAAAAGGGAGTGGGCATTCCGTAGAGCCTGACAACGCTAGGCCTGGAAATCTCAGATATATACCTAGCGACATTATGCAGGGTCGAAGGGACTTAGGAAACAGAACTACAACGCTAGGCCTGGAAATCTCAGATATATACCTAGCGACATTATGCAGGGTCGAAGGGACTTAGGAAACAGAACTTATGCAGCACCATCATGAGGACGCGACAACAACGATGTATTTCATATATCTACGGCAGGAGAAGCAAAAAGCTGAGAATATGTTAGGCCGGTGGCGCTGCGAAGAAGATGGGATTGCCTCACTCAAACAACATGGGGGGGGAGGAGAAACAACACATGACAAGTCAAGAAGGGCCGAACCAAGAAATACGCTTGCTCACAACCGCCAGCCCCTCGAGGGGACCACAAAAAAGATGAGCGCCGGTATACTTGCAAGGGGACTAGGAGAAAAGGGCCGTTAGACATGGAAGAAGGAGAGGTGATGGCTCAGTCACTAACCAGGTAATAGCTTTCCTCCATCAAAAGTTGAAGACGATCTGCCGTGTCTTCGGTGGCGATTTCCTGGATTTGGGCGACTATCAGAAGGGCACTGTAGTGCGCCAAGAATAGCAATACACGCACATGGAAAGCTTGACTCCAAGTGGCCTCCATACCGAAACGCGTTAACGGGAACATGTCTCCCCAAATTTCACAAGCAGCCTGCAGAAGCCGACAGCGACGACCCAACTCAACTACTTCGTCAGCCAACTTAGGAATACCCTCGGGAGGGTAATGATGAAAGAACGAGGTGGCCCAGTCCAGAAAGGTGGGAGGGTCCATGGTAACATAGGCGCGATCACAGCTTCGAGTCCACACGCAACCAGACGGGGTGGCCATCGCGAAGACTGATGGAATCGAGTTGATGCATAAGTAATTTATAGGACACGGGAAGTGTTTCGATTAGCAACAGCGTGGGAGGACTTTTCTCAAGGAGCCAGGACCCTAACAGGAGCGCTAGCCAATCAGAAGCGTTTAACTTATTCTGGGACCCTCCAAAAAGAGAATCGACATTCAATGTTTAGCGCTTACTCACAACCGCACTAAACGGGCATAAGCGATCACTGGTTTTCTATTTCTTTATACGCTCTACTTCTTACATGGATCCGCTTATTTATTTCTAAACGGGCATAAGCGATCACTGGTTTTCTATTTCTTTATACGCTCTACTTCTTACATGGATCCGCTTATTTATTTTCAGAAAGTCCCCATTTTCTACTTAGGCTGGCGCAATAATGGCTATTGGACCACGTCGGCAAAGGGGTTTTTGCGCTGTGATGATCTACTGAGCGTTTCCCCTTTCTGCCTTAGTTTTATTTATTTTGATTGCTTACGGGCTGGAAAGATGGTATCAACAGGAAAAAGGGGAGGGGGGCGTTGATTTGAATACAAGGCTACATCAAAAACTATGTATCAACCGACTACACCATTAAAGGTCCAAGAAGAGGAACGGGGCGCTACGGGCCGGCGACTACGCATCAGATATGGAAGGAGCGGGGTCGCCCAAAGGAAGCAAGTCCCCTTCCTGAATAGCATTACTTGCTTGCCACTCAAGCGCATCAGCAATGTCGTTGTGCAGCTCGAGGAGGAGGAGCTCACGGCGCGCTAAGGTAGAGACACGAGGACGCAGAATGGCGAGTTCGTTCCCAACGGCATCGGTCACGTCCTCAACATGGCGGAGTTGTTGGCGGAGATCAACAGCAGGCTGGAGGGGGTAACAGGGTAAGAAAACTCGTCCCCAAGCCAAGGGTAGGCATCGCCGGTGATAGGACCCTATACAGGTTAGGCGCATCAACGGCAGGCTCGGCACCGGCCCCGGAAACCTTGCCGCACTCGTTCCGAACTTAGCGCACGCGTTCTACCTATTTTAAGCCATTTCTGACGGCCGCGCACGGCAAGAAGCAGATCCAATCAGTGATAGCGCCGATCGGCAGACAGAATGACAACTGACAGATGGCATCAGTCACTGACGACAGCGCTTAGCGAGAAGTTTGATGATCTATCAAAAACTGACGGACAGCTTGGCGTTTGACCTTGGCGTCTGACACCGCTTACCGTCTCGATTTGGCGCCCAACGTCGCTTAGGTGTTTTGACAGACAGAAGGGTGATGGATTGATGGTTTAGCACCGCGATCTGCCGCCTGGTGGCGCCAAGGGTCCTCAAAGGACGGTAGGGATCGGAAACCGTTGGAGCTACCCCTATGAAATTTTCCAGTTTACCGCACTTTGGCGATGGTTGGTCACTGGCGACGGTGAACTCCTTGTAGTATATAAAGTACTTACCGACTTGTACATACAGGGAGGAGACGAATAGACCACAGTTTCCCCCACTTACTTCAGTCTCCCTTACGCTCAAGAGCTCATTCACGCTACGGTCGGCAACGTCAAAACTCATCGGCAGTTGCAGACGTTCGCCAACACTCGACATACTCGCGCCTTGCAACTACGGCAGGCATTATCGACGCTTAGACTTCGCTAAGCATATCGTGCTCTTGCCGCTCACATTGCCGTGTTCACTTACCGCATTTTCCTTAGGCGCTTTACCTTAGCGCTTGACACTTGCCGACCCCGTTACCGACTTTCCTCATTTTTATAGGCGCGTTCTCTGGGACCTGCCCGGGACTCCTCAAATTACTTTTAGCGCGCCCAACGCAAGCTCTTGGTCCGGTAACACTTTAAGTTACATTTGTTGCTGACCAAAACTTTGGGCGTCATCACCGGAAACACGCATAGCGGGAGGAGGAGTCCAGAAGGAATCGAACTTAGTAGCAATCAGAGAAGGGGAGAAGAGGCTAATAAGCACAGACTTACTCAAACGGTTATGGGAGCACGAGGAGTCCATTCATGGCGCTCGTCGCCTGGAGACATAGCCCTGACAGAGGAAAGGTGAACGCCATAAGAAGGCAAATACCTCCAATGGCGACGGCGCTCGCTCTGAGCCACTAAAGTCCCTTCGGACTCAGGCGCAGTGGAGGACTCACGAGTACTGGGAAAGGAAGAAAGGCTGCGAGAAGGAGTAAGGGACAGGGTAATAGGAAGAGCGACAGGGGAGGCACTAGCCGCTGCAGTCTCAGGAGCAGGGGTAGCGCCGGCAACAGACATCACAACATCTTCGACGGGTGGGATATCCACGACAACGGGAAGCGAAGGAGTGGGGGACCTGGCAACCAAGAGGTTAGCGCGACTGGAAAGGAAACACAAGAACTATGCACTGATCACCACTGGGATCACTCTGATAAGGGTTAGCGGCGATAGGGGGAGTAAGGCGAAGTAGAAGGGCGCGTACCGCCAGCAGCATGTCGGTATCAACAACAGGCTCAGTCTCATCATCATCCTCGCCCTCAGCATCTCTCTTAGTATCCTCCCCTTCATCAGTAGACGGCTCAGTGGAAGACAACACCACAGGAGTAGCAGGCGCTAGCTCCTGGCGCTTACCGGAACTTTTGATAGGAGAGGCAACGATGGGCTTACACTTTAAGGAAACAGAACGATGGGGAGAGCAGGCGAAGGGGGCCGCCACGGTGGTGCCATCCTGAGTAATGGGCAGCGCCAGGCTAACAGCACTAATCACAGTGGGCTGGTGAATGGCTGCTAGATCGCGTTGCTGTAGCACAAAGGCCCGGGCATTACGAACTAGGATGGCGTGTTCAAAATTGCGCTGCATGATAGCATCCCTACCGCATTCACGAGTACGAATTCCATTGAAGGCACAACCACGTTTTAGCGCGTCACATCGGTAACAGGGAAGAGAGGCGGTAGGGAACCAGCAGCCCTCGGAATCGTTCTCAGACCAACATTTATCACACTAAAAAGAAGTTGGCGATGTCATCAATCTATCAGGGACAAACAACTACTTACTGCGCCAATCTTTGCTCTAAAAGCACAATGCTCCACGGGCGCAACGGTAACCTTCTTCTTAGCGCCAAGCACTTGGACACCAGCTGGAAGGCCGGTATCAATAATGGTAGTGTCACGGTGAAGGCGTAACAAGTCACAAAGTTCTGCATCCATAAATATGGTTTGGTTGGGCGCCTAAGAAGAGCACGATCAGGCGCTAAAATCTACTGACCTTAAAAAGAGACACTTACGACATAAAAAGGGGCAACGCAAGCAGGGAGATTGACCTGGGAGCACAGTGGGCAAAAGATTAGAAGCATGAAAGCAAGAGACGCACGGTACGTTTGGGAGGGCTAGCGCGTGCAGAGGGCATGCGTTGATAGGACCCTATACAGGTTAGGCGCATCAACGGCAGGCTCGGCGCCGGCTCCGGAAACCTTGCCGCACTCGTTCCGAACTTAGCGCACGCGTTCTACCTATTTTAAGCCATTTCTGATGGCTGCGCACAGCAAGAAGCAGATCCGATCAGTGATAGCGCTGACGGCAGCAAGAATGACAACTGACAGATGGCATCAGTCACTGACGACAGCGCTTAGCAAGAAGCCTGATGATCTATCAAAAACTGACGGACAGCTTGGCGTTTGACCTTGGCGTCTGACACCGCTTAGCGTCTCGATTTGGCGCCTGACATCGCTTAGGCACTCTGACGGACAGAAGGGTGATGGAGTGATGGTTTAGCTTCGCGATCTGTCGCCTGGCGTCGCTAAGGCTCTTGAATGGACAGTAGGGATCTGAAACCGTTGGAGCTACCCCTTTGAAATTTTCTAGTTTACCGCACTCTGGCGTCATTAGCCACTGGCGACGGCAAACTCATTGTAGTATAAAAGTACTTACCGACTTGTACATACAACAATCGAACAATAGACCAGAGTTTACTACTCCCCTTTCCTCAGTCTCCCTTACGCTCAAGAGCTCATTTACGCTACGGTCGGCAATGTCGAACTCATTGGCAGTTACAGACGCTCGCCAACACTCGACACACTCGCGCCTTGCAACTACGGCAGGCATTATCGACGCTTAGACTTCGCTAAGCTTATTGTGCTCTTGCCGCTTACCTTTGCCGTGTTCACTTACCGCATTTTCCTTAGGCGCTTTACCTTAGCGCTTAACACTTGCCGACCCCGTTACCGACTTTTACCCTTTTTCACAAACGCGTTCTCTGGGACCTGCCCGGGACTCCTCACATCACTTTTAGCGTGCCCAACGCACACTCTTGGTACGGTAACACAATTGTTACATTTGTTACTAACCAAACTTTGGGCGTCATCAGCGTTCAATAACAACAGCAAAGTTACGGGGGGGGAGACAAGAAATAGTATGGGTGGGTCTGGGCCGAGGCTCACTGGAGGAAACAGCAATTTGTTTGATGGCCGAGTAAGAAGGCACAGTACAAGCGGGAGAAGCACCGCCACAAAAAGGACTACCAAAGACAGGGGAAGGCTGAGCAGAAGCATAAGAGGGAGGAGCCGGAGGAAGGGCAGGAGCAGAAGGAATGGTAGAAGCCGACGGAGCACTAGGAAGACTGGCAATGGTTGGCGACGTAGCAACTGACTACTCAAAGTCAATTTTGGAGGCATGGGGAAAAAGAGGAGAGACTTACTTCGCTAGCCTCGGTGCTAGCCAACAGGGCGTCAATCTTGTTGGACAGGGAAGGAGCCTGGCATTGGCGCTGAACCTTAGCGCCACAGACCCAAAATCAAACCTAAAACTTACAAACAAGTCCACGAATGGCTGCAACCAATCGGCACCTTCATATTCACGGTACCAAGCCATGCACCACTCGCGAACCTCAGTGCCCCGCGACCAGGAACTGTCAGAGCTGCGAACCACAAGCCACCACCGATATAGCTGCATGATGCCAGGGATGGTTTGTGGCGCATCGGTGGGTCCAACAGACTTGGCGCAATCAAATAAATAAGAGGCCTTAGCCAGGAAATTATGAAGGGCAGAAGAATTGAAAGTAGACATGCTGAATAGGATGGGACGAAAAACACGAAAGAGAAAATTGCTGGAAACCATTTTATAAGGCGCCGGTGGCATCATACGGACCGTAGCGCAGTCAAATTAATGACGGCGTTTGACTGAGGACAGTCAATTTTTCAGTTGGGGGGAGATGATAGGCTTCTACTCGGGCTGAGCGCATCAAGGGACATTATAGGCCAACCGACACTTGACACACTGGAGACTCTAGTGACCGGCTTGAGTACAGAGCAGCCTTAGCTCTGTCGCGCTATTACAGGACTTATCCATTTTACTTGGTCACCAGTTACCAGGCCTTCAGTACACCCCATTCACTTATACTATGGATAAAGGAGGCTCAGGATGTACAGCGCTAACACAATGGCGGGAAGGGACTCTAACTAAACCCCGATCACTTCCAGAAGGAGTCAGCAGTAGTCGCTGCCATTTGACGACGCACTTCAATCAGAAGTCTAAAGGGATCAATATCCATGACGCAGGATATACTTATAACCGACGGCTAGACTTGTCAGGAACTAGTACAATGAGTAGCACTGACATTAGCGCTCACGGCGTCTGTCGAGGATTTTCCGACCATACCCAGGAACCGCTTGACCAATTGGAGTATAATAAAAGTGAGCGGACCCATATAAATTCTAAGTCAATATAGAGTCACCGTTAGTCACCGTGGGTCATAATGCCGTTGGTCGCCGTCAACCATGTGCAAAAGGTTGCCATTGACAGGTCACCGTTGGAGGAAACCACAAGGAGAGGCACTAGGAGGTAGCGCCGCAGACGGACTTTCTACCTTGGCAAACACGGTAGCACACAGTATATAAGATAGCTACATTGCATGTAAATAGCAACGAATCGTAACCTCTTGAGCACCCAAGTTACCCTTAGCGTTCAAATCGTGTTAGCTTGCTCAAACTTTGTCACTAAGTTGGGCGCTAGCCTCGTTTATCCTGTCTTCGTCGTTTACGGTGCCACCTACAGCCACAATACGCTGCGCTATTCGCCTTGTCTTCTATATTTTTGTGTAACTACGATGCTTACCGTTTGTCAGGTAGCACACGAAGCACTATCATTTAGCACGTCATTTTAACACCTTTGCTTGAGCACACCAGGACTCTGTTGGGACTCCTCATAACTACGCTGAAGACCTTTTCTATGTCGTAGGGTTCCTCAGGGTGATGGTCATGCATAGTGATCTCCAAGCATTGTGCAATCTTAGTCCATAACGAAGTCGGGAATCCTTGTTGAAACAAACGGCGCTCCTCGTTCCCATATAATTTCCCATTTTGGACCAGCCATCTCGCTATCCGTTGGAAATCACGATAATAAGTCGATAATGCTCCTAGAGTATAGATCCCAGCCGCGAAGGTGTCCTGTACTAGCTTCTGGATTTCCATTACCGTATAACGTGTAGCTTCTTCGGCGCCAGGATATAAATGAATAATAGCCTTTTTCGATTCATCATAGGTAAAAGGCCTGGGCGCTGCGTCACTAGTAAGTCCTTGGAACTCCTTCAACCCTGTCCATGATTCGGCTGTGTCGTATGAGACGTATCTGGCAGCGTATTCCTTCATCTGTGTATCGTCGGTTACCCGGCAATCGCGTAGCAGATACTCCAACTCTTTGAAGTACTGCGTTAGTTCGCGAGGTTTCGTTTCGTCCCATTTTGGCGACGAGAAGTGGTTTCGGGGTGGCATGCGCTGATTGTTTGGCTGATCCATACCGATAGGTGTGTTTGTCGAGGTAGGAAGAGTGGTGGTGCTCGTGTTACTTAGCGTCGATGTCGTAGGTACCGGCTCAGTTGGCTCCGAGTCGCTAGGTTCTGGCAATAATAACCTAGATAACTCTTCTAGGTCGATGTCGTAGGTACCGGCTCAGTTGGCTCCGAGTCGCTAGGTTCTGGCAATAATAACCTAGATAACTCTTCTAGAGGAGTCAGCGGCGTATGGTTTTCTCCTGCTAAGTACTCAAATGGTCGGGAAAAGGGAAAAAGCTTTTGGCTAAGCTGTCTGGGGCGGCCTCAAGCTCCTGATCCAAAGTCTGTCTCGGTAGCGCACCTGGTAAGTGTGGTGAGTCGGTGGTGCTTGGTTCAAGCGCGCTCTCCAACAGGAGGTGGCGCTGTCACTGGGCTTGAGTTTCCAGCAGAATTCTGTCTCAGAAGAACCCCTTGCAGTGGGCTCCAAAATGATGACACCAACTGTAGTTGGGTGCGCTGGACGTATACACAGTACAACGCCGTCTCCAGCGCTTGGTGTGCGTAGTTGTGAGGAGTCCTGACAGGGTCCCGGTGTGCTTGAGTGGAGGTAGTAAAACGATGCGCTAGATTATAGCGCTTCGGGGGCTACCTGGCAGACGGTAAGCGTCGTAGTTTAGGCAAAGATATTAGAGAAAAGACGAGTAGCGCAGCGTATTGTGCCCGTAAGTGGCACCGTAAACGATGAAGACGAGATAGACGAAGCTAGTGCCTGACTTAGTGACGAAGTCGGAGGAGGCTAGCACGAGTTGAACGCTAAGTGTAACTGTGTGTTCGAGGGGTTACGATTCGTTGTTATATACATGTAAAGTAGCTATTTTATATACTATGCGCTACCGTGTTTGTCCAGATACAAGTCCACCTGCGGCGCTACCTCCTAGCGCCTCTCCTCATGGTTTCCTCTAACGGCAACCTGCCAATGGCAACCTTTTGCACATGGATGACGGCGACCAACGGCGTTCTGACCCACGGCGACCAGCGGCAACTCTATATTGGCTTAGAATTGCATGAGTCTGCTCACTTTTATTCTAACTCCAATTGGCCAGGCTGTTTTGGGGTATGGTCGGAAAATCCTTGACAGACGCCGTGAGCGCTAGTGTCAGCGCTACACATTGTATTAGTTCCTGACAGGTCCAGATGTCGGATTTAAGTATATCCAGTGCCGCCGTCATTGATCCTTTTAGACTTCTGATTGAAGTGCCTCGTCAAATGGCAGCACCTGCTGCTGGCTCTTTCTAGAAGTGATTGGGGTTTAGTTAGAGTCCTCTCCCGCCATCGTGTTAGCGCTATATGTTATGGGCCTCCTTCGTCCTTGGGATAGGTGAATGGAGTGTGCTGAAAGCTGGGTAGCTAGTGGTTAGGATAAATGTCTAAATCCTGTAGTCGGTTGCCAGAGCTAGAGCTGCTCTATATTCCCAACTGGTCGCTAGAGCCCTCAGTACGTCAAGTGTTGGTTGGCCTATAATGTCCCTTGATGCGCTCAGTCCGAGTAGAAGCCTATCAATGCACGCCAAGCGCTGGAGACGGCGTTGTACTGCGTATACGTCCAGCACATCCAACCACAGTTGGCGTCATCAGCGTAAGCAGTGGGACCATGCAATTGAGCTTACACCCAATGCTGAGCCCTCTAGCTGCAAGGTCTACCCACTCTCTCCCAGAGAACAGAATGAGCTTGATGCCTTTTTGCAGGAGAATGTAGACTCTGGTCGCATCCGTCCCTCAAAGTCTCTGATGGCCTCTCCAGTCTTCTTCATTAAGAAGAAGGATGGATCTCTATGTCTGGTTCAGGACTACCAAGTCTTGAATGCAATGACTGTGAAGAATCGCTACCCCTTACCACTCATTTCAGAGCTTGTCAACAACCTCCGAGGTGCGCGCTACTTTACCAAGTTGGATGTCCGCTGGGGCTACAACAATGTGTGCATCAAAGAAGGAGATGAGTGGAAGGGAGCATTCCAAACAAATCGTGGACTCTTTGAACCTCTGGTAATGTTCTTTGGCCTCACTAATAGCCCTGCCACCTTCCAGACCATGATGAACAACATTTTCCGAGACCTCATAGCGGAAGGTGTTGTGTGCATATACCTTGACAATATTCTCATCTATACCAAGACTCTAGAGGAGCATCGTCGGATTACGTGCATCGTACTGGAACGTCTTTACCAGCACCAGCTCTATCTTAAGCCAGAGAAGTGCAAGTTTGAGCAGACTAAGGTTGAATATCTTGGACTGATCATCTCTCATGGAATGGCTGAGATGGACCCAGTCAAGGTGGCTGGTGTAGCAGAGTGGCCAGAGCCTAAGAACAAGAAGGAGGTTCAGGCCTTCCTGGGTTTTACCAACTTCTATCGGAGGTTTATTCAGGATTTCTCACACCATGCCCGGCCCCTCTTCAATCTCACCACTAAGGACACTCCTTGGAACTGGGATGCAGCACAGCAGACAGCCTTTGATGCCCTCAAACAGGCAGTCACTTCAAAGCCTGTCCTTATATTTCCAGATGATGACTCTCCCTTCCATGTCGAAGCTGATAGCTCGGATTTTGCTACTGGGGCCGTTCTCTCTCAACAGTCAAGGGAGGATGGTAAGTGGCATCCTGTGGCTTTCTACTCCAAGAGTCTCAATGCCGTGGAGCAAAATTATGAGATCCATGACAAGGAGATGCTAGCTATCATTCAGTCATTTGAGGAGTGGCGACATTTCCTTGAGGGTGCCAGGCATAAATTTGAGGTGTGGACTGATCACAAGAACTTAGAGTACTTTCGGACGGCCAAGAAACTTAACCGCCGACAGGCTCGATGGTCCTTGTATCTGGCCAACTTCGACTTCTCTCTGCATCACAAACCAGGACGGAGCATGGGTAAGCCAGATGCGCTTTCTAAACAAGCAGACCATGGTTCAGGAGCTAGTGACAATGACAATATTGTACTTCTGAAGCCAGAACTATTTGCTATCCGTGCTCTAGAAGGTGTGGTTGGCCAGGGAGAAGAAGTGAGCATCCTTCGAGACATCCAACGAGGTAACCAGAAGGGCGCTCAAGAAGATCTGGTAGCTAAGGCTGCCATGGCCTTGCATGCTTGAGAGAAAACTGGAGTGAAGTCTGTCTGCACCAACGAGTGGTCTCTGGAGAATGGTCTTCTCACCTTCCAGGGACGCATTTATGTTCCCAACCTGCCAGACCTCCAGAGGCGGATTGTGGAGCAGCATCATGACTCTCGAGTTGCAGGACATCCTGGCAGATGGAAGACACTGGAGCTGGTTTCGCGGAATTACTGGTGGCCTCAAATGTCACGGTATATTGGCTCTTACACCTCCACCTGTGATCTTTGCCTTCAGACTAAGCCTCGTCGTCAGCCTCCTATGGGACAGCTTCATCCATTGCCTATCCCAGCTGAGCGTTGGAGTGTGGCCTCGGTAGACTTCATTGTTGAGTTACCTGATTCTCATGGATATGATGCGATCATGGTGGTAGTGGATCTCTGTGGCAAGCGTGCTCATTTTATTCCAACACACACTACTTGCTCAGCCATGGGCACAGCCAATCTGTACCGGAAGCATGTCTGGAAGCTCCATGGGTTGTCAGATGCTTATGTCTCAGACCGCGGACCTCAGTTTGTGGCAGAGTTTACTAGAGAACTGTATCGCCTCCTCCATGTCAAACTCCACACTTCTACAGCCTACCACCCCCAGTCTGATGGCCAGACTGAATGTGTCAAACAGGAGCTAGAACAGTATCTCTGGCTCTTCTACAATGAACGACAGGATGACTGGGATGATCTATTACCAGAGGCAGAGTTCCAGTACAACAACCATGTACATGCTGCCACCCAGATGTCTCCTTTCCTTCTAGATACTGGTCGACATCCTCGGATGGGATTTGAGCCTCGTGGATGACCTTCAGAGAATGAAGCTGTCAACGAGTTCATAGATCGGATGAAGGCAGCCCAGGAGGAAGCCAAGGCAGCTTTAGCTAAGGCAAAGGATGACATGGCCCGCTACTACAATCATGGATGAAGGCAGCCCAGGAGGAAGCCAAGGCAGCTTTAGCTAAGGCAAAGGATGACATGGCCCGCTACTACAATCATGGACAAACTCCAGCCCCCAAGTACAAGCCTGGAGATCAAGTCTACCTGGATGCCTCTGACATTGTCACTACCCGACCTTCTCAGAAGCTCTCTCACCGTCGTCTAGGACCCTTTCCTATAGTAAGACAGGTAGGCCCACTTGCCTATCGACTCAAGCTGCCTAGTGGAATGAGTTGACTCCATCCAGTCTTCAATGTGGTGAAGCTTTCTCCAGCCCCAGAGGATCCAATTCCAGGTCGACGTCCACAGCCACCTCCACCACCAGTTCTGGTAAACAACCAAGAAGAGTACAAAGTGGAACGGATCCTAGACAGCCGACTCTTTAGGAATAAGCTTCAGTTCAAGGTCAAGTGGAAGGGCTATGGAATTGAGGACGTTTCCTGGGAGCCACAAGAGAATGTCCATGCCCCTGCCTTGGTCCGGGAATTCTATCAACAGCATCCCAATGCTCCTCGGGCAATCAGAGGCCTCTATTCTCTTTTCAAAGTAGACCAGGCCATCCAGAACTACTTCTATCCAGCACGTCGAGACACCGCACTCTAAAGGGGGGGTGATGTCAGGGGACTCCTCATTCCTTTCTTCTTTCACTCTTTATTTCTTCACTCTCCTTTCATTCACTTCCTTATTTCTTCTATCATTCTCTCATCTTGCTGTTACTACTTTTTCAACACTATCTGTTAGTACTTTTCATTCACTTCCTTATTTCTTCTATCATTCTCTCATCTTGCTGTTACTACTTTTTCAACACTATCTGTTAGTACTATTCTCAACCTTTGAGGTGCTCTGGTTCTTTAGCTATCACTCAGACAAGTGTGGGCCCTTCAGCACCGCTCCAGGCTGCTTAGATAAGCCGGAGTTTGCCTTTCTGACTTCTAAAGTCCGGAGTTTTCCTCCCTTGTTTGCACACTTGTTTGGTTAGTCAATTTTCGAGTTTTTAAGGTTTTGTTGTACTGTACAGTTGTTTTCCACGCTTCAGAGGCCCCAGAAGCATCCAACCTGGCATAGGGAATCCCCAGACTTGTTCTCTTTGGATCTCCCTCTGCCAGGTGAGTAGCTACCTTGATATTGTCAGTATATATTCTAATACACTTTGGATCTCCCTCTGCCAGCTGTGTGACTGAGCCACAGCCTCTAGAGGTCGCCCTTACAGAAATCATTGAAGCTACTCCATAAATTTTCCAAGTTTACCACACTTTGGTGTTATTAGTTACTTGGCAATAGTGAACTCCTTGTAGTATAAAAAGTACTTACTGACTTGTGCATAACCATCAGAACAGAGTTTTCTGCCCCCCTTTACTCTAGTCTCCCTTACAATCTAAGTCTCATTTACAGTCAGCAACATCGAAGTAATTGGCAGTTGCAGACTATTGCTATCCAACAACATCCTCACACCTTGCATCCACAGCAGACATTAATGTCGCTTAGACTTTGCTAAGCTTACCATGTTCTTGCCACTTATATTGCCATGTTTACTTACCGCTTCTTCTACAGGCGCTTATTATGTACCTTAGTGCTTGACACTTGCCAACCTCCTTTCTGACTTTACTGTATTTCATAGACATGTTCTTTGAGACCTGCCCAGGACTCCCCTCAACACCTTAAGCACACCCAATGCAAGCTTTTGGCTCGGTAACACTATACTTACATTTGTTACTGACCAAACTTTGGGCATCATTACTGTCCCACTTCGATCTGCAGAACTCTCCATGGCCCCTGATGCAGGCTTGACCCTCCCAAGTTGAATGCCCTCTGCACAACCTGGCACCCAATCTAGTACCCAACCCAACGCTGTAAATTGACCTCACACTGCAGAATCCTCTCTGACTGCCTCTGCCACCCCCAGTCAACTCCTGAGGACGGCCCATCAGCCCGCCATTCCTGCCACCCTCTGTATAGAAATCCAGACCTCTCTCTGACAGGAATGACCCTCCTTGGGATGACAAACCCCTGGGCCAGAGACCTCCAGATGAGCCACCTAGAGGAGATCCTGCTTTTGGTGCCTTTCCTCCCTATGAAGAGGGGGGTAACTACTAATAATGCAGGATCCCCTCCCCATAATGCAGCTAAACTGAACAACACCCATGACACTCTTGTCTATAAAAAATGCTTAGATATTCAGAAACCTGACATGTTTACATGCCAGGACCTCCAGAAGTAGCATACATTCCTAACTCAGTATCTTAATACATTTTAGGCAAAGCTGCTCACATTCCAGATCAACAGCTTCAGGGTTGCTTTCACTGTCTTGTACCTCCAGGAGATCACTTTTGACCACTACACAGCCTTTATTTAGTTTGATCCCAACAATCTGGCACTTTCCTGCTGGCAAGCCTTCATCAACAAGTTTTCTGGGAAGTTTGGAATCTATAACACTGTGGCTGAAGCTGAGGACAATCTTTTCAACCTCCAGATACATTCCAAAGAATACTTCACCACTTTTATTATATGTTTCAAGAAGTAAGCTTATAAGACAGGTTGAAATTATAGCACCTTCTAATATACCCTCCACTGTGCACTGCTACAACACATCAAGAACATCCTTCAGCTCATTCTGAAACCCCTCCTACAATAGATACAAGGCTCTTGTCATACAGATTGATCAGCATTACTGGGAAGACTGCAGCAAATGCTTGAACTTCTGGGCTTTCTGGAACCCATGAAAAGGTCTGCCCTAGTCCTCTGGCAAGCTCCTCAACTCCCTGAGTCAAAACCTAGTCTACCCTCTTTCTTTAATGGCCACTCTCCAGTAAGTCATGGTCTCCCCAACATTAACTCTGGTAGCAGTGCCCGCCCCCAAGCCTAATTCAATACCACTATAGCCATCAACAACTCAGGCAATGTTCTAAACCCAGACAAGCTCCTGGAAAACCTGGACAACCCCAAATTTACCAATGAATAGGATAAAGAGGCTCTCCAGGCCAATTAGTAATAGGACCCTATATAGACTAGGTGCATCAATGGCAGGCTTGGCATCAGCTCCAGACATCTTGCTACACTTGTTTCAAACTTGGTGCTGATGACGCCCAAATTGAGCTGGATGCTGCGTAGACTATCACTAGTGCAGCTACTTAGCCGATATAGCTTTGGGTGTGCTAAGTGTGTGAGAGAGTCCTGGACAGGTCTCAGAGAACATATGGTAGGCAAGAGGTTGGTGGCAAGGAAAGTGGATGATTGGAGGCACTTGCGTAAGGCTCCAAAATGTGGCTACAGGGCACTAAAAGTCGCTAAGGAGAAGTGCTAAGAGCATGGGAAAGTCACTAAGGAAGGCGCTAAGAGGTGCAGGAAAGGGTCGCTAAGAGGCGCTAAGTGTTAGCACCTAGAATGTGATAATAAAAGGATGAGATTGCTTAGCGGATCTAAGCACGAAAGCCAAGCCGTAGTTGCAAGGCGCTAGAGAGAGAGAGATAGAAAACTAGAGCAGAGTCCTCTTGCTTGACATGGTCAACAAGAGGTAGTCTGTTGCGTATGGAGACCAAAATGTTGGGATACAATCTCTACTGCCAAATTGATTCCCTGTACTACTAACAAAAAGTAGGTATTTATAGTAAAGAAAGTTAGCCGACGCTAAGAGGTTAAGTGCTGCTAGAGGGTGGTGAACTGATAAAAATGTAAGTAAATGCGGTGAATTGAATTGTATAGTAAAAAGGTCTATAATGATGCTGTCACGAAAATACTTCATCATTTCCCCTTGTAAGCGCTGCCACTGGCTAAGAGCATTATGCCAGATTGACTGATGCCAAGTGTCTGTGTAAATGTATAGCCTTGAAGTGCAAGTGGCAAGGTGCAGCAAGGTGTCAATAGTGGTGCGAAGAATAAGTGGTGCCATAAAAAGTGGTCTGAGAGTAATTGGAGTCTGTAGCTGTGAGTTATTAGTGTAAAAATATGAGAAAAATAGCGCTGGAAGCGCTAGAGCGTGGCGCTTCTGGTGGTACTAGTGGGCCTATATGAGGTGCTGGTGCTATCAGTAGCCAGCCACAATGCAGGCTCATCAGCGCATGTGATTTATCTATTTTAAGCAATTTCCGATAGACATGCACAGCAACCAATATACCCAATCAGTAATAGTGCCAACAGCAGCCAGAATGACAAGTAACAGCTGGCATCATGCCATCAGCAAGCATTGACAGATGGCATTACTTAGACAGCACATGGTAGCACTAGCTGGCAGCAGCGCTTACAAGTAGAAATGATGGTATTTTTCCATGATTGATAGTCTGACGTTTTACCTTAGTGCTATACAAAATCACAGACAAAGGCCTCAGGATATATGAGGAGGAGGAACCACCAGCTTTAATACCCTGTGACTTACTCAGTTGACCTGACATCAACATGAACATGACAACAATGACAGAAACCAGAAATGGGCAAACCAAAAAACAAAACAGAAGTGAGAAGGAAAAACAACATGAGGGAAATATGCACAGACTGAATGCAAAATAGTTTGAATAACTAGTTGGAGAGAGAGAGTTAAACAATTAATGGTCACACTATAGTCACACATCAAAATACGCTCCTCCTGCATGATGTGCCTCTATTTGAAAGGAAAGGGCACTAATACTAGCATAAAAAATACTACAAGTTGTTAGTTATAGAAGAACTCATTTTTTTTATGGAGGCTTACTGAGAACTTCAGCAATTTGTCTCCAGAAGGGTGGCTGAAGAGACCAGAGCTCCATGGCAGGTTGTGCAGTTGCAAGCCTTAGTAGCCATTGGTGGGTGTTGATAGGACCCCATACAGGCTTGGCACATCAATGGCAGGCTCAGCATTGGCTCTGAACACCTTGCCACACTCATTCTGAACTTGGTGCATGTGATTTATCCATTTTGGGCCATATGCAACAGCTACGCACAACAAGCAACATATCCAATCAGTGATAGTGCTGATGGCAGCTGGAATGACAAGTGACAGCTGGCATCACACTGTCAGCAAGCATTGACAAATAGCATTACTCAGGCAGCACATGGTACTGCTAGCCAGTGGCAGTGCTTATGAGTTGGAATAATGGTATTTCCCTGTGACTGACAGCCTGGTGTTTTACCTTGGCACCTGACACTGCTTGGCACTTTCTCTCTACCTGGACAGACAGACAGCATTCTCGTTAACTTCTCATTATTTAGTTTAATGCATGGCATCTACTTACATTCTTTCCAGTTCACCACTTTTTGGCAATGCTTAGTTGCTTAGCAACAGCAAACTTGTTTTACTATAAATACTTACTGTTGTCATTAGTTAGAACAGAGAACAGAGTACTCCCTTTACCCCTCAGTTCATCTCACAGTTCAGATTCCTTTTGTGCTAACTAAGTTCATAGTTGCCAACTGTCTAAGCACTCTTAGCCTGCTTGCCACAGTTATGCTTATGGAACCTACATGCCTTGCACCTGCAGCAGACATCACACAGCTTAGTCATTGCTAAGCCTCTAGTTTCCTTGCTGTGTCCTTTGCCACACTTACTTATATTTGCATCCCCCTTTTATTTAGGTGCACTTTGTTGTTAGTACACCTCCCTTGCTACACATCCTTTACCGACTACCATTACCGACCTTCTCCAAAACTTGCTGTTCAACTCATTTCCAACTTGTTCTCTGGGACCTGCCCAGGACTCCCTCAACACTTAGCATGCCCAACACATTTTGTACTGGTCAGTAGCCATAAACCATGTCTGCTATTGATTTACTTTTAGGCATCATCAGTGTGTCAAGGAAAGCAGAAGTTTGAACTATGGTGCCACCAGTCATCAATATTCATCAATATCAACCAAACTTAAATTGATTGATCCAATGAATCATCCAAATCGGAGTTCACATAAGAATTTCAGCCTGAGCCAGAACAGGCCAGAAATTGGAATTGACTTTCAGATAATCCCAGAACCAGTTCTCACTGGGAATGTTCAATGACTGCCGGGTCACAGGATAGTGATGCCTACTGTTTGTGCAATTTCAATTTTGATGTGTTCCGTTTTAGGCAAAATATGACACAAGTATAGGGATGTCAGCTTTCCCTTTGCCAGACTGGTACTGAGAACCTATGCAATAACAGTATAACACCTTAGTGTCTATCGCAATGAGAGAAACAATCAAGGTGGTGAATGCCACGTCAATGCGTAAAGACTATAAAACACGTGATCACGAAGTCAACTGAAAAACAAACCAGATAAACTCAGTCCAACACCCTTGATATCCATTCACCTGCAGATTCTCTGTAGACTGCGATGTGTTTGCGTATTTCATTCATTTTCACGAATCTGGAGGTCCAGACGATAGGAACACAATAGGTTAAATTGACGCCTCAGGTTGTTATGTGAAGGAAAAAAGTTGATGTGCCTTACGCTACGTCGAAGAATCTCACGGCGTTGGACCTTGTGCCTTAAAAGGTCAATAATAGTCAGCAGTAAAAGTAAATTGCCCTTCAGTACTCAGTTTATAGCCTTCTTTTACTCATATGAGCTTAGCCTACTTACTCGGACAGATATCCGCCTTTGACAATTTCCTTGCATGACAAGGAAACAGATACTATTTTTGTACAAAATGAAACCGTACAAACAAAGGCATGTACAACTTGAGTAGTTGATATAACAACCAAATAGCATATGAGGGCTAGGAAGATACCAAGTCAACACAGAAGCCGAGCCATAAATCTTGTTACCTTACAGTTTATTCATCAACTCTTGTAGTTCTTCTACCTTTCCATCCACGATTGTTCCTCTATCTTCTTGATATCATAATCAAGGCCAAACCTCGCATCGCTTTCACACGTGCATTTGGGCTGTAAAGCCTCAATCAACTTCGCTTTCAAGAATATATACGCCGTCCCAAAACTCAAGTTTCCCGACAGAATAAAGCAGGCTGTAATCACCATATCCTCGCGAGTGTAATGTTCACGTAAGCCAGCGACCGCGTAGTTTATCACACCTGAACCCATAAGGATTCCTGCACAGATTGCATCATAGTCGGCCGTTGGGTGATTATGGACGATGTGGGAGCGTTCTGATCGCGGATTGTCAAACATGACGAATGTGCAGAGAACGGCGTAACTGAGTGTGTTTCACAATAAGCGCTTAGATATTGAATCTCTGGGGGAGGCCTTCAGTGGCTTACCAAAAATTCGCAAAGATTAGAACGCCTGACAAGGACATTGTTAACCGAGCGTGAGTTGGAGAAATTGAAAAACAGCTTTTGGACATACCAAGCCTAAAAACACAGGTCAGTGAGTACGCATCATCTAAGTTAACAGGGGATTCCCAGTCGTTCGAATATGGAACGCTGAAAGAACTCACAAGACGTATCGGTCATCAGGAGGAAAAATCATGGATGACATGGAGCAGCTTTAGACCTGTGGAGAGTCGTTCTGGATTTTGAACTGCATGCAGTGCAATACATCGCTCCGATCACGCCAACTGCCGCTTTCTTCACAGGACGTATACAGCATTTGAATCAAAGATGAGTGCAGTACAGATACAGATTATAATTAGATGAGAAGGTGCACTGCATTATGATACAATAATGGAGCTGTACATAAGTTATGTAGGCTATTCACCAGGAAAGGTCCTAGTCTGGATGGAAAAGGTGGTGTAAAAACCATCAGATTGGCTTGCTGTGATATACCAGTACTACGACGTATCTAAAATCAAAAGAGGCAGATGCAGTCTTTATGAAGGGCGCCGAAGACACCCTAAGCAGTGGTCACATCGGCGTTACCTGGGGGTGCGGCTTTGGTGGCATAACGCGGCAAAGTCTCGATTGGCTTGGAGATAAAATATCCTAAAGATCGTTGGTCATTAGCGGGATGGGATAGATGTCAACCTGAACCCACCATTCCGGCCTGCAGCCTTTTCACCCTGTCTTCCAAAACCAAAACCGGTCTTCAAAGAACTTGTTGGCGACGCATGATCGTTTCCAGTGAAAATGCTCGAAACAACCGATGACGCAGCAGAAGTTGCCTTCGACGTCGCAGGACGTACATCGACACCAGCAACATGTGTTGGTAGAGCGCTCTTAGCTTGTTCGCGCCAAGAGGTCAAAGAACGCTTGGCTCTAGCGGATTGCCGCCAAATTAGCCCTACTAGAATGTTAAGACAGCCGATTGAGAACAAAAAGAAGGCTGCAACGAGTGTGAAGGTATCAACACGATGTGAGAGGATAGCAGCCCCAATCCTATGAGGTCCAAGCTCATCAAAAAACGATGAGGCGTAGGGAAGGGAAAACTTACAAGCATTGCATGATGCCTAGAGGTCCGAGACCAAAGCCTTTGCCTAATACAGGGAAATAGTAATCAAAGAAGCGCGATGGCCACCCAAATTCTGACATGATAAGCAGGATGCTCTGGCCGATAATCAACAACCTGTTAAGGACAGCCCAGAATACACCGGCTGGCTGATTGGGCACCGTGCTTCCCCTTCAAAACCGACCATATACAATATAAGGAAGAGCTTTAAGTAGATCGAGAGAGATATCATACATGATATAATCCATGTCTGACATATAAACCGTTGAATTGGGGCCACTAGATGCTGTCGCAGTGGAATTGGAACCCGAAACATCAGCAGAAACAAAACGGTTGACGGCTTCAATATCGTGGACAAGAGTCACAATGTTGCTGGCAAAGACAAGGATGAGCGCGATAATGCTTATGGTGCGAACACCATTGAGACCAATAAACGTGTCTGGTTTGGAATCATTCTAGGTTAATGAAAAGTAAACTGGACATTACTAAAGCTCGGTAACTCACAAGCACGAGGAGGCAGCATTGAACAACAATGACGAGAAAGGCAAAACAAACTAGGTGCACAGCACCGAATGGGAAGAACAACAGGGGAAAAGGAGGGTGGTAGCTGGCAGACCAAAGAAAAGGATACAGGGCCATTTGTCATTCATGTTCTACTTAAGTAGGACCACGAGGCTTGACCGACGTTGTCCAAGGTCGAGCGCCCTCATTGTTCTCCAAGTCAACGGTACAAGAAGTCCGCTCATTGTTCTTTGTTTTTTGTCAGAATCACGTGAGCGCATTTCAGCCTCTCTCCTTCCTTTACTTTCTGCACAATAAGGTAAGAGTATCTTACTTTTAGTAGTCGACATAGCGACCAGGCGAATGGACGTCGTCGGAGAGCTTGTGCCTAGATGTCTGCTGGAGTTACCATGGACCCTAACAAGCTTCTCTCCATGTGCTACTTTTTCTGGGCATGTGCAAGAATTGCCTTGTACTCAGTTCAATCGGGTAATCCTACGGTCACTGCGACAACAGGTAGAATATGATATGTATGACAACAACAAACTTGGAATACAATGTCCCTTCCCAAAGTCTAGACAAGGTTCATATACTTGGCGTGTGAACAGTACTAACAGATATATCGTAAGAGGTATCAGGAGGTATCTTCAGAAAGCAGAGGTTGATGGATGAGGGCAGCAGTACAGATAGTGGAATATCACGAGTCAGGTAATGGAGGAAGTGATGGTACTTGGCTTGCAGGCCGATTTATTGGTCGCTTCAGCTTGCGCTGCTCAAGCTCCCTGGCGCGTTTCTCCTGTTCTGCCTGCATGGCACTCATAATTTGTATTTGCTGCGCAATGAACTCCGATGTGCCCGTTCTAGATGACGATAGTGATCAGACCGAGCGATACCATATATAGCTCAAGGGACTTACCGCATACGAAGAATTCTCAATATGGTCTCCTCGCTTGTGGCCTCCTTTTCCTGTCGCTTCTCCTTCTTGCGTTCTCTGATGGTACCCAAGTTCCTTTGCGAGTAAACACTCTTCGCGCGTTTCTTTATCATGCCGGAGGACTTCAGGCCCTGCTGCATCATACGAACACACTCTTCCATGAGGTCATCCCTAAAAATAGTCAACAGGCGCGCTTTGAACTCAGAGTAACAAATTCTACTCACGTGTGCCAATCATAGTACAATCGAACAGAGAGTACGTCGCGGTACTTCTGGTTCTGCAGAATCTCTAGAGGTACTGGTCCTTCGCCTCCTGCATAGAAGTAATCCTTCAGGAACTGAGGAAGAAATAAGCGTGACTTGTAGAGAAAGAGTGCATTGGCCATCATACCTTTAGCCACTTGAACACAATGTCAACCTCTTTTTCACTCATCGGCTTCATGTCACTCGAAATATCGGACAGAGGCGGTATCAGTAGTTCCTCTAAAACGGTCAATATCTCTTTCCAGACGCGCGTCATCACCATCTCCTTCGCCGAATCGCTCAGATACGTGTTGAGCGTCTGAAGATTGGCCTCAAGGTAGTCGAATAGCGGGAGTATAGCCTGTTCAATTTCCACATCCGTCATCTCCTCAGGTCGTACCCGTGGTTTCTCATTCTGAGGGAGTGGGATCTGGACCTCGTTGTTAGCCGTCCCCATGGTGGAGCGATACAGTGCTGTCATGTTGCCAAGGGCCTTGTTATAGTCTAAGGTTAAATTTCCAGGTTTCAGGAGGCTCTTCACAACAGTACGGGACAGGCACTGTCGGACAAATGGCGACATCTCATGTGACCATGTGAGTAACTAGCGACATCGTCACAGTTCGTTGAAAGAAAAAATACCTTGTCAATAAAGATTCGAAGCATGTCTCCCTCAGCTCGCTTAAGTGAACGGAAAGCCCGTCCGAAGAAAAACCGGATATCGTCCTTCTCACCTTCCATACTTACGCGAATCAACACCCGCCCATGTGGCTCCAGATTCATCCACAGTTCGTGTGCAAGGAAATCACCGAATCTTCTTGTGTCGAGGCAGAGGTACGCCCGTCCGACAGTGTCGTGTTTACCCACCAGAGCTCGGTCACGCACGCTAACCATTAACCACAACTCCTTCTCCACAGATATGTCAAAAGATTCTTCCCCTGCGTACGTCATTGTCAGAAATTCACTGAAAACGACGTGTGTCCGAAGACGAACGTACATCGTGGATTCAATGTCTCGTAGATCGTCCTTGTCTTCGCAAGACGGTTGCCATCGGGATCGCTGAGCGTGACGAAAGTATCTAACTTCGCTGACGGGCTACTATCCAAGGGCACGAGGCCCTCGGCAATCACGATCTTTACCGTGAACAAGAATTTATCGCGTTCCACTTTCTCCGGTAGCGGTGGTACATGTTTCGTCACCGCTTCAGCCATCTTATCTACCTCCATTTGCGTGTACATGTTATCGAGCAGCTTCCGCGCTGCTTCGATGTTATTAAGCTTGACACACGACTGTGGCTGGAAGTTAAAGGGTTCGATTCGTTTTTCCCCTGTTACCGCAAGCTGTTTAGCTTTTTCAAGCCACGCTGATGATTTTTGCGGCTGGATGTAGTCCATCGGTCGCGGAAACATCTCCGCCATGAACATCGATTCGATGCTCCGGCAATACTGTTCAACAGTTTTGGAGAGGGTCTGAAAGACAACAGTAACATTAGATATGGCGTATAACACATTATCAGTCCAATGTCATGATAATTACCTTGGAAAGACCTGTGAAAAACCGTGCATTCTGATACTCATCCTCCCATTCCAGATCCTGCAGAAAATTGATTGGACTTCGGAGAGAGTCGAAGAGATCAACAATCGAGGAACTGTGCCCTTCTGACCCTTCAGCTTCAAACTATATGAGGATCAATGAAAAGCTGTCAAAAATGTTGGCATCAAAATGCATTTCAAAATACCTTGTCTGCAGCGATAGCCTTAAATAACTTGATGAGCTCCACTAGAAATGCAACAAAAAAAACGATAATCACAGCTTGGACCCATTGTTCTGTTTTGCTGTCTGTATTGATAAGCCATTGCCGGACATAGGGCTCGAAAAAGCCAGTGATGTTGAAGGCAATTACCCCTCTGCATGCCAGCTTACTCCAATTGAACTCAGATAGAAATAGAGGACATACTGTGGCACAAAAGCGGCATACATGCCGAGCAGGGTCCTTGACCGACGGTAGAGGGCGAAGATATCTTGGATGGGGACATCTGGTGTCGGACCATTCATAGATGATTCAAAGAGGCGCCTCTGAGAATTCTGTAGATCTACTATGAGATGTGGAACTGTGATTTCAACGACGAGCGAAACAATATCAAGTTGTCTAAGAAAAACAACAGTTAACCAAGGAAGCAATGATATACAGAAATTATACCCTAATAATGGTTCAGGGAATCTCTTATCAAGGAGTTTTGCTGATTTCTCAAGCTCATCTGTCATGAGAAGCAAGGGTAGCGCACGATTGACACCGGGTGCCTTCTGCAGTTCATGCATTTTCAACTCGTAGAAATGGGCAGATACTTCTCGTATTCGTGTCTGGACATCTAAAAGCCGTGCATTAATGTCAACATGATATCTCTCCACGAGGCCGCTATCCCGAACTTGTTCTAGGATAACAAGATAAGGTTCGATTTCGGAAGGTTTGAGGTTAGGTAATGCATCCATGGCATGATATAAAGAGGAGAGGAAGATATTAAAGAGCGATGCATAGATACGACAGAGGTATTCTGACTATTGAAAAAACAATTAGCCAGGTAAAAGCATATCCGAGATAAAAAATTTACGTCTTGGACCGGCCAATTCTCTACTTCCGTCTCATGCATTATTTTCATGACATTTGAAAGCGCTTCGGGTACACATTCAAGTGGTACGTCGTTTCGTTCGTAAAACTCTTTCACTAAGTCCAAGAAACAAGTGACTCGGTAAGAGTGGCCTATTCGCCATCGTAATGCACATTCGTTGATGAGCTCAAGATGTGGGGTAGATAAGATCCCAAGAGAGACTTCGTCGTTGTCATCTACTTCAGGGCTCATCATAACCTCTAGGTCTGCCACAAGACAGTATTCAAGTAGTCGCCGATAGTATTTACGAGGATTGGGGGGTATGAATGTGAAGTGATGGCCGACGGGAAGCTCTTCTTCATCGTCACCATCTGCTTGGTCAACGTGTAGAGACCTTCGGCTGGAAATTGATGCATGGCGGGTGGCCGTGCCTCCAGGAGAGTCTACAATATATAGTGATTCCCGTCGCGGATTTGACGTTTGATAAGATAACGTTACTTCTGACGTTGTCGATTTGGCCAGCTCTGGATTGAATTGAACCATGATAACCATTAGTTGTTGTAGATGTGTGGTTTCAAGTGTTTTCCAGTGATTCCACGCGGCCTCACTATCGAAGTCTTCTCGTCGTCCGGGAAATGGTGCACCAGCGTTTATATTTTTCAAGCACGTCTGTTGGGGTTGAATCAGATGTGCGATACACCAAGATATAATCATCTTACCTTAAGATCGTTCATAGCTGCCTGAGCACACGATCCAGGGTGAGTTACCGTGCATGATGATAATCGATGCAAAAAAATCTCACCTTTTCCGTGACGACTTGCCCCAGCCTTTGATCAATTTCTTTTTGTACGACAGGCTCAGACAACTTAAATAGGCTAGCAACAGTTCGCACTAGTGACATATCCGCAATGTTTGAGCTCATAACACCAACACTGGAGTCACGATCGCGCGAAGGAGAAGCAGAGTCGTAACCTGAATCGCTGTAAGTTTGCGTGGGCGGAGCTAGTTTTGCAGTGTATGTATCGAGGCGAGAAAGAAGCTCCGGAGATACATGATTAACATTCCGTAGACATTCCCGGAGCATCTTCACAAACTGTGCAATGTGATTGTTGAGCTCAACCTTCCAGCCGTCTCCACTGAGAGAAGGCTCCTTTTTGAGGACCGCTGTAGCATGAGTAGCAAACAACAAGATTAGCTCCTCGATCTTCCTGTTCTCTTTCATTTGACGTTTAAAACTGTCGTTCATGAATTGATTATAGAATTTAGCCATCGTCCTTCGTAGCAGTTGATCCGAGTAGCTTTTGACGTGTAAGTCCCAAGTTCACGTATATTGGAGACACAATCGCGCACCCGGGGTCCTTCCCCATCGAGATATTCTGCAGCTTGAGTTCTAGGACTTTTAGCAACTTTTCCGGAAACTTGACACTCTTTGACCCATCTCTAACATCTCTAAATATCTCACCGATTGAGAAATTTGATAGAGCTGAAAGTCGAGAGGAATGTTCCCGGTCCCGGATCTCTGTCGTGGAAATCTTCGGCGTCGTATCGACTGCCTTGGGAAGCAGGAGGTAGCCCAGGATACTGGTCAGTATATGAGAAGGATAACGCATCGTAGATAGGCATAGCACTCACGCTACGCGAAGAACATATCTGCGATGAAGTGAGAAGAGAGAGGCCGACAACGGCAGAGGTGATGTACGCACTCTAATAGATCCTCCTCAGTGACCCGATGCTTTGAGACTCGCTTCTCTTGAGAGTAGCTGTCATAGCTTCGGCTTGACATGAACCAAGATTGCTTTAATGTAAGGAGGGAATGGCCTAACAACAGGAAGCGTTGGGATGAGACGTATGGTTCAGGAGAAATTCCCTTGTCACGCCCATCGACAGTGAATCATCAAAAGTAAACAAGCTTCTTGGCGTTCACTACCATGATCATTTCAACCACCGACCACGGGAGGTCGAAGTAAACCCCGCGTACATAGAAAAGGAGTAATGAGGAAGACCGACATACTCCCCTCCACTAGATCCGTAGAGACAGGTAACCAACCCACAGCCCACTATGATAATAAACACGACGTGCACCAGCCCCTACAAAAAGAGCCATATGACTAGTCGAGGAAAACCTTGTATCGCCGCATGCTACATAGACGCGACACGGTACATACGACATACCCAATACCGCGCGTAGAATACAAATATTCTCTACTCCCCGCTTCTTAGCTGGCTTGTGATATAAAACGGGATCATCATTCATTCATAATGATTTCGTTTAACCTCTGCTGTCCAGTGCTAGCTAGTTCGCGTATTTCTGCTATATTTACTCTTATCAAGTGCTCGCGAACAAGTTCCAACGTTCACATCTCACCCGAGTTTACTATCTTGGGAAGTCACTATACTCCGAGACTTTTCGCCATTCCTTCAAACGACGCCATAATCAAGTTGCTCGGTGTTCATGTCAAACAGCCGCCTCAACTTGTTTATACCCCCGAGTTGACTTTTTACTTCCGTTTATCTGCTTTTCACACTCTGATTTATTCGCTCGCCTGCCGAAGAATATCTCGGAGGTCACCGGTCACCGCTCGTGTTGGTGTTCTATTCAGTTCATCAGTCCATATCTATGAAAAAAGGTCTGCTATTATGCAGTACAGGCGCTCCGCGACGGCTTTTCTTAGGCTACTATAGAATTGGCAAGTTCAAGACAGATTAGTCTGTCAGACCCTAGTAGCCTAAAATATCCGGAGAACTTTCCAGGTTGCCAACATTATAGTCTGCATTCTGGTTCGTGAAGCGTAAACGATTAATCAATATATCTATGCGTTTCATCGCGAACATTGACTGCATGATCCATCTTGCTCTTAAGTATGTATTCACTATTCTGGGAATCTGGAAAGCTACGAAGAACAATACTAGATAACGATCTCATCGGAGCTTGAACAAAAGATGAGGATTAACATCAGTAAAGTTAGAAAAAGGTTACGTCTACTCATGCCAAAAACTTTCACTCGCGAACTTACTACACCGTCATGTTGAACAAGTCACTTTTCCCAATGCAAGTGACATGACATAGGGTTGACTGAAGTGCGTCCAATCGCAAATGCAGTTGTCAGACATTCACAGCGTGTGTAACATATGATGTGAACTAAGCAAGTGAAGGAGAAAGAACTTGTTGATGCTCTTTCTGTAGGAAGGGTTGTGGGGCAGTTTAAGAAAAGAAATTCAATCAATTGTTTGTCAAGGGACGTGTTCAGGGAACAACATTGTTTCTGGATGGAGATGATTCACCTGTTATTATCAGTTTCCTGAGCTGGTGAAGGTCAACACAAGATGGCCGTACAATCCAAGGATATCCATGGGGCTAATTCACAGCTTGTTTTAGATGAGTTGGGGCCTAAAGTAAGGAACCTGGGAGTGGAAACATGACATTGAGGCAGGGGTGGTGCCAGTACAAAAGGAGAAAAGTGATGAAGCAGTGGTAAATGATTTGGCACAACAGCAGGCTGAGGCAGGACAGGCGCCATATTAATTGTAAGATGCTGATACACATCATCTGCCTGAGCAGCGACAAACTGCTGATGATGTAACATGGGAAAAGTTATATTCTCAAGTGGTCCAGGAGCTCCAATTATTGAACCTACCTGAGGTATGAATGGCTGATCACATATCAGATCAATAGGGAGAACGAGTTGTGAAGCCAACACCAACAGAGGAGCTGCTTGTTGCAAGATACCAGGGATAGGTTGATTGTTCATCAATACAGGATAGCAGGGCCACTCACTAGTCTTGGATTCTGTGATGTCACTGACAAGACAATGTCTTTTTATGCGGTGAAGGTGGTAGATACACATCAAGTTCATTCTCCTTGACATCTGGGTGATCGTGCTTGACTTGTTCAGCAGCAGTAGCAGCAGCTTGCATGACCTGGAGAAAAGTTAATCTTTTTCCAAGAACCCAAGAGCAGAACTAGACCAAAGTCATTATTGTGTCTGTCTGTTTCAGTACCAAAAACGTGGACACATCCCATTGCTCCCTGTTTCC
Organism: Macrolepiota albuminosa; assembly: GCA_027475525.1. NCBI lineage: Eukaryota > Fungi > Basidiomycota > Agaricomycetes > Agaricales > Agaricaceae > Macrolepiota > Macrolepiota albuminosa. The sequence goes on from JAMWFC010000049.1 coordinate 506,721, forward strand.
TGACATCAGTGTCAACATCAACAAAAGAGACCCAAGATGAAGATAAAACACACAGAATCAAAATGTTCATAACTTGTAATAGTTTTTTGACAGATATAGCATGATAATGTGCCGCAAGAAGAGCATATCATCTTGTTGCTCGACAACATGGGTACAACAGGCCGCGATGTCAGTTCAGAGTTCTCAACAGTTCTGCAGCTTCTCGGAGTTCACGGTGCTTTTGAATTCAAGAAAAAAGTGAGCTTTGATTCTTGTACTCTCAGTAAGTGTCTCCGATTCAATCCAGGCGGAGCCACGCTCTCACTGAAGAAGTCACATAATTGGGGGCGAAAAGTATGGTGAAAATTCGGTTGTGTCCATAAATGTCAAGGCTACATACAGCAGAGTTAATAGGTGCAAGGCTATTCTTGATGTACGCACACATGTACTACCCAGATCTCTAAAAGCTATCATCAAGCCGAATCACTCGTACGCGTCTAACTTCACATGGAAACCCATGGGGGGATATCAAGGCATATAACGAGATTGTTATCTTTGCCAGCTATAGTGGGGTCAGAATGGTATCGGGCCTTCACTCACATCGTGACGTTGATTCTGTGGAAACTTGTATTGTGAAAGGTTCCTCCAGGTTTGCCGATCCGTGCCTAGGGGGGTGCAGAGACCAGCCTCCTTGTTTTACACTCGGACAAGTATGACGAGACATGTACACCATTGAATCAAGTCGAGTGATAATCTATTTGTCCACTTCCTGACCTTTTCATTAATTCACGATATAAGGTTAACACGGGTGCCTGTCTGTAAAAACGCGTCCTGGAAAATCATTGTCACGTGACCAACATTTCGACGTGTCTGCCACGACATCGACTATTTGGCGTTTCATTTACAACCCAGTCCTTGATCTTCTTTTACTTAGATGCTGTTTGACGCTACTCAACGACCTCTATAATCTGCACTCTAATCATCATGCGAATTATGCGTTGTTGGACTCTGCTTTCTCTCTTGGCCTTAGTTCCGCAGGGGACTTGGGCTTCGGTCCTGGCAATTGACTACGGAACTGACTGGATCAAGGCCTCATTGATGAAGCCGGGCTTGCCGTTTGACGTTCTACTCAACAAAGACTCCAAGAGAAAAATTCAGGCTGCTGTAGGGTGGAAGAACGGTGATCGTTTGTTTGGGTCCGATGCGGCTGCAATGGTACAAGAGCCATCCTGTTAGAAGAACCTTGCTAATTCCATTTTCAGGCCAGCAGATTTCCCTTGGATGTATTTACAGCTCTAAAGCCTCTTCAAGGAGCACCATTCGACTCAGACACCCTCTCATATTACACCAAGATTTCACCAAGTGAAGTGTTCGAAACTGCGCGCAAAACCACTGGTGTCAAAAGAAGCGATGGCTCAGAATGGAGCGTCGAAGAGCTGGTGGCCATGCAATTCGCGTATGTTAAAGAGCTGGCTGAAGCTGTCGCAGAGGAGAAGGTGCGAGATGTTGTGATCACGGTTCCTCCTTACTACTCTCAGATGGAACGTGACGCGATTGTGGATGCAATTGAGATTTCGGGACTCCGTACTCTTGCTTTGATCAATGACGGGACTGCTGTCGCTGTCAATTATGCCATGACTCGTACATTCAACGCTCCTGAGTACCACATCATTTATGACGCCGGTGCATCATCTATAGTGGCCACAATTGTGCAGTTCACTCCTGTTGATCCCAAGAGTGCTTCGGCTGGAACGCACATAACTGTCACTGGAGTTGGGTATGATCGTCACACTGGTGGTATCGAGATGGATAAACGCTTGCGTGAGATGCTGGTAGAAACGTTTAATACGAAGCACAAGAAGGATATCCGTAAAGACAAGAAGGGTATGGCGAAATTGTGGAAAGAAGCTGGGCGCGTGAAAGCTATTCTCAGTGCCAATACGGAAGCTAACTCAGCGGTAAGTCATCTTTTCTCAGAGCAAGTTGCGGGGTTTTTCTGAGTTGTAACACATAGGTCGAAAGCTTGGCCTGGGATATTGACTTCCGTACCAAAGTCTCAAGGGCTGACTTTGAACAAGCATGTGACGACCTCAAGGTTAAGTTCGTTCGACCAATTTTCGATGCACTACACGTAGCGAACCTTTCTTTGGTATGGCTATTTGTTGCGTAGTGTCTTAATCATTCAATACCTGTTATAGGATGACATAACTTCCGTGCTCCTTGTCGGTGGCACGACTCGTATGCCTCTGCTTCAAGAGGTTGTCAAGACAGCCGTTGGAGCGTGAGTCTATAAAAGGGCTCAATTGGCCTAGACTTTTATTGAGTTTCAATTCCAATCAGGGAGAAGATTGCACAAAACGTCAACGCAGATGAGTCCCCTGTCCTCGGTATGTATTTTGTTCTCCGTGTAGAGCTTTTCTCTGACATTCATGAAGGCGCTGCGTTTTACGGAGCTAGCCTTAGCCGTCAATTCAAAACCAAGAACATCAAAGTAACTGACATTAACCTCTATGACGTTGAAGTCAGCTATTTTGCTGCTCCAACAACATCTCTCAGCCGCCCCAGGAGCATCAGCACTTTAATCTTCCCGGCTGGTTCTAAAGTTGGCACCAAGAAAACTTTGACTTTTAAACGCAAGGAAGACTTTTCGCTTTATTTCGATTACAAGCAGGTCGTTGTTCCGTGAGTTATCTACTTTCGCTTCCACGAGACATGCTTATGTGATATATAGAGGATATCCCCAGCGGATGTTCGAGTCTCAAATTGTTGGTGTCAGTGAAGCCCTTGGAAATCTGACGGAGCGTGGAGCAGTCGATCCTGTTGTGAAGGCGACCTTGATGCTGTCTGATTCTGGATTTGTTTCGGTCTCTGAGGCAGTCGCATATGGTGAGATTAAGGATGATAGCTTAACAGGTTGATACTCTTAGCATATTATGGTCTGACTTCACGCTGATTTGTATTCATAGGAAAATTGAAGGGGCTTTTTGGTGGTGGAAGTTCTACAGATCAGTCTGACCCTTCGACCGAGAATGTACCTCCTCGAGAGACTTCAGAAGCAACCTTTTCATCGTCTTCCTCATCTTCTGCTAGTCCCATGCCGTCGGCCAACGAAACCGAACCAGAGAAAAAGAAGGTCGTTCCTAAGGAGGATACAGTCAAGTTGAAAATAGTTACTACTTTCCCTATCATCCCTCCTATGACTGTCGATGAGAAGAAAGAAGCAAGATCCAGGTAAGTGTTGCATTATGTCTGGCCTTCGCTCTTCCATGATCGATCCTTTAGGCTGCGTGCCATTGACCAACAGGAGGCTGCCAAAACAAGGAAGGATGAAGCTCGCAATACTCTTGAGGGCTATCTCTATCGCCTGCGTGACCTTCTTGACGAGGAGAATCGGGATACTCCCTTCAAAAAGTGTTCCAAGGCGTCGGAACGCAAGGAGATCACGGAGAAACTTGAAGCATCATTCACTTGGCTTCACGAACATGGGGACGTCGCAGAGACGTCACAATTCCTCGATAAGCGTATTTCGCTTGAGCAAGTTTTTTCTTCCTACCTGAACGAATGCCTTTTTGAACTGTCTTTTACAGAGCTCTGGAGAGACCGATTGTCCATCGTTACAAGGAAATCGAAGCCTTCCCTCAAGCCCTCAATAACAGTCAGATGTGGAATTGGAGTACTCGCCTATTCCTTACGGAGGCGAGACAAAACTTGACTGCTGAGCTCGAAGCCGACCTTCCTTCAAAATGGACAAAGGAAGACCTCGACTCTCTTGAGAAAGCATTGAGAGAGCACGAAACGTGGCTCTCAACTTGGGTTGAGAAGCAGAAATCCGTTCAGCCGAATGAAGATCCAGTCATTGAAACCGCCGAAATGAAAGCTCGAGCCAAAGTGCTGGAGACGGCCTTGATGAAGCTCTACAAACGAAAGGTGCCAAAGGCTAGGAAGTCAAAGGTTACAAGTTCTGCTGCCCCAGAACCAACGACTCAGGTGGAGGAAAATGTCGAAGAGAATGGTAATGAACCTCTAATGAAAGATGCAGAGACACCTCCACTAGGACAGGAGGACGCACAGGAACCTCTAAGTGTGCCAAAACATGATGAGCTCTAGGTCATAGACAGTAGGATAAACAATTATAGAAGACGAGAATATGGTCTGAAATGGAGACCGATGTCTTTCTGAGCTTCAAGGATTGGTTTCTCCGTCGTCCTTGTGACTACTTCGGTTTTGGAGTCACGAGTCCATAAAATGTGCGCACTGTAAAAATGCAGTTGTTTAAGTAGTATCTTTACCGAACTACAGGAAAGCGAAGGGTCCAACCTTACTTCAAGTTGTACCAGGGTCAATCTTGAACTTTGGTCGAGTCCTTTCATGTCCAGGTATCTTCGTCAAGGTTAAGTCAAGATCCCTTGCTCGTTCGATCTGCCACTAGCTAGTGAAATTGTTATCGATCCTTGTGCCAATGAACTTGCAGTAGAAATCAGTTTGATTAGTCACAATCTAGCAACGTACACTCAGAACGTGTAAACGGAACTGAGGGTACATTAGGTGTTGTCCTGTATATGTAGGCCCGACGAACAAAGCGATCGTGGCCCTTACTTTAACCCTGATGTATGATGGTGTGGCACGGTACCCTTCGTGTCTTCACACTCGTCACCTCCACGGCCACTCCAACAGGTAGTCCTGTTTTCCTCTTCTAGGGAGTCATGGAAACAATTTTATTCTTATTCGACAGGCACTACTGATCTCAGAATCACGCCACAAAATATTACACATGTCATGATATTGGTAAATGTTATGAAAAAAGTCCTCTTGGACTTCACCGTTTTCATTGATGTCAGTGTTGAATTCCGATCTAGATAACGCAGATACTCGTAAGTATCCAATCTACGGTACGTATTAGTATTAATATCCAAAGTTCAATGGTATGATTCAGCCCACCCTCAGTCTGCGGATAATGAACTGAGGGTGGCCCTTGGGGTAAGGGGATATATATACGAGTACGACTGCATTGTTCTGTGTATGACAATGAACCAAATGATCAAATCGTTCGTCGGCCATAAGAATAGAAAATCGGAGACTGCAGGTATCGATTACTTCATGACCCACGGTTGATCCAGAAATGGCATGGTTATATTTGCAATTATTGACGGAATTGCTAATTGCAGGTTTAAGGTTTTTTTAACGTTTGTCTTTATAGTCACAAAGGCACGCCTTTCGCGTCCATGAATTGGCAGCATTTCTTTGTCCTCGCCGCTCGTCACTGAACAATCATTGAGATTTATTTAAGAAAAAATTCGAGAAGGAAGGTTTACAATCTTGACCCGCGTCGTGTTTCACCGAAGAATCACTTTAGAAGGTTTCACTCACGCGTCGTTCGGCCACAAAATGTCTTGCGATTTCCGGTGGGCTTTTTGTGAACTCATGCTATGCACTGAAAGCTCTTTCTGAGGCAGACAAGTGGTGTACGCGTTTCTGGGGTTCGTTATCCTACTAATGGCGACCGTTGTCAGCCTAGCTGCACCCATAGTCCTTGGGTCTCCTTTTTTCTTATCAAACGAGAGAGAAACATCAGATAGACTTTTGGACAAAGTCAACGTGTATTTCAATCGCATTCTTGAGATCATACCTGATATGAACGAGGATCATCTGTGGTCTGTCATTCGAAATACCCTCTTGAAACACAAAGATGCGAGTCTAGAGCACGTTGTCGACACTATTCTTGAGAAAATTGGAGATGAGGAAGACGAACGCCAACACGTCGAGTGTGGCTGTTGTTTCAGTGCATTTCCCTTTGTAAGTCGTCGCTATACTTTTTGTGCGTTCTCGAAAAAAATACCAAAAGTCGCTCAGGAGGAAATGGTCCAGTGTCCTGAGACTCATTTATTCTGCAGTTCATGTATGAACAAGCACGCGTCTAACCTGCTGGGCTCACACAATCCTGATATTCGGTGCATTGACCAATCTGGATGTGTTTCGTTGATATCAGCATCAGAGCTCCAGCGCTTCCTGTCGCCCAAGATGCTGGATCTCTGGGAACGTGCACAATCGAGGAGAGCTCTCGAATCTGCAGGCCTAGAGAACCTTCATTATTGCCCGTTCTGCGACTGGGCTTGTATAATCGAGGGCCAATTGACTGGAATTTTGATATGCAGAAACAAAGCTGTATGCGGTCGTTCTAGCTGTATCAGATGCGGCAAGCTGGTACGTTCTTTCCTGGTTATCCTCTATCCTCTGTCTCTCTCTTTTTCTTGGCTCAGCGGTTGATCCTAGGATCACCGTCCCCACATGTGCAATGGTACAGACGTTAATGAAATGAGACGTCTTCCACTGCTAACTGCTAACGCTTGTAGATCAACTAGAAGGAAAACACCGCGTTGACGAAGCGATGAGTGTGTACACGCACCCAAGATCCCCAAGCTTCGAATGATGTACTCACATATTTCTCTAGGCGACGCACTAGTAAGAAACTGTCCCGGATGCAAGAAACGTGAGTCCCATAAACAACACTAGCGTAGGTGTGGCGCTGACCAATCTTCATGGCAGCTTTCATCAAAGAAGCCGGGGTACCAACCTCTCCATCCATTATCCATTCTCAATCACTCAAGCCTATTTTGTTTTTCAAACGCAGTGCAATCGTATGAGATGCCCATATCCAGAATGCAGGACTGAATCATGCTACCACTGCCGCGAAGCCATCACAGGGTATAGCCATTTCGACAGAGTACGTATACATTTCTTATCCCGTCTTTTCCACAACGCAAAAGAAATAACCTACTCCCAAATATTTTTTCCTTAGTCTGTCACCGCAAAACCAGGGGAACTCCGCAAGGGCCATGGAATCTGTCCTCTCTGGGATGAAGGTGTCGTCGAGGAGCGACATAAAGTCGAAGTCAGTCCGTTTCTTAAAAATAACTTCAAAAACGAGGCAGAGGCAGGATTAACCGATAATTCCCAACCCCCACAGGTCCGCATCGCCGCTGAACAAGCAAGACGAGAATACGAACAGAAACATACTACGAGAGTGTCCAGGAGGTGGTGGCGGAGAAGGAACTAGGATTGAATTGAATTCTTTCTCTTTCTAAAACTGTTTTCTTTTTTTTTGGTATTATTGTGTACAATTCTTTTTCCGTTTGTTGTTGTAATTCTTGGGATGTTCTGCCAGTGGATGGATGGATGGATGGATGGAGATGAAAAGATAACTAACTGTTGATGCTTCCAAAATCAAACCCAAAACCAATCAAAAACAAAAGAGAAAAGAGAAAGAAAGAAAAAAAAAAAGAAAAAACAAATCCAGCAAAAAAAAAGGGATCAAACAGATGCATGCACGTGTGACAGAGAGAGGACAAAGAGAGCCAAAAAAAGAAACAAAAACAAAAGAAGGTGCCAATGGTTATCAGGATTTCAAACGATATAGGGGATACACGGGTGTGGGGTAATTTTGGTCTGCTAAATGTGGGACCGACAAAACTGTATGATAGAGAGAACGCAGGCGATGTAAAAAAAAAAGGTAGACAAGTCAAAAAAAAAAGAAGGAAACTTGAGCGGGGAGAGGGGGCTGCAAAAATCCAAACCGTAACAACAACAACAAAAAAGGGGGGGACAAGAGAGACTAGAGTACTAATACTAATGGAACCTTCGTCTATGTAGTGGGTGGGGCATTGCGCATGCAAAAAAAAAAAGATCGTGGATCATGGATCATGATTTCATGATTAAAAAAGACGTGCCTCCTTCAGAGTGCGTTGAGTGTATGCGTGAGATTGTAAAAAAATTGCATGCAAAACAAGAGAAGAAAAAGAAACGATGAGAGTATATAGAGAGAGAGCGCGCGCGCACGAGAGAGAGTGTGTGGTGATAATGAATTGTAAGGGAGGGGAGCGAGCGAGCGAGGGGAGGTAACAGGACCGCTGTGAGATATAAAGAAAGCAATGAAAGAAAGAAAGGAGATATAGAAGACCGAGAAAAAGCTTTGCTTGAAAATAGATGTCTACTGCGTCGCCGTCTTCACCATCTGGAAACAAAAAAAAACACACACATCAGCATCGACATCGACATATCAGAGAGAGGATTCACGTACCTCGCGGGCCCAACGCATGGTCTTCTTAGTCTCAGGAGGCATACGGTTCTTGGACCGCAACTCCGAGGCGATCCACGGGTGTAGCAATATCTGCTTGAGTTGTCCTCCAGGGAAGGAATCTGCAAGATCTCCAAGGAGACCGTAACACAGCCGCATAAGGGAGTCGGTCCTCTCGTCGTCAGCGAGGCATCTCTGAATGAGCCCGAGGATATCTTGCGCATATGGTAGTATGATTTCAACTAGAGGACACAGACACAACTCATTGAGTGCGGGTGTCCATTGAAAGGACAGGAAGCTTATACGCACCTTTGGGAGTCTTCTTGAGCCCAGTCACAATACCCGTATACGCCTCCAAAATACCCTCGCGCAACTGACCAACATAATCTACAAGATCATAATCCAGCTACAACAACAAAACTCCCATGAGCGCCCGACAAAAAAAACCCCACAAGAACGAAAAAAAAAGAAACAAAAAAAAACATACAGGATTCGGCTCGACCGCACCAGCCTGCTTAAGCACAGCCATCGTAGTCTCCAAAAACGGCCCAAACAACTGTCCAATCGCAAGGGCGATATCGCCAAAGCACGACAACACGCTGATCTTCACGTTCCTATTCAGCACCTCGCTCTGCAGATTCTCCAGGAGAACAGTCATGAAGGGCTCCGCGTACGGCGCACTCTGCTCGCCGAGCGCGCGCGAGATGTCCCCGATGATGCCGACGGCGACCGTGCACAGCTGCGTGTCCTCGTGGGCCTTGAGCGCGGGGTACAAAAAGGGAAGGAAGGCTTGGATGTATGGTGCAAAGCCTGCTTCGAGGGCTACAAGGGAGAGCAGTGTTAGAGCAGTGAGACGAGGGATGTATTGGACGTCGTCACTCACCAGATGCCAGAGATCCAACGACGAGGAAGGCATCTTCGAGGACAGTCGAAGTTTTCCCTGCAGCTTGGATCAGCTGCAGGACAAGAGTCATGACACGATCTGATAGCGGCTGTATGCCTTTTTCAAGCTTCCGAATGACGGCCTACAGAAAAGGATATACAACGTTCAACAATCATTGACAAAAAGAAAACTCACAATGACGACGCTGCAAAAGTTACTCTGGAGCTCGTTCCAGTTATTTCTATCATCAACACCGATAATCTGGTTCTAAAGCGAGGATATCAGCTCCCTATCTGCGCATCGTCTATGAGAGACATACCTGCATAGCCAAGAGGCGCTCCATACGATCAAGAATCGTCAAGAGTGTATTTTGCACAACAACAATGGTGTCGGTTGTCGCATGGGAAAGATACGACGTGATAGCCTCGTACGCCGACGTCCTAAAGTTTGACTCGTTGCTCGCACTATCCCAAACGAATCAATCACAAGAAAAAAAACCATAGCGTAATAACCCACCTCTCCGTCACACGCAACAATGCCTGCACGACGCCTTCATAATACGGTGACAACGGTCCGCTCCCCGGACGTTCTGTCTCATCCTCATAATACAGCCCATACTGATCCGCCAAATTCATCAACGCCCAACAACAATTCGCCACCACGCGCGGAGAGTCGCCGAGACCGCTCACGAGGGCCGAAACGAGCGGATGGAGATGGACATCGGGCTTGATGCACGAGATCAGTAAATCGCATATCCTGCCGAGAGTCCACGCGGTGGTGTCCTTGACGTGGGCGTTGGGGTCGGTCATCATGTCAATCAGGAGGGGGAGGGCCTGGTCGACGAGGGGCGTGAGGACGGCAGGGTCTGGGCCCTCGAGGATCGAGCCAAAGGTCATGACTGCCGCCTCACGCTGGTGCCAGTCCTCGGCCTTGATGTGGGCCTCGATAAAGGGTATCACGGCGGGTACGATGCCGTCCTGCACGGCGCCTGCGAGGAGAGAGAGACACGTGCCTGCTGCCATGGAGACGTTCCATTCGTCGTCTTCGGCGTCTTCTTCTTGCTTGGTGAGGAGGTGGAGGAGGACGGGTATGATTTCGGGCAGGGCGATCTTGGCAAAGTGCTTGGATTCTGTTTCAGGGGTTTCGCCGTAGTCTTGAGCCTGGTGGAGTATCTAACAAGGTATCATTGAACTGAAAGAAACGAGACGGACCTCTTGAGCTTCAAGGGCCAGGTCGACCTCTTCTTCGCAGACTGTTGACCAAAACTCGACGGCTTGGAGTGCTACTCGCTCGTCTGCGTGTTTCATTCCTACAACGGTGAGCTAGAAAAAGCATGGTGAGACAACATGAGCAATAAAGGGGGGAACACATACCCCAAAAAGAGCCTGCTCCATGTAGAGCGCCATCTTATCATAGTACAAACCCATGATGCGGACTAGACACTCGAAAGCGCCTACTTGAACAGAAACGGAAACGTTCTGAGTTGCTTCGCAGACGACCTGCATGATGTAGTTGCGCTCGCCCTGGGAGAACCGAAAAAAAAAAAGTCAAGATCAAAGAAATTGGACACCAAAAAATCAACACGACGGACCTCACGCTCAAAGTTTTCGCGTACGAACTCGAGAGAGTTGTAGAGGGCATGTATAGCAGCGAGTTGGACTTCGGTCGACGACTCCTCCTTGCGGGCGCCATGTATAACGGCGGTCAAGATTTCGTTTGAACGGAGACTGAGGATTTCGGGTTTCTAGAGGGATCGGATGAGAGAGAGACAGGCGTGTATTCAAAAGGACACGTACTATGGTCTCGCAGATGAAGCCGATTGTCTGAAGGGTGGAGATTTTGAGATTTGTGTTGGACTGATTATTGACGAAGCCCAGGAGGAGCTCGATGAGCTCTGGCCAGTGGCTCTGGGGGAGTTCTACGGCGGCGATAGCGGCGACGACTGTGGACGCAAAGTTTCCGGCCTTTTGCGAGGCAGAGCCGAGAGTGAGGAGGGCATCCTGCTTGATCTTGGCCTTTGTTTCGTTGGGGAGACTGAGCCACCTGCTGGAGTACTCTTGCTGGCGAGCATTGTCCTGGAGAGCGGTGAGGAAAACTGGTAGAGCACGGGAAAGAAAGGAGAGCGTACACGGGCGGAGAGGGCGTTCTTGAGAGCGAGACCTGCGGCGTTGCGGACATGAAGGGGGCCATCCTCGCCCGCGAGGACGGAGGAGAGCATCAGCATGTACTGGGGCTAGGAGACGATGAGGACTGGGACGAGGGGGACGAGTGAAACGACGACGAACGTAGTTCTCGCGTGCGGCGGACTCGAGCTTTGCGGTTGCATCCTGGCGCGTGGTGGCGTCTGTGAGAGTCAGTGCTTGTACGGGGACGCGTGAGAGCAGGACTGACCGGGAGAAAGAGTGTTTGCGAGGAGATCAGTGGCGCTCATAAGAGGAGATCGTGGACGTCGTGAAGAAAAAAAAAATCAAAGCCGACAATCACAAACACAATGGACCGCGTCACTCCACGCCACCGTCCCGGCCTCGTCCCCGCCGCCTTTGCCCGTCGCTCTCACGCCCCACAGCCTCCCCCAGACAAGCCCAAGCGCGAGGCCATCCTTGATCTCTCCAAGTACGCCAACAACCGCATCCGCGTCAAGTTCACCGGCGGCAGGGAAGGTCTGCACCACCCTCTCCTTTTTTTCTCTCTTTCTAACCCCATTCCAGTCTCTGGCATCCTCAAGGGCTATGATCAGCTCCTCAACCTCGTGCTAGACGACGTCGAGGAACAGCTGCAGGGTAAGATCCTCCTCGATCAGCGTGCGTGTGGTGTACCAACGACCCAACCAGAACCCGAACCACACACCCGCGCACTCGGCCTCGTAGTGTTGCGCGGTCCCACAATAACCCTTCTCAGCCCCGTCGACGGCTCCGAAGAGATTTCCAACCCCTTTGTAAACCAAGAAGAATAGATTCACAATATGCACATGTTTCTTTTCCTATATACACAAAACCACCATCGTACAGGTAGCTATGGTAGTCAAAAAAAAACGAGGGGTTGTGGGGATAGCGACAGTAAGGAATGAACGGGGGCATAGCTATGTGTGTGTACTGTACGAGCGACGCAAGCAGAGGGGTGTAGGTAGTATTACGCTTCCAAGTCGGGCATTCCAGCAGCAGCAGTACATATATACACGTCGCTTCGAGGCACATAATACATTTCAAGTGCTTTGAGCAGGACGACCGTGTGTGTGGCGGGGGTGGGTGGGGTACGACGAGCCCAGCCAAAAGGAACAGCAAAAAAACAAAATCACGCCAACAAACACATCAGCTCTTCGCATCCACCGTCAAGCCCTCCCCAGCGTCACTCCCCCCTTTCCCTTTCCCCTCCTCCTTTCCCTCCCCATTCTCCCTGGGCCTCAACTGCACAGGCCCAGGCACAGCAGTCGGCGGCGGCGAAGGAGACCGCGGCGACGGAGACCTCGAAAGCGACGCAGCATACCCCGCAGACGAAGGCGCCGGCGAGCTCCCATTCGACGCCGCAGACGACAAATGCGGCGACTGCGACCCGTCATCTTTCGGCGATGACGATGCAATAAACATCCTCGCTTGGCCGGCCGGCGGCTGCGGCGGTGGCGATCGTGACCGCGACCGCGATCGCACAACAGCCTTTGGCATACGACGGACAGTCGGTGATGGTGTGAATGAAGACGATGTGGACGGTTCTAAAGGCGGCGGCGGTGACGGCAGTGACGGTGGTGGTGGTGGTAGTGGTGGTGGTGACGGTGAGCTCTCGCCATTAGGCGGTGGGGTCGGCGTAGCCCCTGTAATAGTTGATGTCGAAGGATGGCCGTGCGGGTACAAGTACATAGCAGGCGTCGGAGTCTCCGGGCCAGAGCGTCCAACCTGATCAGACGGAACGTTCGCATACGCATGTGGAGTCAAGGACATTATCGATGCAGGCATAGTGGGCGGGAAGATATCGTTCGGGATTAGCGTGTTGACATTATGATACGGGTGTGTATGATATTGCGATAGGAGGGACGAATGTGATCCAGGGTATATAACGTTCGGGCGCGGCGAGCGCGGAACGGTCGTTTGATAATATACAGTTGAAGGCTCAATGAAACTCGAGGGTCGTTCGACCGAAGAGTCGGGCGACGGCGGTAATGGCACGGACACGCCAACAGGGGTCCCAGATGAAGGCCACATCGGTCCACGGCCTAGGCGCGGCGAGCCTCCTATAGGTCGCCTAGAGCTCTCGGACCGGGACGAAGGGGATACTGGTGAATCTTGAGGAACGAGGGGAGAATGTCGGAATGAAGCTGGGGGCGTATCATTCGGTCTATGATAGCGAACTCGACCACCATGCTGGTTTCCAAGCGTGGGCTGGGGTATTCGAAACGTATTATCACGTACATGCCACGATGGTCGGCGTTGCGCCCCAGACCCATTCATAGTCGATCCCTCAGTATACGAACGTACCGAAGTCACATCATCCGACTCGGCAGCGTCCGAGCGATTCTCCTCGTCCGTCAGAAACTCGCTAGAGGAAGAATAAGAGGACTCTTTTTCCCTCCCATCGGTCGAAGATGTAGCCAACTCTAACACTTTTCCCAGCTGGCTCTCAAACAAAGTATGATCTGCCGAAGGCGCCTCGGCAGGGGGCGGGCTCGTCCATTTGCTCCGTTTGGGCGCCATATGCTCTGGCATATGCTCAGGTGGTGGAGGTCGGATCGATACAGCATGCCGCGGTCCAGGCTCAAAAAATTTAGTCGGTGGGGATAATCTTTCTGGTGGAGGCCCGCCTTTGGGCCGCATAGATTGGCTTCCAACGGTATATGGCGTCTGAGGGGGCAAGGACGGGCGAGAAGGAACAAAAGGTGGAGCGGAGACAAGATCTTCGTCCTTGCGTTCCTCACAAAGCTCAGCAAGTGCAGTAATAGCGCGTTCTGGCCGCGCAGCTAGCACGCGAGACGCACGCATAAACTCGCCGCGTATCTGGGGACAAGGATTCAGTTCACATCGTAATAATCAAGTAGAAACACATATACTCACAGTATAAAGACCATCTTTGGTCACACAACGCGCAACGTTATAATCAGTTTCAAAAGGATCCTATCAATCAGGTAAACATCGAGATGGAAGGCTTTCCAAAAATCTCAGCATACATACCTCTATGCAAAACCTATTCCTTTCCCTAGCATCATTATACCGACCACCTGATAACTGACGGCGGCGTAAGCCAAGAACTTTTAATAAAGAAAAAGGAGGTATGTACGTCATTTTGCCAGCCCTTCGACTCCTTCTTCAAGAGACCCGCCCGAATGGATGCAACACCGGTGTTGTAAGGAAAGTCACGGGAATAGTAACGGAAGAAATCGATTAACCTTAAGTTGCCTGTTAAGTCTTCTATCGAAGCTGTCGAAGATCATTGACACCTACAATCCAGCCACAGTTTCCGTGTTATCGGAATGCCACCGTTGTCTTAGAAGCTCAATATCATCAAAAAACCAAGTATTATACCCGTTGATATGGGTATCTTCCTGTGACGATTGTGAGATACCTGCGAAAAGCTGAGATATCCAAAGACGTACCGTTGATATTGGACGCAATGGAGGCATTTGTTGGAGATTGGGAAGCACTGGGGGATTTTTGACGTGGACAAGGAAATAAATTACAAGTAACACATAACCATAAGATGAGAGAGTTCCTTTGTACGGAGAGTTTATTTTTCTGGCGAGCGAGATTACTTGGGGTATATGATATCTCTTGAATAGGGTCGTACCTCCGTTTACTCCAAACTTTCACTGGATGGGAAAATCTCAGAGACCGAGTCCAGACACAAGTTCAAAGGCTCGACGTACGAAAGAGGACCAATGTCCGGACACGAGTCGGGTCAATCATGGCATAGCACATTAAGAGACGCGTGTTCTCTAGCGCAAGTCTATTTTCGAAGCCGATATCACAAGCGATGCCCAATGGAAGCCCTGGTGATGGGTCGAGGGAGAGTTTCACTATTGGTATACGTGCATGGGGGAGGGGCTTGACGTGGAACTTGGTCTCTGTAATGAAATTAAATGAAAGGAAGATGAGAAAGAGCAACCATTGGTGTACGCACCACGCTCGAGGAGGTCCCCCAGCATAGTTACTAAATCGGTCGCGGCTAACCGCTCCTTAGAATCTATTAGGCAGCATAGGTCCATGTCTATCAAGAAAGATAATTAAGTGGTCCTGTCAGATCCGTGGACGTTTCACTTGCCAGAGTTGCGCAGGCTGAAGCCGTTGGCTGTACTGCCAAAGGACAAAAGGCGGCTGTCTGGCTCGATTGTGCGGATAAGTCGCTCGAGCAATTTCCTAACGTCCTCCTTGACGGCCATCTCCTCTGGCGTAGGAAGGAGCTGGATCACAAAATCGAAGAGACACTGAATTTCCTAACGTCCTCCTTGACGGCCATCTCCTCTGGCGTAGGAAGGAGCTGGATCACAAAATCGAAGAGACACTGGAGAGCTCGACGACGAAGCGCATCTTGGTTGCATGTCGTCGTTGCATGGGAGGTGATGTGGGAGCCTGAACATCATGAAAGTGTTGCGGGCTCATAGTCTGTGTATGGGCCATCTCTGCTGTCCGATAGCTGGTGTCCACTCGAGGACTCGAGGGAGATGGGGACTGGGCCAGGATTGAACTGATCACAGTGCAACC
The DNA here is from genome assembly GCA_027475525.1 of Macrolepiota albuminosa. Lineage (NCBI taxonomy): Eukaryota > Fungi > Basidiomycota > Agaricomycetes > Agaricales > Agaricaceae > Macrolepiota > Macrolepiota albuminosa. The sequence continues at coordinate 522,337 of JAMWFC010000049.1, forward strand.
TGGTTCCTTGCCGTTTATTCGCGCCTATTATACTCTTGCCAAATAAAGAAGCTCGGATTCACGTTTTGTCTCCTCTTGTTCTTTCACAATCTTTTTATCTATCTGCTACACAAACAATCGACCAAACTTTTCTCATCATCCCTAGAGAGCGCCTCAACTCCATACCTGGCGTCGTTCGCTAGCCTTGATTATCACGGGCCGAGAGCACGATCCCACAGTCTGATCTCCGCCGGGGGTTTCAATCGGATAAGTTGTTTGGCGCGAGAAATGCAGACTCGTATATAGTTTGGATTCCCTGAAATCCTTATATGACGCATGTGTAAGCCGCCACGAGGACATCAGTCGAAGACGGCTTGACGGCTGAGAGAAGTGCTGCCAGGAATTTACTGAACTTAGCATCCCTCAGAATCTAACGCTCTTTGCCGAGTATCGGATTCATGTCCGCCGCAATCCATACGTACGGACTGTCATGATGTGCGGAATGTAAGTAACATGAAGATTATACTTCAGTCCACGAGCATTTCTATCGTATCGGTACCGCTGTGACAGGCAATGACTCTTGAAGTCATCATGTTCAAACTCGGGAACCGATATGTGGGTGTCAAGAGATGACAATGCGTAGAGACAGCAAGAATGATACTTGGGGTTCGTAAGGATGTCACCGTCCGTCGTATCAAGCCAACCATCTGCGGGACAGCCTCATCAGTTAATCGATTTGCGATATTTCTCTTTGTGTTCTGTTCTGGGTCATGGGTCATCAGAATCGAAGGCTTCTTTGACACAGACATCGGTCTGAGTTCATCATCTCTATAACAGAATCCACAATCAAAAATAACATATGTAGCAGCCAATCGTTGGTTCACAAGTTTACGATCCACATCAAAAGTGCGCTCCAACACAGACAACGATCAAGATACGTTCCTGACACTTGACTCCAGGTGAACACAACATCCATGACCTCGCCACAACACAAAATCCTGATGCTTCGTGATCCGTTCCTGACACTTGACTCCAGGTGAACACAACATCCATGACCTCGCCACAACACAAAATCCTGATGCTTCGTGATCAGACTTGATCCATGACGTTTCGAAATTTCGACTTTGAATGAAGAAAGTTCAGAGGTATTCACAGTCAGACTCACCAGCTGATCCCGGAACCAATTACAAGTGAGGTTGGGTGCCGTTAGTAGCATACAACGATGTGGAATATACAGAACACGTACATCATATGCAAACCTCAGAGATCAATCAGAGATTGATGAAGTACTTACCGTTCATGTCGTAAATAATTACAAGATCGGGCTCCTGGAGAATAAAATATGCATCTGTTTTCAAGCCATGAAAATTAATCTCCCTCTGACCGACAGATTTTTCCATTCAAGAAACACATGTTATTGCTGGCTTTTGAATCGCAGGTAAACGATCCTCTCTAGTGTCTGCTCATCGCGCTCGACAATGGTGATATACGTATCCACGGGACGCCAGATTTCAGGCCCTCAAAGACACTCACGTGTACCGCACGTCTTTCTTTATTACACAATTGAAGTCAAGAAGGCGAATATCATCTTTAGTGACCATGAAGTTTAAGTCTGGGATATCGCGTGAACAAAATCGTCCTTATGCATCTCTCGCAGGCTCTTCCGGATTCTGTCGTATGATGCTGCCTTGAAGCAGTGTTGATCTGTTTATAAATCCAATTCGTCGTAGATGTAAAAGCAATCTTTAACCTACCAAAACTAGCCAGCCAACAAAACCTCTCAAATGTTGGGCAGCATCGATTGAAGCACAGAACTCGTGAAGATCCCTGAGTAATGATGATGAATTGACGCTAAGTTCATCAACATCAGTTTTCAGAGGACTCAAGAAGGATTGTAGATGGGGCATCACCAGAGCTGGATAGTGAATGCCTGCTTTTATTGCGATAAAAGGTGCCGAATAAGGGGAACAAAGTTATGGTTCACAGCCTTGGAAGCTGCACTTGCGTATTGTCGCATGTCCATTAAAGCTTTGGCAGCGGCGGGAGTAGTATCGACTTGCTTCAGCCTTTGAAGAAGCAAGAATAGATTATCCAGGGTTGGTGCAGATTGAGGATGAGCTGGAATATTTTTTGAACCGGCTGCGACAGATCAATTCAAGGCAGCTACGCTGGAAACAACGGGGACAGTAGTTTTGAGGCAGACATTCATGGGACTTCCGGGCAGCAAAGCAAATAAGGGTACTCGGCATAGATTGGAATTGAATGTCGGTGGTCCAATCGGGATGTGTGTACCTGTTTTGTTCTCTTGTCGAAGATGAAATGTTAATCTCAAAGTGTTTCCCTGACTTTTGCTGGGCAGACTCATTGTCTAGTCGGCCTGTACTTCTGCGTCTCAAATACATGTCATGTCTTTCTTCGTGCGATCTTGCTGGGCAGACTCATTGTCTAGTCGGCCTGTACTTCTGCGTCTCAAATACATGTCATGTCTTTCTTCGTGCGATCCAGTCCTCCGCCATAAAAATTGTCGACCCAAACACTCAGGACGAAAAGACCGCGACTCAGGCGACTCCTACTAAGAAGGGTTAGTTTACTTCCATACGATCATTAGTTATTTTGACTTGTGAACCGCATAGATACTCGTGCAAAACAGCAGTGTAGAAATGTTGTAATCCATGGGTATGAATTTCTATCATGATCATGGTAGAACAAAGTAAATGCCGTAAGGATAGCTACTGCAGATATCAGGATACTTGTCCGTTTGCCCATCCATCGGTATGCTGTTGAACTTCATTTGAACATGTTTTTTGAATCGCTACACCACAGTCAGAGCCTTCTGCTCCCACGTACGTTGGGCGTCTAAATCTTTTCGCGTTTTAATTGACTAATTCCTCCTAGTTCTCCGTCCCAACCGACCACGGAAGGTCGCACTTCGACAATTCCATCTCAAGCCGTCAATGCACCAGTTTTCGTTCCGAGAGCTGTTGCTGGTGTTGCGACGCCCCCGCCGCCCTCTGGTTCGACAGCTTCCGTCACGCGAGTGCACCAGTTCTATTATACAAGGGTTAATGATTCACCCGAATTGCAGGTCTATTGCCACGCCTGAAACAGAATATTCAGACTATGACTACGAGGCTCAAGAACAGTATCACTCATACGTCCATGCTGGTGGTGAAGAAGCTGACGCTAACTTGACGGAGCAAATGACAGAAGTACGTTGCTGAATCACTCATACGTCCATGCTGGTGGTGAAGAAGCTGACGCTAACTTGACGGAGCAAATGACAGAAGTACGTTGCTGATCCTGTTATAATTTTGCAGATCATGCTCAGAGAATCTGTTTTCTCAGCTGGATATAGGGTTCTATGACGACAGTCAATACCCTGCATATACAGACTACGACCCTCACATCCTTGATGCTAGCTACTATCCCACACCTCCGGTTTATTTAAGACAGCCAGTATGTCACGTATCTCGCCCTCTATTCTTTCTAAACGGATCTTCCTGCTGTATAGTTGGACTACCATCTTTACACTCCTGTTCCTTCAGCCAATTTCTTGCCAAGCACATCGGACAGCCATTTTGTACCATCGTCTCATTCTCTCCGGCAACTTCTTCAAACGCGCAGTGAGACGACGCGCCAAATCGCCCCAAGTGGTACATGTTCTAATTTTCCTATCATTTAAAATCTTGTGGCTCATACATATTACTCAGGCTTAAACCTGCCCGAAGAACTACAAGGTTATCATACTCTCGTTCCTCTCGAGCCTACCACTGGTGACCGTAGGAAGCTTGGGAACTGGCATTCGACAGTATATCGTGCAATCAATTCGACGGACGGCCTGCCCTACGCGCTCCGGCGAATTGAGAGTGAGCCAATCCAGCCACTCGTCTCTGTCTATTGAACACCATTCGGCAGACTATCGGTTGATGCATCAGTCGGCATTCGACGCAATCGAGATATGGTCCAACATTCGCCATCCTAACATTGTCTCGGTTAAGGAAGCGTTCACCACCCGGTCGTTCAACGATGATTGTAGGCCGCGAGTCGCATTTCACGTCGTGGAGGTTGACTGACACGTCTAATATAAATCAGCTCTAGTTTTTGTACATGCGTACCATGCGGATTCTCAGACGCTTTTTGACGTGCATCTGAAGCCGAAGCCACCAAGCATGCATTCTTATCAACACGGTCGATCTTCTCATTTGCAAGCTCATCTCCCGAAGATCATCCCTGAACGTACCATTTGGTCCTATATAGTCCAGATTGCCTCTGCTATCAAGAAAGTCCACGAATTTGGGCAGGCTGTGCAAAACATTGACGTTACAAAGATCCTCCTTACTGGTCAGAATCGGTAATACCCACTTCCGACATAAGTAGCCGTTCCTCATTCGCCCCCTAGAGTCCGAATCAGCTGTTGCGGGATCATCGACGTGCTGATGCACGACACGATACAAGATATCGTGATGTTACAACAGGAGGACCTTAACATGTTTGGACGCCTCATCTTTTCGTTGTGCTGTAACAACATCACGGCAACAAGCGGTCAAAATATTCAGAAGAGTTTGGATTTCATTGGCCGGAACTACAGTGCAGATTTAAAAGAAGTCGCTATGTGGTTTACCAGTAGGATGGCACCCATTCGTGTGAGTGGTATTTATTGATTTTTGCAGATTTAAAAGAAGTCGCTATGTGGTTTACCAGTAGGATGGCACCCATTCGTGTGAGTGGTATTTATTGATTTTTGCAGGAAAGAGTGCTTACTGTGCCCCAAAAATTACAGACCATTAATATGTTCCTTGACAAAATTAATGCAAGGGTTGTCTCAGAAATGGAAGAGGCTCTCAAGTACGTTCCTTTGGATAGTCCTTCCGAAGCCTATCTCATGCACGGACAGTGGTAACGATCGGTTGGAAAACGAACTTTTGAGCGAGCTTGAGAACGCCAGACTCGTGCGCTTGCTTTGCAAGTTTGGCTTCATTAACGAGCGACCCGAGTATGCCTGTCCAGATATTATGTTCCATCACTGACATTGTCCTCGTAGGTTTGCCCGTGAACCACGGTGGTCGGAAACGGGTGACCGTTACATCATTAAGTTATTCCGCGACTACGTTTTCCACCAGGTTGACGAGCGTGGTAATCCTGTGGTTAATTTATCTCATGTCCTGACTTGCTTGAACAAGGTTTGATATTGCTGTGTCTGTCGTCCACATTGCCTCACATGACTTACTCCTCTCCAGCTAGATGTCGGTACGGATGAAAAGATAATGCTTGTCGCACGAGACGAGCAATCTTGCTTGATAGTTAGTTATAAGGAGATCAAGCATTGCATTGAATCAGCGTTCGGGTGAGTCTCTTACTCGCTTTATTTGTTATGGCCTGCTTATGCTAGCCACTTAGTGACCTTGCGCGCGCCGCCACTAAACGTTAAACAATGACATGTCACATTATATGTGGCCTTGAGGTTTATAAAATGGGTAGAATCAGAAAAAGACTCGGAAAATATTATGAAAAACATGACTTGCTGCTCTAAAATCTGTGATGGTCTCGTTATGAGTTCCAGTCCATTTTGGCATTACTGACGATCCCTTTATGAGGACCGAAGAATGACGCTACCTTGGTCCGTCCTCATTACATACGCCACTGAAAGTATTTTATCTTTATCATGCGACCATGAATTTCCTATTAATATTTCCTGCCCTCCATTCTTCTGTCTGATTCGTGGTTTGACGATTCGTTGCCTTTTCTACATCCGTCTATGGCGGCCTGCGACAGTCCCGGTCCATATACATGGGACGTGGATAGAATTTGATAGTTCCTGGGACGTGAATAGAATCAAGGTTTTGAGTTATGCCCGGTCCATATACATGGGACGTGGATAGAATTTGATAGTTCCTGGGACGTGAATAGAATCAAGGTTTTGAGTTATGCATTGGTGACATTTGGGAATTGTAGATTGGCCGCGGGAGTCAACTCTTACGGCATATATAGACGAATGTTTTAAGCGACGATATCAAGGCGTTGTTGCGGGGAGAATAAGAGACATGAGACCTGAAGTCATAAGAGAGAGTGGTTTTGGCTCGATGGTACACTGATACAAATTAATATTGCCTTGCAAGCCATCCGTTTCATATATAACACATGTGACTAGCCAGAAACTCCCCATTGGTCATGATAAACGCTGTATTAGATAATTATACCGTGATTATGAAACCCTGTTATCGCTATCTGCCAGTGTATGCCGCCCATCGGCGTCAACGCCGTATTCGAGGCAGCTAAAAGTGCAACGATGGCTCCACGCCCAACGATCTTCAAAATTATCTCTAGGGCATCGTCACAGGCGGCGATCATGGCCTCGAGCTCTGGCATTCGCTCTCTTCTGCGAATGACGAAAGCGCGCGGTTTACTACTCCGAGTTGCTTTCAAATCCATCAGATGAACCCAAGACTTCGGCGCGGGATAAGCACAGAGTGGCTCTAATACGTGCGCGAGACCAAAAGGGTGTGTGCGACAAGGCGAAAGACAATGCGGGTAGGGAATGGAACATGCCGTAGCTGGCATGGGGACCAAGAAAGTTGATTGTTTTGTCTGTCCAGAGGATGTCCATCGAAAGGTAAGTACTGTACTCCTTGATATTCCTTGACATCCGCATCGATCAACTGCTGAAGGGCAAAGGTCATAGATGTCAACGTGAACGCAAGTACTGTTCAGGCGCCCAGGCCGCGGACTAACAGGCGCTTCGATTCTGTAACTCTTTGGAGTAGAGTTAGTCTGTATGATCTTGATCACTTTAAATCCGGGTCGTGCGGCCCTCAGGGTGAACTAAATTCAGTCAGGGGCCAGGGCGCGCAGTTACGAAACAACTGCATTCAGGGGTAGCACAGTCCTTCTGTACAATGCAAGCGAAGCCGCGGTGCTTGAAATATGCAGAAGCATTGGCGTACGAAATGGAAGTAAAGGCAGAATGTAATTCACACTTGGATCGTAAATCCTTTGAATGGGTCGGGCAAGCACTGGTGCCATGAGGTGTGAAATGATAGCGGCTCATTCAGACATAGTCCTTGATTGATGGTCCGGCCTTGAGCTCCTTGGGCAGATAGTCAGACCAGATGAGCTTCGAGCGGTTATTGTATCGAGCGCGGTATCGATTTCTTGTTATTAATAGTATTGTCAGTTTTCAGGCCTGGTGACCTAGTGAGGTCAATGAAACGGCAATTCTAAAACTCAATCAAGAAAAGAGGTTTAGGAGTAGACAATGAAAGGTCGAAGGAAAAAGATGGTTTCAGTAGACCGTACACGTGAAAAAAAAACACGTAACGCCATACCACAAGAATAAAACGAAACATACGAGCGATTCAGCCAGACAGACCTGGGTTGGCCTTAATGATGCTTGTGGAGGATACTCAGACATGCAGATATCTGCGCCTCGTCGAGGCACAACGCTTCAGCGTCTTCCGGTCTGTTCGTATATAGCTCACCTCTAGTCGAAACAAGCTTCAAAGCCAATTGTAGTAACAGAGTGGTCCAAAAAGTGCTATTTGTATTTCATCAGCATTGATGTACTTATACCCTGCCGCCACACTCACACTCAGCTCTATCATGGTCACCATCAAAACAAACGACGCACCTAAAGGTCACTTCCCCGTGATTGTAATGTATCATCCACATCACATCACCCCCAAACTCGCCTTCAACTCGGCCGCCAAATCATCCATCCCCTCGTCCTCCGGTTTCAAATGTTTTGCCTCCTGCAAACACCTTACGCAACTACACTCCCCGAATCCCCACGCTTGCAGTTCACGCCTACGTCTCCGGACATCCATCTCCGGATTCACATACGTCACGAAGAGCTCCTCCCCTGCGACGATAGAGCGTTTGGCAATCAACGTGATGCGGGATAGAGCTGTGCGACGGTCGTTATGTCGAACTGATACGTTTGGAGTGCAGGAATGATTCAGGTGCGAGTGAAGGGTATATAAACCACCGTGCGACTCCAAGTCTGGTTTTTAACGTGCATATAAGCCGCCATGACGCGACGGTACAATTAAGGGAGAGTTTACTCACTTAGACTCATTTTCCCGAGGCCCCTGAGGAATCCGTCATAATCGAAAAGTGCTTTTTCGATGACGGGGTTGATGGGTTTCTTTAGTATTTTTGCAAGGCTTTTCTGATCTGCTGGGTTCTTGGGCGACCGGAAGGCTTGCAAAAGTACTGCGTGGGCTTTCTTCCAAGACTCTCGATCTGGTTCAGGTGCTCCCGATCTGCAAACTGTTCGCTATCATTGTTAGGTGCACGCAAGACACAATTGCTTACACGCTAAAACCATACTTATAACGCTCTTCGAGGCCAAGCTCTGCAAGTCCAGCTACAACTTTCCAATCACGATCTTCCTCTTCCACGCTACGTTGGCCTGAGAGTAAAATGCGGGATGTACATTGTGAAAACGCGTGAAGAGCCATCCACTGTGTTTCCTTGATCATTTTAAGGAGTGGTATGCATCCTGGATTCTGAGAAGAACATAAAAGCGGATGGTGCTTGGCGGAACGCGACAAGCAGAGGCGATTGCAGAAACGAATCGGACAGTGCACGTGAGACGAGGACGAGGCGGGGCAAGGCTGCGTCAGAGGCGACGACATGTCGAGAGGAGTTGAGCAATAGCCACAGGCAGCAGACGAAACCTGTAGGTCATAAATCTCCCTGCCCACAATGAATTACAATACAAACACAATGCGAAAGGAAAAGCCTCGCACCATTCAGGAGCAAGTATGAAGGGATCCTCTTTCCAAATTGTCTCGCCTTCCTCGATATCCTCGGTCGCCACTAGACCCTTTCCCTTTCGTTTATCGTAATATCTAACTTGCACCTTGCTTGACCACTTTGAGATATCCAGATCAGGAATGAGGCGCGACGACGGGTAGACAAAGTCTGTTGCCTGAGGGCTAGGCGTATCAAGGATGAGCCCTTCACTCTGGAGAACCTTGCGCGTGCGCTTCTCGCTGACAGTCCAGTCAGGGTAGCTAGCCAGCAAGATCGAATGTGTTTTGACGATGCCAAGGCTGGGATATCTGGTTTTTAGCGCCACTAATGCGGCTCTAAGATCGTCCTCAGAGGGGGATATCTTTGTATGGGGAGACATGTGGCGCAATGGACCGAGGATGGCGTGATGGTGCGGGCGCTCAAGTGGAGGAGTCACTCCCAAACGCGTGATTGTGAATAAAATTGTGATCGGAACGAACATTTTGTGATGGCTTTAGATCTATACAGTGCCAAACAGCGCGGGAAGGTGCAGCCAAGCAGGGACACACACGACGCGGTGCTTGAGACTTACGCGTCGCCTTAAGTGCATACTATGGCTCCCCTTGCTGTGCATATCAAGCACGCTGGAAAAATCTATGATCTCTCTCTCGATCCCGCTCTCCCTCCAACCGTCTTCAAAGATGCCGTCTATCATGCCACCGGCGTCCCCGTCGATCGCATGAAGGTCATGGTCAAGGGTGGCGTGCTCAAGGTAGATCCAAGTCTTTCTTGTCCCATCTCGACTCAAGTTTTGTCGAAAGGACGACTCGTCATGGCAAAAAATCGGTCCCAAGGATGGGCAAACTTTCATGGTCATTGGAGCCGCTGGTGAACTCCCGAAGCCACCGGCAAAGCCGACCGTCTTCCTCGAAGGTACGTCAACAAAGGTGAAAACTTTCAGACTGGTGAACTCCCGAAGCCACCGGCAAAGCCGACCGTCTTCCTCGAAGGTACGTCAACAAAGGTGAAAACTTTCAGATGCTCACACGTTGCTGCAGATATGGGCGATGAGGAGCTCGCTGAAGCTGTAATATCTGCGTTCCACCTGGCCACATTATTCTAACATGTTTCTAGCTTGCCAAGCCAGTCGGCCTTCGCAAGTAAGCATGCTGGATCTTTTACAAAGATCGGAAACTGACTATCAACTACAGCTTAGGCAACACCTGCTACATGAATGCCTCTGTACAAGCTTTGCGCGCTATTCCCGAACTCCAGGTCGCTCTCACTGCGTATGTCATCATGCCGCTTTTGTTTTCGCGGACTCGTGGTTATGATTATGTAGCCCCTCCCTTCAATCAGCAACGCCTCTCCCTGCTGCCCTTCGTGATCTTTACGCCAACATGTCGCGTACATCAGACACTGTGACACCCGTGGCTTTCCTATCCACTTTGCGTCAGGTCACTTTTCAACGATCTAAAGTCGCGTCCTCACCATTGAATTTCTTCGTCAATTCTAGGTCAATCCCCAATTTGCGGAGATGGATCGCTCGGGGAAACAATTTGGAGGATCATACGCGCAACAAGGTATTGTTGTGCTTCGGAATGACGTCATCGGCTCACTTTGTTGTCGATGATATACAGACGCCGAAGAATGTTTTGGACAGATCATCAACACTCTACGAAATGTTCCTGGCCTTAATGGCGATGGTTCTTCGTCTGGTACGTCTCCACAAGCGACGACTGACGTGAAGAAGTTCGTGGAGCAGTATCTCATGGGAGCGATGCGCAGGGAGTTGAGTCGATTGATTTCATGAAAGCAAGAGTTTGACCGACGACCTGCTTGTCATAGACTGACTTGTGATGAGGCCCCAGAAGAACCGGCGTCAGTTACGACGGAAAATGTACTCAAGATTGAATGCAACATTAATATCACTACAAACTTCTTGCTAACTGGCATCATGAATGCACGTCGTTCACATCAACCTTACTATCTCTCAACATACTCACATCTTATTCTTTTAGTCTCTTGATCAAAAAGTCGAGAAACGCTCTCCTTCTCTCGGTCGCGATGCCGTGTATTCCCAAAAATCCCGTCTAACAAGGCTACCGGGTTACCTCTTTGTACATATGGTCCGTTTCGCATGGCGACAAGACATCCAGAAGAAAGCGAAGATCATGGTGCCTTCTTTCTTCTTTCCAACTGTCCTAGAACCTCTCACTAAAAATCTGACCTTCAGCGCAAAGTGAAGTTCCCTCTCGAGTTCGACGCCCTCGATCTCGTGACGGACGATCTCCGAGCGAAACTGCTTCCAGCCAGCCGCAAGCTAAAAGACATCGAGAAGGAGCGTATGGAGCGACGCAAAGTGCGTAAGAGGACGAAAAACGCGCCTCCACCCACCTCGTCTACCCCTGCACCCGTAGCCACCACTGACGTGGAGATGGGCGACGCGACGGCTGTACTAGCCGTTGGCGGTCCTACTTCGGATGCGGTCATTGAGAAGGGGAAGATCGTTGCTGGTGGTGAGTTGGAGGACGAGAGCGTGTATCGAGCAAAGGAGAAGGAAGAGCTTGAGTCCCTTATCAGTGAGGATGTGAGACGCGATATTGGTGCTAGCATTAGTGGGCTATACGATCTCGTCGGTTCGTCTACCCTATATGTCTCCGTCATGTCGTGTTTCGCTGATCATTGGACCATATAGCGATCGTCACACACAAAGGACCTGCAGCCGACGCCGGCCACTACATCGGTTTCGCCAAGAAGAACGTCTTCCACCCCGCCAAGGGATCCACCCCGAAACCTACTGGAGCTCCAGATGCTAGTGAGGGGACCAGCACACCCATCCCCGCGATGGAACTTGACGAAGATGATGAGGATTGGTACAAGTTTGATGATGACAAGGTCTCATTATTCCCCAAGGAGAAGCTGAGCACGCTTGATGGCGGAGGTGAGTTTTTATGCGTATATCGTCGTGTGGCCTTCTGAGCATGCTGATCGGGATATAGGTGAGGATTCATCTGCCTATGTTTTGGTTTATAAGAGCAGAGCGATTTGAGGGGTGGACTCTGTCTTTAGGTGCTTTTTGAGGAGCCAGGGGTGGGTATGTTCGTGTTATGTAGCTTTTGAAATAAAGTGGTTCGAGATATTGAATAAATTGTGTACAAGTCAAGAATATTTTTACCAGAGGGCCCCCGGGATAACAGAACTTAAAGCTTCGAGCCACCATATGTCTTTCATCAGGAATGAAAGCAGAGGGAAAATATGATTTTGAAATGTCTATTCTTACATTACAACGAGGACATCATTATGTCCCGTTTACAAATTCTGTATTTCAATCGTAAAACACGAGTGCCCTTAACTCAATAGACTCTCGCAAGGGTGTCCCTTTTGGAGTTGTAGGATCCTCAAATCCTGTGTGGGGAGTAAAGACAGCGACGCTTCCGTCTTGGGTTGAGTCGAAGCTAAGCAATGATGTAATTGACACATCACACACAATCAATTATTCAATACGCTGCTTACCATTTAATAAAAATAGCTTCCTCTGGTGTCACACCATAGAAATACTTCCACCTCTGATTTGGATTGTATTTTATCCCATATGTCTCGCCTTCACGGTCAGGATAAATGAGCGCCACAGGAAGTGCGTCCTTCTTTGGGTCAACGCTGTTGTAGTCGCATAGAGCAAGAGGCCAATCAATCACTGGGTGGCTTATGGGACGCCAGAGGTTGATGATTTGGAAGCGACGGCGAAGAAGGTCTTCCGCATCCTCGGGGGGGAGGTGACGGCGTACTCGTGCAATGGAAGACGCCGTCGTCTGATCAACATGAGCCTGTGAGACTGGCTGACGCTTATCTGGTGCGTCGTCGACCTCTCCAGGACGATGGCGGCGAATGGCTGAGGGTATCGGATTCGAGGTCCAACCATGACAGCTCCACAATACTCACTGTGATCGAAAAATACTACCCTGCTGGCTCCGGTGACCTTCTTGATCAACTCTGCACTTTCCGGATAGTATTCCCGCTTGATTTCATCGTCATCCGTAAAGGTGGTATGTTTAGCAGGGTGATATACAATTTGGAAGCCAGTTTTGTCGAGCGAGGCGAAATCTTCTTTTCCACGAAGGTTCTGGATGACGACTTCTTTCTCTTCGCGCTCGAAGTTTCGAACTCGATCCGCCACACCGCCTGCAGCGTTCACTTGATTGATCGACTGGAACGCACGAACACCATCAGGTGGTTGAATAAAGAACGTGAGTTTAGCGGTGGTCGAGACAGGAGATGCGGATGCCATGGGTTCAGACGTCTCTAAGGACCAGTGCGTGGGAGTGGGAGAACAAACGGGAGCCTTTATAAGACTGCGAGAGTATCTGATCGCTAAGCGCAAGCTGACATGAGAGTTGCGTGCTCTCAGCTCTGCTGAGTAACTCACTTCTTTGCGGAACAGCTGACCGTATCCAGCTTCCCACCCGGGAGAATCGTTAGAGATCCAAAGTTCAAATCAGTGTCCCATGAAGATTTGCAGTGCCATTTTTGTCAACGGCAACGGAACTGCGAACTGATTGTGCTCTCGGCGTTGACCGCTTCTTTCGGGACTGGCCGCTTTGATAAACTTCGTCCACCTGGAAGTAGACATCCACAGGCGACTATAAATCATCTCAGGCAATTATAAATCATCTCAAGCAATTATAAATCATCTCAGGCAATTATGAATCATCTCAGGCAATTATGAGGCAACCTCTTCCCCAATCGCGTTGCAATTCTCCCGAACGACGCCTGTCCCGTCTGATCCGGTTCCTCTCGATGACATCACGCCAATCACGTCAAGGATTTTCAGTCAAACGCCAAAAAGAGCGTTGCAATCAATCCTCCATAATCCATACGCTCTGTTATCAGGGATTTTCTGCACCATCAAGGTTGTTTAGCACTGACTTTCTATTAAGCCCATACTATAGGTTTCAGTAAGGTGTATAATCCATAATTATCCAAAAATATTTTTTATGTGATTTGAAATCAGATTCTAGAGGGGCGGTAAAGTGCTCTGATTGTAGATTTGTCGGTAGACGTAATAAACTGTTTTCCTCACCAAAAGGTGTAGTCTTCAGTTGACCAGACCGTCAAAGTCCTGCAGGTAGTGAGCAGAGGGTTTTAGGACAGTTCAAATTATGTGACGAGAGCCTCTAGTATGGCTGAGGGTCACGGCACACTTAGATTCCACGCTGAGAACTAGGATAAAAATTATTGTGAACAACTACTGTACAAAACATCGGTTAAGTCTTATAGAGGTAACTAAGCTACAGTATCGCTAACGAGGCTATATTAAATGATACTGTGAGTGTACATAATCCGTCCCTCACGTAGAGCATCGTTTGCGTCATCCTCGACTTGTATGTCTAGGTTGCGATCAGATGCGATGAGGGGTTTGAGCTGACGCTCATGGTTTCGGGTTTTGGGAGGCATCTACAAGCCTTCCCACTTTTTTCTCACAACCATTCCACTTCTGCTCGCGACTATCCACATCTTCTCGCAGCCACCCCACTTCTGCTCGCAGCTTTTTCACCTCTGCTGACAACTCTCCCACCTCTGCTGGCAGCTCTCTCACCTGTTCTCGTAGCTCTCCCATATCTATTCGCAGCCTTTCCACATCTATTTGCAGCCCTGCCATCCACCTCGCACGCACTTCACTTATCATGTCATTCATTGTCGCGGCGAACTGTTGGGTGGTATTTCTTTTTGGTTTTGCCGTGAAGGCGGAGAAGAGGCGAGTTTGGTTGATGACTATGGAACCATGGAATCGAGCAATCATGGGGGCCTGACAAACTTGGATACGACCTATATGGTGGAGCTATGACGACTTGACGCGGGTCATGCCGAATGTCTGTCCAATCCTTCCAACGTGACTACATAATATACCAACTCCTTGACTGAATCGTCCGGCCTTTAAACCCTGTGCTTATTATTCCTTTACATATGATAGCGATCAGAACAGACTCTTTCAGTTGAACGTGATCGCGCATTCGACTAAAGTTGGAGAGGCTCACCATTCAACAAGATAGCCTCACCAAGCGTCACGTTGTGGACGTACTTCCACTTCTGATCAATATTGTATCTGACCCCGAACGTTTCTCCTTTGCAGTCGGGGTAGATAAGTGCAATTGAGATCGTGTCCTTCTCGGAATCGAGCTCCCATAATTGTACAGAGTCAGCGGCCAGTCTGATGTGGGATGAGAGATGGGTCGCCAGAGGTTGATCATCTGAAATCGTATTTTCAAGTATTAAGTAGCTTAGACGCCTCGTTCGCGTGAAGGTGGCGATGGATTCATGCAACTGAGGTCTTGGTGGTCTGGTTGACATGGGCATGGGATTCTGCTGATGTTTGGCAGGGCAGTTCGTCGATCACACCCGGTCGGCGGCGACGACAGATCATTGCGACAAAATAGTGTCGAATTTTTTCTGACAATCAGAGGAAGGAGAGGGATATTCACGAAGATTATAACCCGACCAGCACCTGTCACGGATTTGACGAGTTGCTCAGGTCAATAATCGCCCTGGATTTGAGCACCATTCAGAAAGATATTATGCTTAGCGGGTTGGTAGACAAGTCGGAAGCCCTCAGAGTCTAATAGGATGTCGCCTTCCTTCCCGCGAACGTTTTCAATGATCATACTGAGACTCATAGGGATTTTCTCCATTGGCGTTTATGTGAATGTAGGCATTTTCACTGGGTGTTTCTAAAGAAACAAGAATTTTGATCGAGCTTCTGACTGTGGATGAATTTCAATAGTCATAGCTATGGAAGTCAAAGGTGAACGTGCTGGTGGTAGTTAGGTTATATCCTTTACACATCAGGCGTCCAGTCTGATAATACAGCGATTAGTGACAGGGTTATAGATCATCCAGAGTTACACATCTCAAGGACCTTGGAAAAAGTCAGGTAACAGACAGATATGGCCAGATAAACACTCAGTCGTGTGGAAAGCAAACCAAAAAAAAGTCCATGGCAGGTAGCAGATAATCGATGAGAGGTAGTGATTACGGGAAATTGTTGAGCTGTAGCGGAATCGAAATTTTATATGATTTCGCAGGGGATAGTCTGGTGTCATAACGCCACCTGGGTTGAGCACGAGCTTATATATTATAGGCGGACGGAACTGAGGCAGTCTCTTCTGAAGGGGACACATTCGGTGGCCACCTGAACATCGAACCGTCACAGCAACTTGGGAGTAAAAAAACATTCAGATTGGGACCAGGTAGCACATCGGTGGTGAAGAACTCGAACCTAAACGATACGTAATGTCACTTATTGATTGGCCGGAGGAAATTATTTCATGCCCTGAAAAGAGTACATTGTCGCTCTCGAGGTAGCAGGCCTTTTGCGTCTTTCGTGAAAAATGCAATGAACTGGCGAGTACGAGATCCACCATCCACAGAGGCATGGCCAGAAAAGCATATCAAAAGTGTTTGTCTCTATTAAGATACAAGGTACTCAGACACGAGACAGTCAGAGTTTGGCTAGCCTGAGAGACCCGAGATGACAAGTTCTTCAGAACATATACAGATCGAAATCCGTGAAGGTCAGGGAAAAGGAGGAACAAGTCTATCTCCGAACTGGTGAGCCCTCGCCTTGGAATAACAAGAAAAAAATCGTATGAATATCACCCGGCTAGATGGGTAAAAGGCATGGTAAAAGACTTCAAACTTTGAGCGAAGTTCAGCCCGGACACCACCTGATGTTTGAGAAACACTTGAAAGGCGTTTGGGATTGCCATGAGTACCCGTGACAAATTGTCAGCATAGATCAAACATCCGAGACGATACATGCTCGACTTTGAGATTACGAGAGTGGGCGTCGATAGTAGGAAGGGCACATTATCATAAGATAGCGCCTGCGCGCAAGAATGTAATTGCAGTCTTCGTCATCTTGAACGGCTTCGCAATGGAGTATCTAGTCATCCTCGAATGCTTCGAATACAGAATTATGATCTAGTCCATATTTCGCCTTTTTCGTCAGGCTTGAGCATCTAATGCCAATGTCAACGTTTTTCACTGCAGCTTCTAAGGACTTTCAGTGCGTCATTAGTGTCTTCGAAATATGCAATCTGACAGCGTTTACCCGAGAAAGAAGTAATGGAGAATGTAGTAAGAAGTGATGTTGTGACAGAAAAAAAAACAAATTTGCTGCAAATAGGAAGCACGAGACTTTGAAATGGATCAATGCCGAGAAACTCTCAAGGTTAACAACCACCATGGATGACAGACGAGATACATCACGGATACCTACTATCCATGATCTTCGAGTACGTGGCATTTCCGATGTTCAGATTCAGACTCTAACACCTGACACTTCCTCAGGTCAAGTTTTGTTACATTTGCCAAGAAGAAGAACTTTATAATGCCCGTACGCCCCGTTTCCGTGAACAAGTATTAATCTTCTGACTCTTTCATAGCTAATAACCCACCACGCGCATGGACGCACCCCTGTACCTGCACACTGATAGCTCATGAGTCCTGTCTCCTACGCTGGATACAAACTTCTCAAGCAGACGCGAATCGTACAGCCAACGCCTTGAAATGCCCCCAATGTGGCACCAAGTATGAGCTCATCAGCAAACAACCACAAGTCCTACGTCTTTTAGGATTTGGGAATCACATCCTGCAGCGAGCAGGCCGGATTGTCACGTTAGTTGGGGCCGCTGGAATGGTCGGAGTCTTTGCCTCAGGTGAACAGTCGAATGTCTGTGATACGTAATGCTGCTGACCATATCTACCTCAGGTGTCTATGCAATTGCGACAATATATGGCTCATGGGCGTTGAAGCAATTCATCGGCCGGGAGTACGTCTTTTTGTTACTTCTGCCTGTTTTATCAGCTAACTTTGGACTCAGGATGCACACCCTGCTTCTATCTGATGACCCTAATGTATGGCGCTGGACAACTTTTGTCAACCTTCCCAGTATTCCTTTTGCTCTCATACTCGCCCGTTTTCAACCGCCTCGTCTCATACCTTCCATAATCCCGATCCTTCTCCTATGGCCCCCCATACCGCCCATCCACGTTCGCGAAGTGCTCGCCTCAAACAAATCTACCATACCCTTCTCCCCATCTTCCTTTCTGCCTGCAGACCTGCGAATCTCGCGCTCCTGGTCTAGTGCTTTATGGAGTTGGCCGCCCACACCCGCATTGTTTGGGCTTATCCTCGTTCCCTTCGTCCGTTTTGTATATAGGAAAGCGTGGACACGCCTTCAAGTTTGCGTGCTCGGTTCCGTACCACCTAGTGTCCGGAACGTTGACGATACCATTGTCTGGGACGGATGGCCCGTAGTAATCCGTATTAGAAGGGAGAACCAGGATAGAGCTGTCCAACAACAAGAAGGTCAAGCACGTGGTGAGAATCGGGACCAGCAAGAGCAGCAAGAAGGTCAAGCAGTAGAGCCCGCAGCACAGGGACAAGATCAAGGACTTCCTCATCCCCCAGATGAGATTCCCGAGCACGAAATTCCAGCGCTCGAGGCCGCGGAGCAGAATATTTCGGTCACGCGTTCTTCCCTTGGCCGACGCATTGGAGGTGCCCTTCTTGTCCCTTGGATCTCTAACCGCATGGGAACTCTTCTCCTTGTGGTATCAAGACATTCGGCTATCCTACGACGAATCCTCGCGTTGCAGCCGCCGCTGCAGGGCAGCGCTACTTTTATACCAGGACGTACACAGACACAGGGACTTTTGGGCCAAATGCACAAAACATTAGGGATGATGTGGCAGTCGACTATGAGGAGCTCGTCTGCGTGGGTCGAGGCGGACCCTGTTTGGTAAGTACTGTATTTCCATGTTGTTCAGCAGGTTCAAAGAACGATGTCTTACTTTTTGTGTTCTTAGGTGGCGAAATGCACTTGGGTTGGGCCTCTTTGTCGTCGTACGTTTGTTTTGTTTTGTTATTCTCGATTAATCACTCTCGATTCACATTGACCATGCAGGTAAAAGACGCAATTGAGCTACTGCACCTGTGGCTCGCCACGCGCGAGCTGGAGAGTCGTCATGTAAAAGATCGCAACTTCGCTGGTATTGATATCCGTGAGCTCGATCTTGTTCCTGGGTTCCTTCGTCCAGCTTCGGCACCTACGCTGCAGTCACAGCGTTCTCAGTCGCTGCCATAGGGACTTTGACCTCGCTCTGCTGATGATTTTTCGAGGCTGTCAAAGAAGCCATGTAATTGTCGCTCAGTGACGCGAATTCGTGATATTTAGCACGTTGTATACACACCCCCAAGTTCAAACATAGTGAACCCTCTGAGGTTTGCTGGTTTTTGCAAAGGATGATCTATCTGGTTGAACATGCTGGTATCCAGAGTGATAGAGAGAGAACAGTGATAACAACCAACCCTACCTACCCAGTCCCACATGATTTTCCACGTCTACGTCACCGACAGTGGACAATAATTCCCGAAACACGCCCAACCCAACCTTATCTCTGAGTCGTTGCCGACTCGGAACCCATGATGAATCGTCCCTACACTTGACAATAGGAGCAGTATGATTCCTGCTTCTTGTACTTAAGATGTTTTGCTCAAATTTTAGTCCATATGTAAAGCAAGTGTAAAATGGCTCGAAGAGTACGATTCTACACGGCGGTACTGGGTTACTTCAAGCCTTCTTCATCTAGATCGTATCGGCCATTTATAATGGTCGTGAACATCTGACCAGGACTTGTGGCGCAGAATCTCGAATGGTTCGAAGCGGACAAAGTATGTCACACTTCCCACGGATACAATCCTTGGATAACTATGCAGACATAGGTAAGTCATATTTGAAGGGGAAGTATATACGAATCAAAAGAAGAGATAAAAGTGAATTGTATGGGCTGTCCCCACCCAACAGCTTTTCCATTCATTGGCAGAATCTGGCAGAAGACTGCTCAGCCTCGGAGTGACCTAATCAAGGATGAATTCCAATTCTTTCCTAGTGAGTGTAACGAAAAATGAAAAATAATATGCTCGACGTGCGTCCTGCATTCCAGAGTCTATATATTATCTGATAAATTCGCAGTGACTGGACGATTCAAAAGAGCGGTTTTGCATCATGGAGAGGCTCAAGGGAGTCAACGGCTCGAAATTAATCATACTATGTGTCCTAGTGTACGCCCGACGCAGCAGGAAGGACTTGTTGCTCGTCTCTGCCTAAGTGAAAGTCAAGCCAAGCATCACAAGCAACATGACATAACAACGCACCTTCGTAAAATCTCTGCAAGAACGTCTTTTGCGGCTGAGTCTGGGGCTTCAAGAGAATGCCCACAATATGATCCAATTGTTTCCAGCAATTCATCGTCTCTTGGTAGTCCTGCCGTTCCTTCAGGAGCAGTACATCAATAGCGCGCGGATCAGTCACGTATCGATTTCGTTCGAACCGTTCACGGATAGCATGCCGAATTTGTGTCGGGGAGACGTCCAAGCCATAGAGTTCGACGATTTCTGGTGCCTATCCATCGGAGCAACTCGTGAGCTATGTGTGGGGTTTGATCGTGAGATGCGCACCGAACGGTACCAGTCACGGTAAAGCTGGATAGCACGATGTCTGGCGTCGGCAGCACTGAAAGACGCACGGGTGGCCCGCGCGAGGCGAGCGGGAATTGTGGTCATCCTGAAGACTTTGGTCGTTTCTGGACAAATATGGATACACAGTCTTGATGCAAATGCAAGTTTCAGAGTCCGCCCTCGCCCAATATAGAAAGGCGCGTACAAACAAGTTATCTTCTCTGACTCGTTTGCTCATCACCAGGTCTTCTCGTCCTTTGAATTTCACTATGGTCCGTGGAACGGGTGAGATTAGTATTTATGCATCAGTTACTCAGTCTTCATCGGTGTACAGGAAAGTTCAAGCAGAAGCGCGGTGGTGGGCGGAATTTCAGGTACTTTGCATACAACGATCGCCAGGATCTAATTTGAAAATTGATGCACAGTAAGAACATGACTCTCGATGAAGATGGTCATGCTGTCGGTCGCAGTACTCTCCACGATCGAAGGTGAGACTGGGACGTCGAAATCAGGCTGGTCAAACCATCTCATCGTGATATGTCTATCAGAGATCCTCGCAACAGTGATGATGACGAAGACGATTTGGAAGAGGAAGAGGAAGAGGAAGAGGAAGAAGAGGAAGAAGGAGAGGGATCTGAGGAGGAAACTCCAAACAATCAACATGGGGAGGAACTCTCGCGTGCAGAGCGCCGTGACCTAAAGAAGAAGCAGGCCGCAGAGAAGCAGGCCGCAAAGCAGAAGACTGCAGATGATGGGGACGAAGACGAAGTCTTGACCAATCCAAACCATGTCGAGAAGAAGCTGAACATATCTGATTTGGGGACATCGCGAGAGCTTACGAGGCGAGAGAGGTACGTTTCTATCTATGAACCTCATAGATGAAAACGAACTTTCTATCACAGAGAGGAGAAGGAGAAGAAGGAAGCGAAAGAACGATACTGGAAGGTCAGTAGGCATGCTCCTTCTCTTCTTTCCCCGGTTCTGACACAGGCGTCTGCGTCCTCAAAGCTTCATGTACAAGGCAAGACCCAGGAAGCTAAGACTGATCTCGCTCGTCTTGCTAAGATTCGCGCGGAGCGTGAGCAGGCTCAAGCAAAGCGAAAGGCCGAGGCTGAAGGCAAGTCAATCAACGTGCTCATTCTACCACCCACTCATCCCTCCGTACAGCCAAGGCTGCGGAAATAGAAGCGAAGCGGAAGATACAAGTCAGCAGACGTGGTGCATGACGCCGGTGTGAGAACTAATCATCCTAACTTGTACATGTACAACCTCAGAAGTATCTTGTGATATTAGCTTTACAACCTCTAAGACCTTATCGTGCTTTGCATTCCGAAGCAATTATCCGACTTGTGGCTGCACGTGCCCAATCTTCATGCTCTCTGTTGACCTCCCAACTGCACCCTTGAGGGTTGGAATATATCGCCACACCAATGCTGTACTAATAGAGAACAAGAAAAATGCTCATTCAAATTTAGTCTTCCTGTAATTCTTGACATTGGAGGAGGCGTTTGGAAGAGTCAGCGTTTGCACCACTGCAATTCGAAATTCTCTCTGCTTACAAAAAAATTGATCAAGTATATGACATCATTTTTTGGGACGCTGTCTGTTTCTGGTCATTGTGACCATAATCGTCATAATAAACAATTCGCGAGCCCCTTTTATCCTCGCTGCTTTTATTTTGAACTGAATCTTCGCCAACGCAGGCTTTTGCCGAGGCCTGGCTGGAAGTGAAAAAAAATTTACGCGTCCTGATACACTACCATATTGCTGATCCTTATCCTAGTAGAGCGTACGTATGAAACGTAAGTTCAGAGTGCATCGGTTTTCTTTGTTCATATCCACCACTGTGACAGTGGTAATTACAAGAGACGAGAGTTTCAGCAGGTAAAGACTCCTGATTTAGTCACAAGCGTTACGAGGAAGTGGTCTAGTTCTCATCGGGAGAGACCATATTACTTTCACTGCTGGCAGTGAAAGATGTTTCCGCTGGAAAAAGTGTGAAAGAAACATGTTATACCATTTCCCACATGCCAATTCCTGACAGAAAAAGTCTTTAAACAAAGCAAAGTGCCTTTTTCTATCTGAAATCGGCACTTTGGAAATGGTATAACATGTTTCTTTTACACTTTTTCCAATGGAAACATCTTCCAGTGCCAGCAGTGTTTGTAATTTCTTATATAAGATGTGGTTTGTATCCTCTTTATTTACCAATTGTATGAGCTTCATTTATTTCTTGTACATTTTTCTGACAAGTTTGAGCTATATACAACATTGGTGATGATTTTAGTCTGCATTTCATCTAGTTCATTTTTATCAGATTATGTATGATGTTTTCATTAATTATATCGGATACAAAGGACATTTGGTAAACGGTAATGACAGTAAAAATGATTTTGAACTGAATTGCGCCACTGATTTTTCCCTTGCAGTGTCTTTGTAGCTTCCCAACGTAAGCATACACTAGATGCAGGGAACGATGTTTTTTTTCAGCAAAATAATGTAAAAATATGGTAAAAATAATCCAAATAGTTTTAAAATTTTATTTGAATGTTTCTGTCAAAAACGTTGAAAAAAATATTGTAATTGAACTTAAAATAGAATTTCAATGGTATTTGTAATAGAATTTGAATAGAAATAAAGAAAAAAAATTATAATATTTATCAATTATTCTAAACAATGTCTTTATAATATTTTGGGCCAGAAAGTTGAAAGAATGTTTTAGCACTGGATGCAGAGAATGATGTTTTTTTTAGTAAACAATGTAAAAACATGTAAAAATAATCCAAATAATTTTAAATCTTTATTTCAATGTTTCTGTCAAAACCATCAAAAAATATTGTAATTGAACTTAAAATGATATTTCAATGGTATTTGTAATAGAATTTAAATAGAAATAAAGAAAAAAAATTATAGTATTTATCAACTATTTTCAACAATGTCTTTATGATATTTTAGACAGAGAAGTTGAAAGAATATTTTAATGTCAGGAGTAATACTTCTATAAGGAAAAAAAGAAAAAAGTATTGAATCAGATCTACAAATATTTCTTGAATTTCTTTGAAATTATTTTTTAATATGCTTTTTTATTGTCATTGTCAAAAACAATGTAATAACAATCAGGGCCAATGGTTTAATTGTTTTTGGTGTCTTTTTACAATGTTCTGCCATGTAACAATCACTGCTGGCAGCGGAAGCTAAGTTATAACATATATCTAATAGCAATATGTGAGAAGAGAATTGACTCAATCAGAGAGCCCCTGAGAGAGTTGATTTGAGAGTCACTAGTGACTCAATGGCAACACAAGTAGAGAGACAATGTTTCCATGACATTTTATCTTTGAAAAATGAAATGTATTTTTTTTCTCATATATTGCCCTAAGAAAAAGAATAAAAGTATCTAAAAGAAAAATTCAAAGAAAGAGATTAAATTCTTCCAAGCCTAGTTCTATAAAAAATATAATTTCTATATCTTTGAGCAACATAGAAAGAACAATTATAAACATTTCCAGTATGTTTACACTGGCAAAAATATGGTAAAAATATGAATATGTGATATTATAATAGAAAACAGTCAGAAAATAGGTGAAGTTTTTCTCAACTTTTATACTAAGAAAATGCTTATGTATTTCTCAAGGGAACATGTCATAGAAGTTGCATAACATGTTTTTTTTTAAAAATTTTCCAAAGGAAACAGCTTCTGCTGCCAGCAGTGAATCAGAAAGTATTGTGATTAATCTGTCACAATTTTCTTTGAATATTTTAATGCAAAAAATTTAGAAAGAAATTAAATGTAATAATACATTACTTTGTTTTGAAACATGCAAAAATAAATCAAATAATCTGGACCATGTGCTTTAAAATATATAAAAGGAAAAGAAGTGTACCATGAAGATTTCTCCATTTTATAAGATAGAAATTTGGACATGTTTTGACAAACAAAGCATTAGTCTATAACAACCATAAAACTGCATATGTAACAAAATCAGCGAATAGCGACAATCCAAGCTTATTATACATACTCAAACTGCAGTTAAAGCTGCAAATACCATCAAAATAACTTACTAAGTAGTAGATCAGGTCTAAACAATATTTGGCTCCCCATTTTCTTCTCTATCTCATTTAGCCTTTTCTATATGCACATTCTCATGATTGATAGCATGAATGCTTGTTAGATGCAATAGAATCTTCTTGCTGTTTATAAGCTCTTGCTTTTCATCAAAACTCTCCAGCTCAGCCACTTCTCCACCACCATTACTATTTTATTTACAGGTCAATGGGAAGCAGGAATAAAAGATATTTCAAGATTTTATTCTGATTGTTTTGATAAATCTAATTTTCTGAGAGGAAAATAGTCAGGCATACTAAAAACACTCCATCAAAAGTCTGTTAAGAGTCATGTGTAATTAATAGTAATATATTGACTCTGAGTTGTCACATCTTGGTATTTACAGATCTATTATTTATCTGTTTCACCATCTTCTAAATTATTTTAAAATCTTTGCTATTTCAGCATCTTATTCTGCTCCTGTTTGAGTATCTATATAACAAGCTACGATTCGTGCCTTCGGCACGAATTTCGTAGCTCGTTGGGGGCTTCGCCCCCAAACCCCCCCCAACTAAGCCTCCACCCTAACCTCACTTTGTTCGGTTAGGGCTCCAAGTATGTATAGAGAACTCAGTGCTTAATCCCAGCCTCAACCTCACTTCGTTCGGTTAAGGCCTCGGTGATGACGCCCAAAGTTTGGTCAGCAACAAATGTAACAATTGTGTTACCGTACCAAGAGTGTGCGTTGGGCACGCTATAAGTGATTTGAGGAGTCCTGGGCAGGTCCCAGAGAACACGTCTGTGAAAAAGGAGAAAAGTCGGTAATGGAGTCGGCAAGTGTAAAGCGCTAAGGTAAAGCGCCTAGGAAAGAGCAGTAAGCGAACACAGCAAAGGTAAGCGGCAAGAGCACGATAAGCTTAGCGAAGTCTAAGCGTCGATAATGCCTGCCGTAGTTGCAAGGCGCGAGTATGTCGAGTATTGGCGAACGTCTGCAACTGCCGATGAGTTTGACGTTGCTGATCGTAGCGTAAATGAGCTCTTGAGCGTAAGGGAGACTGAGGAAAGGGGAGTAGTAAACTCTGGTCTATTGTTCTCTGATGATCATTGTACAAGTCGGTAAGTACTTTTATACTACAAAGAGTTCGCCGTCGCCAGTGGTCAAAGAGCGGTAAACTAGAAAATTTCATAGGGGTAGCTCCAACAGTTTCAGATCCCTGCCGTCCATTCAAGACCCTTAGCGCCACCAGGCGGCAGATCGCGGTGCTAAACCATCAGTCCATCACCCTTCTGTCTGTCCAAAAAGCTAAACGATGCCAGGTGCCAAATCGAAGCGCTAAGCGGTGTCGGACGCCAAGGTCAAACGCCAAGCTGTCCGTCAGTTTTTGATAGATGATCAGGCTTCTTGCTAAGCGCTGTCGTCAGTGACTGATGCCATCTGTCAGTTGTCATTCTTGCTGCCGTCGGCGCTATCATTGATCGGATCTGCTTCTTGCCATGTCCGGCCATCGGGAATGGCTTAAAATAGGTAGAACGCGTGCGCTAAGTTTGGAACGAGTGCGGCAAGGTTTCCGGAGCCGGTGCCGAGCCTGCCGTTGATGCGCCTAACCTGTATAGGGTCCTATCATCTCCCCCCAACTGAAAAATTGACTGTCCTCAGTCACCAAATAAGGCTACCGTTACCGCTTTTGTGACCAGTGGTCCGTGCGTTCTTGAGATTTGGTTTATAGTCCTGGCGCATGAGTGTGGACTTCGTTTCTTCTCCCCATTTTTACCTGGCGCTCAATAATATTAAAATGTCTTTCCGCATTCCAACTCCGCCCCCCGTTCCCTCTCGCGAGGCTCAAGACGCTGCCTCTTCCTATATCGCCAAGGCCAACAACTTTATCAAGCGCATCGAGGGTGTGGGCGCGGAGGCGCCTTCAAACTTGGTGATCGCGGTAATGAAGTTGTTGGAGCGCTGGTACGAAGTTCGTGTCCTTGGCGTAGGCTGGGACAAGGAGATCGAAGTGCGGGAGTGGTGCCGAGCGCGGTACGTTGATAATCTGGGGTCTGAGTGGCTGGGTCCCTTCTCTCGCTTTGTAAGTTTTTATGATTGCTTGCCGCGTCGCTAGCTAACTGATTCCCTAGGCGCCTCCTCCCGTTCCAACCATTGAGGACGAACTGGAGGACATCCTCTCTGGCGCCTTGCCAATGACGGTAAGCGCGCCAGCGCCTGAGTGAGTATCTCTAACTGTAATTTCTAACTTAGCTGTGGTCTGATCTATCTCCTCACAGCAAGCAAGAGGTGTTGGCGCCTCTCGCCAACCTGCAGGTCGATGCAGAGATGGCGGCAATTCGCGAGAGTGTGCTGGAAGAGGCCTCCCGTGACGCCAAGGAGAGGACCAAGGCGTTGGAGGAGCGAGAGGTCGTTGGCGAGTCTCTGGTTGTCAGCGAGAGGTCGCCAATTGCCAGGAGGCAGGTGTCTGGTGGAAAGGATTCCCGCGCCGGTAGTGCCCAAAGCCCAGCACTGCCGGCAAGCAAATCGGGCTCTCCGGTCAAGCCTGGCAAGACATTGAAAAAGAAGGTAAGTTCGTGCGTTGTTACCGCTGGCGCCTATCGCTTATCCCATTCTAAGTCTCGCAAGGCTGCTGCCCCTCGTTACACGGTAAGCTCGTTACGCCAAGGTACTTCTTCTGCTAACTAACTGGTTGGCAGGCGCCAACGCAAACCTCCTTTAGCAATGCAGAGCTGAAGGGTTTGTTGGTGGCACGACGAGATGAGGCGGTTTTGGACGAAGGAATGGAGGCGGGAGTGGTCTTGCCGGAGATGAAGGACAAGAAGATGGCAAGCCCAGCGGTACGACGAGAGTTCAAGGATTCTCAAGGAGCGGTAAGTACTTTGACTTTCCTTACCGCTCATGCTAACAGTCTTATAGTGCGACAAGTGCTGGGCCGACAACGACCCAGAGGGGTGTTGGTACCCCACTGGTGGCCAGCCCTGCTACCGATGCGGTACGCTGAAGAGGGCGTGCACTCTGGACAGCACTAAGAGTTGTGAACGCGGTGGAGCTCCCGACACGGTAGTGGAGCGCACTTTCAAGCGTGCCATACTCGTCAGGAGGGCGCGGGAGTTCGTCGAAGAGGAGAGGAAGAAGCAGGCCGCTGGCGATGTGGCCGCTATTAGCAAGAGTTCCCTGGCGCTGCCAACGCGTCAAGGGGACGAAAACAAAACTGTTGGCAACCGTGGCGCCGGCGAGCGCCAAGGGACCACGGTCCCTTCAAAACGACAAGTCTCCTCGCCCGCCAAAGGGAAGGGCAAGGCTAAGCAGGCACGGGTAGAGTCTCCTCCCTCTGCCCCCGAAGACGTAGAGATGGAGGAGTTGGAGAAGGCGCTTGCCGCCAGTCGCTTACCGCCAAGGGATACTGAAGCCGGGCCCAGCAAGTTGCTTTCCCCCATTCACTTGAGAGGGGCTTCTCTGCCGGCCGCCGACAAGGACGACGCAGTAATGGACCCGCCGCCAAGGGAAGAGCCTCAGGAGGCGGCACTGACGGCAGTGACAACAAGGGGAGAGGGAAGCCCTGTGGCTATGGCTGGTGACGAGGACGCAGAGGGGGAGCCAGACGAGACCTTGGCGACCCAGCGCAAAGGTGACGAGGAAGAGGCCCCCGCCAAGGAGGCGGTAGCGGGAGAAGGGGAGGGAGCGGCAGGAGTTGCCAGGGAGGAGCCAGAGTGGCACTGGCTACCTCCCTACGGTAACGTTGCCCCCTGGGACGTCTCTGACCCCGAGGACGTTGCCAGACTGGAGCCCAGGTGCCCTGTCATCGCCAGGGTTAGTCCTGCCTGGACCCCTCAGCCAGAGCCGACGGTCACTGGCAACGCTTTCCAGTGGCTGGGGCAGGATCTCGTTTACCCGGTCATAGCGCTAAATCCTCGCGAGATGCTGGAGCGGTATTCGAGGCGAGCGGCAACGATGGAGGCCACAATGAGTCGGGAGCGGGAACGAGTCCGAGGGCAGCTAATGGCGCTAAGGCTGCGCTACTCCAACCTTGGTCGCAGCCTTCGCGTTCTCCGCGACTACCAGGACGACTGCCAAGCCGCCATGGATTGGCAGACCGCCAATAATATCTTGCCGGGCGACCTCCTACCTCTGCGCGACTCTTCTTTGCCGGTATCGGATAGTTCCCTGCCGTTGGACGACGATAGCAATTGAGCGGACCTTAGCGTAGACAGGCCGCTTGTGTAAATATTTTATTTTCGTTACCGCCGTTTATATACTTTTTGCCGTTTCGTTTTGAAGTGAAAGAGGATAAGTCCCATAATCTAAGTTAGCACCACAGCACAGAGTCAAGAAAGCACAGAGAGAGCAAGCGGCAAGTATTCTAAAGTAGGTTTTAGCAAGAGGAGTTGTAGGTGAGGGACTTAGACAAAATTTGAGGAAAAAGGGAACACTCAGTAAATCATCATGGCGAAAAACCCTTGGCAAGAGTTGCGCAGAGCGCTAAGCGTTGGCGACCCGCTAGCGCTGCGACTTGACTATGTAAGAAAATGTCTGTGGATATAGTACAGTAAGTATCGGCAAGAAGGATAAGTAAGGTAAGTAATAGAAAGAAAGAGCTTATCAATATAGTCTTTTCTAATCATTTTCTTCTTCTTCCACTAGAGTCGGCAAGTCATCATCGTCTAGTAATTCGGTTTCTTCAAGTTCTCTCAGC
Source organism: Macrolepiota albuminosa (assembly GCA_027475525.1). Taxonomy (NCBI): domain Eukaryota; kingdom Fungi; phylum Basidiomycota; class Agaricomycetes; order Agaricales; family Agaricaceae; genus Macrolepiota; species Macrolepiota albuminosa. The sequence goes on from JAMWFC010000049.1 coordinate 551,303, forward strand.
TTGGCGGTGTCGATATCTAGCGCTTCAAGCGGCAAGTCAATGTGTTCTCTGGCGAGATACGGCAATAGGCGAAAGGCGGCAACAGGTCGATGCAGTACTGAACCATCTAATTCACAGAGCACGTAAGCGCCTCCACGGTTACGAGAGATAACTACCAAAGGTCCCAAATAGCGCGGGCGCATTTTCTTATTGTATGATGTTTCAATTTTTGAGTTGCGCATAATCACTAGCGCTCCTCTCGGGAAGTTGTAATCTTTGATGGTAGCGCTGATAACGCCAACTGTGGTTGGGTGCGCTGGACGTATATGCAGTACAACGCCGTCTCCAGCGCTTGGCGTACGTAGTTGTGAGGAGTCCTGACAGGGTCCCGGTGTGCTCGAGTGGAGGTAGTAAAACGATGCGCTAGATTGTAGCGCTTCGGGGGCTACCTGGCAGACGGTTAGTGTCGTGGTTTAGGCAAAGATATTGGAGAAAAGACGAGTAGCGCAGCGTATTGTGCCCGTAAGTGGCACCGTAAACGATGAAGACGAGATAGACGGAGCTAGCGCCCGACTTAGTGACGAAGTCGGAGGAGGCTAGCGCGAGTTGAACGCTAAGTGTAACTGTGTGTTCGAGGGGTTACGATTCGTTGTTATATACATGAAAAGTAGCTATTTTATATACAGTGCGCTACCATGTTTGCCAAGATACAAGTCCATCTGCGGCGCCTCTCCTCGTGGTTTACTCTAACGGCGACCTGTCAACGGCGACCTTGTGCACATGGCTGACGGCGACCAACGGCGTTATGACCCACGGCGACCTGCGGTGACTCTATATTGACTTAGAGTTGTACGAGTCTGTTCACTTTTCTATAACTCCGATTGGCCAGGCCGTTCCGGGGTATGGTCGGAAAATCCTCGACAGACGCCGTGAGCGCTAATGTCAGCGCTACTCATTGTATTAGTTCCTGTCCGGTCCAGATGTCGGATTTAAGTATATCCAGTGCCGCCGTCATTGATCCCTTTAGACTTCTGATTGAAGTGCCTCGTCCAATGGCGGCGCCTGCTGCTGGCTCCTTCTGGAAGTGATCGGGGTTTAGTTATAGTCCTCTCCCGCCGTTGTGTTAGCGCTATACGTTATGAGCCTCCTTCGTCCTTGGGCTAGGTGAAAGGAGTGCGCTGTAGGCCTGGTAGCTAGGGGTTAGGATAAGTTTCCACATCCTGTAGTAATTTGCCAGAGCTAGAGCTGCTCTATATTCCCAACTGGTCGCTAGAGTCCTGAATACGTCAAGTGTCGGTTGGCCTATAATGTCCCTTGATGCGCTCAGTCCGAGTAGAAGCCTATCAGCGCTATGCTCGGTCTCGAATCGTAGGGCTGCTTGGCGACGTGCGCTAAAGACTACCTCGTGGAGTCGCTCTAAATCTTCTTTCCTTCGCTGGAGATCAATAGCTCGTCTGGCGATAAGGTCGGTAGTCGCTAAGATACTGTTGGGGGCTGGCTGAAGGTAGGTCGCTTCTATAATGTCGGCAGGGAGTAACGGATGGGTGCCAGTAGCCGGATACTGTTGGGGGCTGGCTGAAGGTAGGTCGCTTCTATAATGTCGGCAGGGAGTAACGGATGGGTGCCAGTAGCCGCATAATAGGGAGAACAACCCATGCGCTTACGAATGGTAACTCTTTCCCAGGGAGTAACGGATGGGTGCCAGTAGCCGCATAATAGGGAGAACAACCCATGCGCTTACGAATGGTAACTCTTTCCGACCAAAACACTGAATACGTTGCCTCACTCCAACGAGACTCGTCGCCATCGACCGCCTTGAAGAGCGCTTGCCGAACGTCAAAGTGTGGTCTCTCTACCAGGCCATTGGCGCGCTTGTTGTAGCCAGATACTCGAATGTGATGGATATTGTATTTCTTGGCGAGGTAAGTTAGCGCTTTGATAATGGGCGCACCGTTATCCGTGACGATTTCTCTTAGCGCTCTCCAACGGCAGATGACGTCTTCAAATAGCCACTTGGCGACCGCCTCGGTATTTTCTCTTTGGAGCATTCGAAATTCAGGCCAGTGGATTAGCGAGCAACGACCTTGAATGATGTACTTGTAGCGACCAGATTTGGGCATGTGCATGGTATTGACGTAGATTTTGCTGAAGAGGGGAGCTGGCGTTGCAACGGTTGGCGGGATGAGCACTTGGGCATGTGCATGGTATTGACGTAGATTTTGCTGAAGAGGGGAGCTGGCGTTGCAACGGTTGGCGGGATGAGCACTTGGCGCGTTTGCTGAATTTGGCAGAGGTGGCAAGTCCTGATGTACCAGGCGATGTCGGCACTAGCGTGTGGCCACCAGAATCGTTCTAACAGAGAAGCTCGGGTAGCGTACAGACCTCTATGTCCTAGCTCGTCATGCATGGCGCGCAAGACTCGTAAGCGACTTTCTGGCTTGATGATCAGCTTGTGAGCGCCATCTCGATGTCGTCGCCAAAGTCGGTTGTCGGTAAAGAAGAAGCGGGTAGCATAGCGGATAAATTTCGCGTATTGTTCGTCGGTAAGGTCTGGGGGTCGCTTAAGGTCTCGTATCCATTGTTCAACTTTTAGCAAGCGACTGTCTTCCGCCATTGCCTTGGCGGATCGGGGAACGGCATCGTAGGTCAGGTTTTTGCTGTCTTTTCTTAGCGGATGGGGTTCCTGTACGACTTTTACTGGAGGCGAGTTTTGACTGAAAATGCTTGCCGTATAGAACGTGAGGGGTGCGCTAAAGGTTTCAGGGCGGTAAGGGACAATGGGATGTAGAAGGATACTAGTAGGCTGTTGCCGTCGTAGTAGGGAGATTGGCTGTTGTATAAGGTGCATGAAACCATGTAATCGGTCGATCCAGTCCTCGAAATCGCTATCAGCTTGTGGGTCCACTGCCAGGTCGCCAGGCTGCCGTGGTCGCCTAGAGAGTCCATCTGGTCCGTGGAAAGAGCTCTTGACATGAACCAGTTCAAAGTGAAACATGAGGATGGCGACTACCCACTGGTTCATGCTAGCGGATGGCTGGATGTCGGGATTCTGCAGCATGCCTTTGATGTACCTAGCGTCGACTTCCACAATCAGGTTCCGCACGCCAATCAAATACATCTTTAGCGACCGGAAGGCTTTGAAGAGTCCATAGAGCTCTAGCTTAGGCTGACTGTAGCGAGATTCCCGGTCGTTTAGCGTGATAGACCCAAAGCGGTTGTAGCTCCATAGAGCTCTAGCTTAGGCTGACTGTAGCGAGATTCCCGGTCGTTTAGCGTGATAGACCCAAAGCGGTTGTAGCGTCGCTGTTTCCGATTGTCGCTAAGGCATTGGCACAAGAAGTAGCGTTTAGCGTGATAGACCCAAAGCGGTTGTAGCGTCGCTGTTTCCGATTGTCGCTAAGGCATTGGCACAAGAAGTAGCCAATGGCAATGTACGAGGTATCCACCGCCAAGATAACAGGGTCGGCAGAGCTATAGTCGATAGGAACTAGGGGTTTGGCATCTTGTAGAGCTTTTATTAAGTCTCGTTGTGCAGTGACCTGGTCTGGCCCAAATTCAAAGGGCTTGTTGGCGCGGGTGAGTCGGTTAAGAGCATGTGCGCGATGGGCAAAGTTTTTGACGAATATCCTGAGAACACCAACGGTACCGAGAAAGGCGCGAACTTCAGATAAGTTGCGGCAAGGACCCCATCGCTCCAGGAGTGCTAAGCGAGACTCGTCGGGAACACGACCGTCAGGAGTGCAGATGTGACCGAGTATTTTGAACCTTGGCGCGCATAAGAGGAGTTTGTGGCCGCTAAAGGTACCACCGCTATACTTCATACGTTGGAGAACTCGATTGAGCAGCTGGAAAAACTCCCATAGTGCTAAGCGAATGTTGGAGTTGTCGGGATGGGTCGCCGGTAAGTTGTTTACGAGTCGCCAGTCTTTGGGACCTTTGACGCCAACGTCATCAATGAAGCTAAGGACATGGTGTGGTATCTCGGGTTGGAGGATGAAAGTAATGTCGTCATGGAATATGGGGACTGAGTTTGTCCAGCCCATTGGCAAGGTAACTAGGCGCAAGGCGCCAAACGGAGTTTGGAAAGTAGTGAGGTTGCGGGAGGAAGGGTGTATTAAGCGTTCATCGTAGCCAACGTAGAGATCAAGGGTGGCGCCACAAATGCGCCCGGCAAAGGACTCGGCAAAGTGGTCAGGGAAAGGCGGTACGCCAGAGTGTCGTATAGTAACTCTATTCAGCGGCTCAAGACTGTGGACTATGCGTAGATTGCCGTTCTTTTTGAGGACGCAGAACCAACGGGAGCGGTAAGAACTATTGGAGGGCTCGTAGACGCCAGCCTTGATCTTGGTCCTAATGATTTGGCAGACCTCGGCTTCAATCCCAGGCGGTAACGGTCGGTTGTGCTCAGTCCACGGCACGTGGGGAATGGTCGGGATTACGACAGGCGGGAAGAAGTCCGTATGTAAGCTGCCGCGTTCTGAGTCCTCCCAAGCAAAGGCTTTGTCTTGCTTAGCGATAAGATCAGTAAGGACGTTCAACTCATCTTTGGTCAAAAATCCTGTGTCGTGCTCCTTGGCGAACTGCTGTTGGCGTTCCTTGGTAAAACGTCCTGTGGGCTGAAAGGGTGGCGGATTCGGTGATAAGGCCGGCATGTCGGCAAGAGGGTCGCCAATGATCTGGCGCTCGATTCTAAAGGTCTCGGGAGAGTGCGTAGCGATGGGTTTTGTTTTAAGCACAACTGGCTTATATTTCTTTTTAACTTGTACCCCTTTCCTTTTGGGAGCGTTAGCTTGGTTATACACAGATGTGGAAAGGGGAACTGTAGCCTGAGGGGTGGCAAGTCCAAGAACGGCAGGAGACGAGGCTCCAGGAAGGGTAGTGAGATACATATCGGTAGACGCAATATTTTGAAATGATTCAGAAGCGGTAAGGTACAAGTAGGCAAGAGAGGAGTCGGTAATGTTTTGATTTTTCTGGGAAAGCTCTGCGTCGGTAGTGGGTAAAGTAGTTAAAACATCTTGGTCAAGAAAAGCAGTAGACATAACAGTTACAAGACCAGTTGAATGGTCATATTCCAGCGTTAGCGCTACATCTCCGTGATCGTCGCCAATCACCTCCTCGATGGTCTGTGAAAACACCGGTGGGGAGGCTCGTTGGCGTGTTGGTCGGTAAACTCCGGGGGCTTAGCGCGGGCGCCTTTTCATTGTCCCCTGGGGAACGTTGGCACCGTTCGTCGGATTCCGGAATTGGGGTCGCTAATTGTGAGGGTCGTTTCCTCGTTGGTAACTGTCTTGACGACAGATCGCACCAAGACGTTGAAGGGTCTGCCAAGTAGCAAGTCGTATGCTGGGGAACGTAAGATGTGTATCTGAAGATAAAACGTAATGTCGCCAAGGGTGCACGGCACATTCTTGGCAAGTCCTAGGGATCTGTCTACCGTGCCGTTAGCACTCTGCATATTTAGTATAACGGTAGAGTCGTAAATAAGGCCCAGATCGTTAGCGACTTCAGCTGCCATAGAAATAATCTGAGACCCGCTATCCACAATTGCCTCTACCTCGTGCTTATTGTCTACGGTTAGCGCAACTGAGCGGATAGCGTGTGATTCTTGAGCGACGGTAAGAATTGCGGGGTCTTCTCCATGGTCTACTGACCTAAGATAGGTCTCGACCGGGTCCACAGAGGTGGCGTTAGCGATGGAGTCGGCAAGAGGTTCATCGGTGTCCAGAGAGTCGACGGTAACAGAAAAACCAGGTAGGGCATTGTCGAGGTCCTCAACCTCGGCAACGGTTGTCGCCAAGGGACGTCGAGGGGTAACTGCCGTCTTGACCTGGTTGCGGACGTCGGGAGCAATACTACAAAGTTCTTCTACTGACAAGGTGACGGCGGTCTTCATAATGCGGCTAAATACGTGGTTTGATTTTTCGATGTCGAAAATTGGCGCAGTAGGTCGGTAGCCACCCTCAGGACGTTTCTCGGGAGCGGCAAAATTTTGTTGCGTGGGAGCATGATAACGGTCGGGAATCCCTGAATAGGAATGAAGGGGCGGCAAAGGCGGTTCGGGAGCGGTAGCGGACGACGATGGTTCTGGGTTAGTGGCTGGCGGAGCGGCAGGAGGTGCGGCAGGAGCAGGTGTCGGTAATTTGCTAGCGGGAGGCATCGGCTTGTATCCTTTGAGAGGTTGTTTGGGCTGCTTAACTTCAACCCCATCAAAAACCTGGTTCTTCAGCGAATCCAACTCCTGTTGCAGCTTGGCGATACGCTCTTCCCGCGAGAAAGTAGGGCGGTCGCCAATGCTGTCGAAATGTAGGACCTCGTGAACCATTTGCTGTTGCGTTGCCTGTTCAGGGTCGGGGTTGGCGTTGCCGGAAAGCGTGCCGGTAACGATCTGTCCTGGGTTGCGCCTATGCCACTCATCAACTCGCTCCTGGAAGGACTTCTTGTCTGGGTAGTTGGGAATGATGGCGCCAGTGGTGAGGACTATTTTGCCGTCGATAGCCCGTCGAATCCTTCCTTGCCGAATGTAGTTTTCTAGGGTAACGCAGCGTTCTCTAGTCATAGTGTGGCCAATTTCCCCACAGAAGTGGCAAGGGCCAGGTGCGGGTACGTTAGCGGGTCGGTTAGCAGTGAGGTTGGTGGTGATCATGGTTTCAATACGCGTCATAGCGGAAGCGACAGCGGCGGTAATAGCAGCATTGAGCTCCTCTTTCTTAACGAAGTCGGCAACAGGAGGCGGGATGGGAATTATACCGTTAGTTCGCTCAGGTGGTGGGCTCGTCCTAGCGCGCTGTAGTCCAACGCCAGTGTCCGTTCCCTTGAGAACCCATTTACCGGCTTCAAAGACGTCGGCAACGTTATAGGGCTCGTCTGGGTGATGAGCCTGATGAACTATCTCTAGGCGACGAGCTATGCGAGTCCAAAGCGAAGTCGGGATGCCTTGTTGGAAGAGGCGACGTTCCTCGTTAATGTATAGCTTGCCGTTCTGTACTAACCACCTAGCGATCTTCTGGAACTCGCGGTAATACGTGGAGAATGCGCCAAGAGAGGAGGTGCCACTGTCGAATGATTCCTGTACTAGTTTCTGGAGCTCGTTTACCGAGTATCGGGTAGCCTCTTCTGCGCCAGGGTACAACTGGATCACTGCCGTCTTCCAGTCCTCATACGAAGCGCCTTGGGCTGGAACTGGCGGTGTGGCAGGGACAAAGGCGGCAAACTCGGTCAAACCAGTTCACGTCTCTGCCGTGTCATATGATACGTATCTTGCCGCGTACTCCTTCATCTGCCTGTGGTCGGTAATGTTACAATCCCTGAATAAATACTCCAATTCCTTAAAATACTGGGATAGCTCCCGTGGCTTGGACTCGTCCCATTTCGGTGCCGAGAAGTGGTTGTGTGGCGGCATGCGCTGGACTTGTTGTTCCATAGCGACTGTGTTGGCGAGTTCGGTTAGCGGTAGTGGGGAAGGGGTTCTAGGGATTGGCGACGGGGTAAGAGAGACGAGTTGTGAAAGAGGCGTTAGCGGAGTAATTGGGGTGATTGGTTGCGGTACGGTAAATGGCGACGCTAAGGGGTCGTCGGCGCTATAATTGAGGGAATGCGGGAAGAGATCAGGAAATGCGTCTACAGTGGCGTTCTGTAGTTCCTGGGCAAGAGAGAGACCCGGTAAGGCACCAGGTGGTTGTGGGGTTGATGGGTGGGAAGGAGCTATGCCTTCTGCCGACTGGTCTAGCAGGCGGCGCCTACGCTGGAGACGGGTTTCTGGCAGAATTCTGCCCTAGAGATCCCTCGCGGTGGGCTCCAATTTGATGACGCCCAAAGTTTGGTCAGACGGGTTTCTGGCAGAATTCTGCCCTAGAGATCCCTCGCGGTGGGCTCCAATTTGATGACGCCCAAAGTTTGGTCAGCAACAAATGTAACAATTGTGTTACCGTACCAAGAGTGTGCGTTGGGCACGCTATAAGTGATTTGAGGAGTCCCGGGCAGGTCCCAGAGAACACGTCTGTGAAAAAGGAGAAAAGTCGGTAACGGAGTCGGCAAGTGTAAAGCGCTAAGGTAAAGCGCCTAGGAAAGAGTGGTAAGCGAACACGGCAAAGGTAAGCGGCAAGAGCACGATAAGCTTAGCGAAGTCTAAGCGTCGATAATGCCTGCCGTAGTTGCAAGGCACGAGTATGTCGAGTATTGGCGAATGTCTGCAACTGCCGATGAGTTTGACGTTGCTGATCGTAGCGTAAATGAGCTCTTGAGCGTAAGGGAGACTGAGGAAAGGGGAGTAGTAAACTCTGGTCTATTGTTCTCTGATGATCATTGTACAAGTCGGTAAGTACTTTTATACTACAAAGAGTTCGCCGTCGCCAGTGGTCAAAGAGCGGTAAACTAGAAAATTTCATAGGGGTAGCTCCAACAGTTTCAGATCCCTGCCGTCCATTCAAGACCCTTAGCGCCACCAGGCGGCAGATCGCGGTGCTAAACCATCAGTCCATCACCCTTCTGTCTGTCCAAAAAGCTAAACGATGCCAGGTGCCAAATCGAAGCGCTAAGCGGTGTCGGACGCCAAGGTCAAACGCCAAGCTGTCCGTCAGTTTTTGATAGATGATCAGGCTTCTTGCTAAGCGCTGTCGTCAGTGACTGATGCCATCTGTCAGTTGTCATTCTTGCTGCCGTCGGCGCTATCATTGATCGGATCTGCTTCTTGCCGTGTCCGGCCGTCGGGAATGGCTTAAAATAGGTAGAACGCGTGCGCTAAGTTCGGAACGAGTGCAGCAAGGTTTCCGGAGCCGGTGCTGAGCCTGCCGTTGATGCGCCTAACCTGTATAGGGTCCTATCATTGGTAATCGCAACTCAATGCTTAATCCCAGCCTCAACCTCACTTCGTTCGGTTAAGGCCTCGGTAATCGCAACTCAATGCTTAATCCCAGCCTCAACCTCACTTCGTTCGGTTAAGGCCTCGGTAATCGCAACTCAATGCTTAATCCCAGCCTCAACCTCACTTCGTTCGGTTAAGGCCTCGGTAATCGCAACTCAATGCTTAATCCCAGCCTCAACCTCACTTCGTTCGGTTAAGGCCTCGGTAATCGCAACTCAATGCTTAATCCCAGCCTCAACCTCACTTCGTTCGGTTAAGGCCTCGGTAATCGCAACTCAATGCTTAATCCCAGCCTCAACCTCACTTCGTTCGGTTAAGGCCTCGGTAATCGCAACTCAATGCTTAATCCCAGCCTCAACCTCACTTCGTTCGGTTAAGGCCTCGGTAATCGCAACTCAATGCTTAATCCCAGCCTCAACCTCACTTCGTTCGGTTAAGGCCTCGGTAATCGCAACTCAATGCTTAATCCCAGCCTCAACCTCACTTCGTTCGGTTAAGGCCTCGGTAATCGCAACTCAATGCTTAATCCCAGCCTCAACCTCACTTCGTTCGGTTAAGGCCTCGGTAATCGCAACTCAATGCTTAATCCCAGCCTCAACCTCACTTCGTTCGGTTAAGGCCTCGGTAATCGCAACTCAATGCTTAATCCCAGCCTCAACCTCACTTCGTTCGGTTAAGGCCTCGGTAATCGCAACTCAATGCTTAATCCCAGCCTCAACCTCACTTCGTTCGGTTAAGGCCTCGGTAATCGCAACTCAATGCTTAATCCCAGCCTCAACCTCACTTCGTTCGGTTAAGGCCTCGGTAATCGCAACTCAATGCTTAATCCCAGCCTCAACCTCACTTCGTTCGGTTAAGGCCTCGGTAATCGCAACTCAATGCTTAATCCCAGCCTCAACCTCACTTCGTTCGGTTAAGGCCTCGGTAATCGCAACTCAATGCTTAATCCCAGCCTCAACCTCACTTCGTTCGGTTAAGGCCTCGGTAATCGCAACTCAATGCTTAATCCCAGCCTCAACCTCACTTCGTTCGGTTAAGGCCTCGGTAATCGCAACTCAATGCTTAATCCCAGCCTCAACCTCACTTCGTTCGGTTAAGGCCTCGGTAATCGCAACTCAATGCTTAATCCCAGCCTCAACCTCACTTCGTTCGGTTAAGGCCTCGGTAATCGCAACTCAATGCTTAATCCCAGCCTCAACCTCACTTCGTTCGGTTAAGGCCTCGGTAATCGCAACTCAATGCTTAATCCCAGCCTCAACCTCACTTCGTTCGGTTAAGGCCTCGGTAATCGCAACTCAATGCTTAATCCCAGCCTCAACCTCACTTCGTTCGGTTAAGGCCTCGGTAATCGCAACTCAATGCTTAATCCCAGCCTCAACCTCACTTCGTTCGGTTAAGGCCTCGGTAATCGCAACTCAATGCTCAATCCTAGTTTGCCTCAACTCTTAGAGCATTATTGTAAGCTAAATTGAATTTTTCTTGAATATTTCAAATTTTTAAGCATTTATAAATCTCAAAACAAAACTGAAAAGTAGTGTATCAGTAGCCTCTGAATTTTCTCTGATTTTTGAGTTATTTTCCTGGAATCTTTGAGCATTTTCTACTAACATCTTCTGAAAAACAGACCAATTGAGATTTTCTGGAATTCTTCACATTTCCTGAGCATTTATAAAATCTCAAAAAACCTTAAATCTAATGTATCATTGTTCCCTGAATTTTCCCTGATTTTTCAGTGATTTTATCTCAATTTTCTAAGCATTTCTAATGCTGAAATGAGCCAACTCTTATGTTATTACCCTAAAAGGAAGGTTCTTGGTCAGCCTTGGTCAGCCTTACTAATCAGATAGTTCCCACAAAACGGTTGTCCCATATATTATAGATGAAGGTTCTTGGTCAGCCTTGGTCAGCCTTACTAATCAGATAGTTCCCACAAAACGGTTGTCCCATATATTATAGATGAGCTACGATTCGTGCCTTCGGCACGAATTTCGTAGCTCGTTGGGGGCTTCGCCCCCAAACCCCCCCCAACTAAGCCTCCACCCCAACCTCACTTCGTTCGGTTAGGGCTCCAAGTATGTATAAGTAACTTAGCCTCCACCCCAACCTCACTTCGTTCGGTTAGGGCTCCAAGTATGTATATAAGTAATTCAGTCTCCACCCCAACCTCACTTCGTTCGGTTAGGGGTTCCAAATATGTATCTTAGTAACTCAGCTTCTATCATAATCTTACTTTCATTATGTCTTACTGATTCCAGCATAAGTTGTTGACAAATAGAGAGTTTCACATTTATCAAGAAATAATGCTACAATTCCAAGTTATATATATTCTATTAGTACAGTATCAACAAATATCAAGTTAGATGCTAAAATATAAAAGTTAGTAATAAGTAAGTAATTAACAATCACACTCACATTTGTAAACCCAAGAAATAATGCTACAATTCCAAGTTATATGTACAGTATCAAGTTAGATGCTAAAATATAAAGTTACTAATAAGTAGTTAATCAAAAATCACACTTACATTTGTAAACCATTAAGGACTTCTTGATATACAATATTTGCAGTCATTTTTGATGTATTTTCTTCTGACAGAATCACCTTGATACGATCTCCTGATGTGCATCGAGAAAGTGCAACATAGAGTTGGCCATGTGTAAAAACTGGTGATCGAAGGTCCAATCCAACATGCTTGACTGATTGCCCTTGAGACTTGTTGATAGTCATAGCAAAGGCCAATCGAATTGGAAACTGTCTCCTGCGTAATGGTATTGGCATATCCTCTTCAGAGGCATCTAGATTGATCCTTGGAATCAAAACAGTTGAACCTGCAAACTTGGCATCTCCACTGATAATACGACACCTGAGGACTCTGGTGCTGATATGAGTGACAATCATTCTTGTTCCATTGCAAAGTCCTTTGGTTGTGTCCAAATTCCTGAGGAGCATGACAGGAACTCCAATCTTCAAAGCCAGTTTAGCCAAAGGCAAACTACTGGCTTTCAAAGAGTTGAGATATTCCACAGGATATAATGCAAGGCCATCAGGATTCCTGTTATCAGAGAGAACAGAATCTGCACTCTGTAAGATCCTTTCTTCCCCTGGATACCTCTCTAGAACTTCTGCATTGATCTCCTCTATATCCGAGTTCTTGCCAGAGAGAATAGTCCGGTCCAGATAATACTGATCATTTTGAGGATGACCAATATCAGGATATGTGGAAGAAATCAATCCAGTGATAGAATTGTCATCACAGATCATCCTTTCAGGCAGTTTGACTGTTTCTCCAGGTCCTAGATTTTTCCCTGCACCAACATCCAACAACCAAGCTGCATGAGCAATATTGTCTACAGTCTGCTCCAACCGCATATTTTGGACCAAGTAATGGACTTGAATATTATCCCAAAGTCGGCCCCTTTTGAGTGAAGCAGCAATCATCTGCTGCCTGAGTCCATGTGGAACCACTGGAAGAGTTTGCCTAAAGTCCCCTCCAAAAACCACAGTGACTCCACCAAAGGAAATGTCATTATCGAAGATGTCTCTGAAGCCACGATCAACAGAGTCAATGGCATTTTTGTGTTGCATTGGAACTTCATCCCAAATAACAACTTTGGTGCGAAGTATGAGCTGTGATAACTGGGTTCCTCTCTTGATATTGGCAATGGATGTGTCAAGAGCAGGAATGGGAATTTTGAATCTTGAATGAGCTGTCCTACCCCCTTCCAACAATAAGGCAGCAATGCCAGATGATGCTACACATAATGCCACATCTCCATTGGAACGAACTGCAGCAGCCAGAGTATTGCAGACAAAGGTTTTGCCACATCCTCCAGCACTGTGAATGAATAGCATCCTGCCCAAATTGTTGTTCACTGAGTTTATGACAGCATTGAAAGTCTCCAGTTGTTCCACATTGAACTTGGCCTTGTTACTCTCCACTCTTTGCTTGAGCTCCTCAACATCATAATTGGTTTCATCTTCTAAAAGCCTGTTGCCTAGAAGAATGATCAGTATTCAAGTCAATCTTTTATGCAAATGCCAATTACCTGGAACTATGTTCCAATTCTGTTGAGCCTCTGGCATGTTGGGAAAGTCTTTCAGAGTTTTCCCAAAATTCATCAAAGTGTCGTTGATGAGATAAAGGCCATAGTCATAAATATCCTCATTGGTAAAGATCCGGTTCCTGTACTGCCTAGTATGTTCCAATCTGTGTCGAAGATCATCACAGATAGAATGTTTGAATTCGTTCCATAGAGCCTCAGGAGTGGCAGGAGCACAGTGGAATAGAATAGTGCAAAACAGCTGCCTGAGAGCTGATCCTAGTTGGATTGGAGCAGCTTCAGTGAGACACTGCCTCCATTCTGCATCATCCTCCAAAAGACCTAGAGCCTTGCATGCTTCCTGATAAGTGGGATAGATATGGCCATTGACTGTCCTGAGATCAGCCCATGAAGTTGCATTGGTTACAACAGTCAAGAGCATCCTGAGATAGAACCTTTCTCCCTGTCTTGGTGAAGCAAAATACATCCTTCCAATTGCTGTCCCTCTCTGCCTCTCCTTCCAACTCCGTTTAGATGCTTCATAAACAAACTTGGTTGGAAAGTTCTGATAAGTGGTGTTATTATTGGGAAACCTGGTATTGGCTTCAAACCAAGCTGTGAGTGCAGTCTTGTCTGCATTAGGTCTAGCAGCCACCACCTGTATTGGTTCATCATCTGGGAAATAGACTTCATGCTGGTTTTCCAAGTGCACAGGCAATCTGTACACTGAAGGATATTCAGCATGCATGTTGAATTCAAAGATGTGCCAGCAAGCCTCAGGAGCAGAAATGTATCTGGCATCCAAATGTTCCTTGATTTCATCCCTCTCCTCCCTAGCAATCTCCAAAGTTGTCCTATCATGGCCCTTGTAGATGTACTTGTGAATGTATTTGATTGCATCCACTGAAGCACAGACTTCCACATTGATATGACATTGGAATTTGGCTGAGAGATATGGATTGTATGGGACAACATTACGATTGTCATAACGACGACCATGCTTTTCAAAAAAGCGGCCATTGTTAGGTCTGGCATATTGGGGATAGCCATCATCACCATACTGTGTAGCTTCCTGAAATTCCTTGGGATATCTCTTGGAACATTTGCCATCTACCATGCACTTGGCATTGGGAAAATCTGCTCCACATGGACCATGAACCATATTGGTAGTAACAACCTAATAACAAAGGTCAGATACTGCATTGATAATTCAAGCAAAGCCAATACCTGATACAATTGAGGCTGAGTCACTGGATCAGGAATTTGAGCAGAAACAATAGTGTCCACATGAGCTGCATCTTTGATCTTGTCGTGATGATGGAAAAAGATCAAGATATGTATATGTGGAAGTCCCCTCTTTTGAAATTCAATGGTATGGACAGATGCCACACATTTTCCAAATAGACCATCTTTTATGTCCTTCAAAAGAGCATTCTTCTTGAGTTCAAATACTCTGGCAACAATATCTGGACGGTCAGAAGCTGTTTGCCTCTTTCCATTAACCATAGGTTCTTTTAGCAGAGCCTCTTCAATTTCTGGCCACTTTGGATTGGCAGTCATGGTGATGAAGAGATCTGGTTTATGGAAATGTCTGCAAATAGCCATAGAGTCCTGGAATAGTTGCTGCATATGTTGTTCACTTCCAACATGAGAAGAGGGGAGGACCACACGTCAGCTTTGCCTGCGTAAATCTTCATCTCCAGTAGCCGCATCGACCACTCCTTGATAGACTTCAGCCCTAATCTTCTTTTGATTCTGCCTGACCCAGTTGAGCTTTGATTGTTCTATTGATGCCCATGCATCCACAACATATTGCTGGAACAGTCTGCTACTCCAAAGCAATGCAGCATTGGCTTCCAAAGCCCTCTGCTGCAGCCTATATGCATAATATGCAGTTTGGCTAACCTTTTTGGCTCTTTGTTCTCCTGCTGGTCCAAATTGAGATTGAATATCGGTGTGAAATCCAGGTTCTCCAGTTGGAAATATGACAGTATAGTGCAAGGGAGTATAATAGGGATGCAAATGGCTGATTCGCTTCAATTGACCTCCATGCAGATGCAGGACTATGTCACGGTGATCTGATCGTTCTTCAGAACCATCTCCTGGTATAATTGCAGCAACTCCTTCCTGTTCATTAGGGTTGTTATAGCGTCGATGGTCTCCAAAGTCAGCTCTAAGTTGAACAGAAAGCCTTTGTGGTTGGCCTTCAGGTACTTCTGTCATAATCTGCTTTGCAAGCTTGTATAAGCCAATAAAGGGATTGACTCTATGAAGTATATCCTGCAAAGAAGCCATTATCTGAGGATCCAATCTAGGATTGCTTCTCTGACGAAAAGCCAATTGTTGATTGTGATCGTAGAAGTAGAGTTGTGCATACACAGGATGATCACCTTCAGTTGGAAGCAAAGCACCTGTCAGATGATGGAGCTCTCCATTGATCCTAAAGCTGTATGGTCCAGGAGCATTGGTAATTGCCTGGTCAATTTTGACTCCCAGAGATGTAAATGCAAAGGCTGCATTGTATTGGCAAATAGATGCTTTAAAAGCATCAGAAAGAGGATGGTGACCTTGGAGTAAGCCAAGCAGTTCTGGTGGAGCATCTTCAAGTCTAGGCAAATCAATCTGCCCTTGTAAACAGCACATGCCAAACTTTGGATTACGTCTAGTAGACTTGGAGAGCTTTTCAGCATCAAAATGTAGAGCATGACAGTGTGGACATGCAACATCCATAGAACCAAGATAATGTGAAGGGGATCCATCCAGATAATGCTGTCTTCCTGTTGGAAGAGCATTTCTAGGCTGAACATCATCAGGTTGTTGTATCCTCTGTAAGACAGGAGGTGCTGGTACATTTTGCTGCATGACATCCCTAGGTGGATCCACATACTCCAAGTCAGGAGGTGCTGGTAGATATTGCTGTCTATTATCTCCAAGTGGATCCACATACTCCAAGTCCTCCTCTATATTCTCAGCAGGATTATTCCTAGGATTATCCAGTAGATTTGGATCAATCTTATTGTCTATGGGATGCTCCAAATACTCCAAAGGATTTTGAAGCATTTCATCAAAAGCTGCATGGATATTTTGTAATCCATGAGGATCCAAATCATTGAAATCCTCTTCAAGATCAGCTAAATGTTGCTGTTGCCAGTTTTGTAAGATCCTTTCAGCCCTAGCCTGATTCAAAGGCCTATGTTCAGGATTGAGATCTACATCCTGTTAATCTTTCTTAGTCAATGCAACCTTTAAAAGTTGTCTTTGTCTCACCTCTAGCTGGTGTAAAGCCCTTTGTGCCTCTGCTACTGCTTGCTCTTCAGCTATAGCAATATCTCTGAGCTGTTGTTGCTTATGCAATACTGCTAATGCCTGTTGTTGCCTTTGCCACTCTTGTTGCCTCTCCTCCTCTTCAGCCATAGCAATACGTCTGAGCTGTTGCTGCTCTTGTAACACTGCTAATGCCTGCTGTTGTCTATCCTGCTCCTCAGCTGCAGCAATATGCCTCAACCTTTGTTGGTCTTGCAATGCTGCTAATGATTGTGCTTGTATAGGAGCAACCTGCTGGTTAATTTGTCTTCCTCTATTCCCAAGTGCAGATGGCAGTGGCAGTGGCATTGTGAAGTTTGGCAAAGCAGCTCTATGCAAAGCAGGCATTCTAGGTATAGGATTCTGTAAAGGAGCATCCCAACCTTCAGGCAAATGAGTTTCAGGTATACTCATAGCAGTCCCACCAACTACAGGCTGATTGACTGATCCCACTCTATGATCTCTTCCATGCACAGTAGCTGGTAGAGGTGCTACTATTGAAGGCACATAAGGAGCTCTATATGCAGGAAGAGGTAGAGGTGGTATCATTCTAGGAATTGGATTTTGCAAAGGGGCATTCCATCCTTCAGGTAAATGAGTTTCAGGAATAGCCCTAGCAAATAGATCCTCAGCAACAGTTGGTGGTCTAAGAGGCCTCCTCAAAGAGCTAGAAGGATTTTCCCTAGAGCTTGAAGCAATCTGATTATTTCCCCCAGTTCTCATATCCCTCAATCCTGTATTTTCCCCAGATATATCAGAGCTTGAAGCAATCTGATTATTTCCCCCAGTTCTCATATCCCTCAATCCTGTATTTCCCCCAGATATATCAGAGCTTGAAGCAATCTGATTATTTCCCTCAGTTCTCATATCTCCCAATCTTGTGATTCCAAGTTGTACATCCTCAGATGCAAATAAATCCACAGCAACAGTTGGTTCAATAGGCCTCTCTAAAGAGCTAGAGGCAATCTGACTATTTCTTTCAATTCTTATATCCCCAGATCCCATATCCCCAGTTCCATAATGAAGTGGTATAACCACTGAAGTAGATTATTTCTTTCAATTCTTATATCCCCAGATCCCATATCCCCAGTTCCATAATGAAGTGGTATAACTACTGAAGTAGATCTTCTACTTCTATTTGCACGGCACTCATCAGGATCAGTCATTTGTAACTGTTGTAGCCTGCTTTGAATTCTAGCCTGCTGTCTTTGACCTTCAGGAGTACTGGGTTCATTATTAGAATGAGTAGTTGAAGATTGCCTGAAAGAATAGTTTTTTAAGCATTTTCATAGCTTAAAACTATTGAAAGACACTTACATGATGAGTATATCAATAGCCCAAAATTGTCCAAGTGTTACTGTAAGCTGAATAGAATTTTTCTTGATTTTTTTGAATTTTATAAGCATTTATAAAGCTCAAAAACAATAAAAGTCACTTACTACAATAGCCCAAACTTTTACTATTAGCTGAATTGAATTTTTCCTGATTTTTCTGTGATTTTTTCGAATTTTTTAAGCATTTTCTAAGCTCAAATACATTAAAAATCACTTACAATGATCAATCAATAGCTGAAAGTTGTCGAGCTATTGAATGTTTGTTAAGGATCATTGATCAATCAATCAATCATTACTTACTTTGTAGTTGAGTTTGAAAATTTCGCTATAAGAATGTTTGTTAATGGTCATCAATCAATCAATCAGTCAATACTTACTTTGTAATCAAATTTCGAAGTTGTAGCTAGATCAATCATTTATTAATATCTATCAATCAATCAATCAATCAATACTTACTTTGTAATCGAGTTTCGAAGCGTTGCTATAAGAATAGTTATTAATATTTGTAAATCAATCAATCAATCAACACTTACTTTGTAGTGTAGTTTACTCACTACAACGTTGAAACCGTGGAAAAATTGATACTGTTTGGTTTAAAAATGCGCGAGGCGTGAAAACTGGTGTCCACTAAATCGCGTTTTGGCCTCGGCCACATTCACACACTCCGGATACCTTCCACATGTGTCCGAGAGATATTGTACATTTAAATATTCGTTTTGGCCTCGGCCACATTCACACACTCCGGATACCTTCCACATGTGTCCGAGAGATATTGTACATTTAAATATTCAATATACACTCTTTTCCATTAAATAATATCTTTTTTTTTTCTTTTCTACTGAAAAACAGACCGAAAAACAAACGAAAAAGGCAAGTATTTGTCAGCCTTAGTCAGAAACTGTCAAAACTGACTAATCCATCATTCCCACGAAACGGTTGTCCCATTCTATATAGATATGAAACAACCGTTTCATGGGAATGATTGATTAGTCAGTTTTGACAGTTTCTGACTAAGGCTGACAAATACTTGCCTTTTTCGTTTGTTTTTCGATAGATGTGTGTATAAAATGCTTTAGAAATTTGAAACAAAATCACCAAAAAATCAGGAAAAATTCAGAGGCTACTGATACACTGATTGTGAATTTTTTGAAGTTTATAAATGCTTAAAGAAATCTGAAAGATTCAAGAAAAATTCATTGCTCTGTTTTTCAGGAGATGTTAGTGGAAAATGCTCAAATAATTCCAGGAAAATCATCAGAAAATCAGGAAAAATTCAAAGTCTACTAATATACTGATTTTTTAGTTTTTTAAAGATTTATAAATGCTGAATAAAGTTCAATTTAGCTAACTTTGAGAGTTGTGGAAAGGGGACTGAGTTGTGAAATGTGGAGGCCTCAACCAAACAAAGTGAGGTTGAGGCCGGGAATAAGCACTGAGTTGTGAAATGCAGAGGCTTCAACCAAATGAAGTGAGGTTGAGGCTGGAAATAAGCATTGAGTTTTCTATACATACTTGGAGCCCTAACTGAACGAAGTGAGGTTAGGGTGGAGGCTTAGTTGAGGGAGTGTTTGGGGACGAAGCCTCCAACGAGCTACGAAATTCGTGCCGACGGCACGAATCGTAGCTCGTCTCTATATAATAGAACAACCATTTTGTGGGAATGATTGATTAGTCAGTTTTGACAGTTTCTGACTAAGGCTGACAAATATTTGCCTTTTTTGTTTGCTTTTTAGTAGATGTGTGTATAAAATGCTTAGAAATTTCACAGAAAATTACTAAAAAATCAGAAAAAATTCAAAGGCTACTGATACACTAATTTTAGTTTTTTTTGGAGATTTATAAATGCTTAATGAAATCCACAAAATTTCAATTGCTCTGTTTTGCAGGAAATGTCAGTAGAAAATGCTTAAAGAATTTTAAGAAAATCATTGAAAAATCAGGAAAAATTTAAAGAATACTGATACACTGCTTGTTAGTTTTTTTGGTATTTATAAATGGCTAAAGAAATCTGAAAAATTCAAGAAGAATTTATTTCAGCTTACAATAATACTTTGAAAGTTGAGAAAAACTGAGATTAAACACTGAGTTGTAAAAACCAAGGCTTTAACTGAACAAAGTGAGGTTTAGGCTGGGATTGAGCACTGAGTTCTCTATACATATTTGAAGCTCTAACTAAATCAAGTGAGGTTTAGGCTGGGATTGAGCACTGAGTTCTCTATACATATTTGAAGCTCTAACTAAATCAAGTGAGGTTAAAGTGGAGGCTTAGTTGGGGGAGTTTGGGGGCGAAGCCCTCAACAAGCTACAAAATTTGTGCCAAAGACACAAATTGTAGCTTGTCTATAATATATGGGACAAAGCCTGGGAAAATTTAATGCTGACCAAGGCTGACCAAGAACCTTCCTTTTAGGTTAATAACATAAGAGTTGGCTTATTTCAATATTAGAAATGCTTAGAAAATTTCAAGAAAATCACTGAAAAATTAAAAAAAATTCAAGAATTAATAATACACTAAGTTAAGTTTTTTTTTTGAGATTTATAAAATGCTCAGGAAACATGAAGAATTTCCAAAAAAACTCAATTGATTTGTTTTTCAGAAGATGTTAATAGAAAATGCTCAAAGATTTCAGAAAAATCACTCAAAAATCAAGAATAATTCAAAGGCTACTGATACACTGATTTTGGTTTTTAGAGATTTATAAATGCTTAATAAAATCTGAAAAATTCAAGAAAAATTTAATATAGCCTACAATAATGCTTTGAGAGTTGTGAAAGGGACTGAGTTGAGGAAAACTAAGGCCTTAACCAAACAAAGTGAGATTGAGGCCGAGATTAAGCACTGAGTTGTGAAAAACAGATGATAGGACTCTATAAAGGATCAATGCATCAACAGCAGGCCATGTCAGCATGGCACCAGCTTAGAATACCTTAGCACATGCTATCTGATCAATTCTGGCAATATTTGATAGCCATGCTCAGCAAGAAGCAGATCTGATCAATGATAGCACCAATAGCAGACAGAATGACAACTGACAGATAGCATCAATCACTGACAACAGTGCTTAGTGAGAAGACTGATAATCTATCAAAAATGATGGACAGCTTGGCATTTGATCTTGGCATTTGACAGCATTTAGCACCTTGATCTAATGTCTGATGCTGCTTAACATATTGGATAGATAGAGGGTTTAATGAATTAATAATTTAGCATTGCAATTTGCTACCTGGCACTGCTTAGTGCATTAAAAGGATGATAGAGATCTGAAACTATTGGAGCCACACTATAAAATTTTCTAGTTTACTGTACTTTGATGTTATAAGTTACTTGGCGACAGTGAACTTCTTGTAATATAAAAAATACTTACTGACTTGTGCATACTCAGCAAAACAGAGTTGATTGCCCCTGCTCACTCTAGTCACTCTTATGATAATGATAATAATAATCCCTTTTATTTTTTGAGACTTATTTTTACACGCATATTGCTTGGATATAGTGTCCTAGGTCACGTGGTATAGTAAGATATAGTATTTTTCCATATCAAGGCCCTGACTTATCTGCCATTATTGTGCTGTCTCTATTTTCTTCTGACCCTTCTACTCTTGGCAATGCTTGCCAGTGTTTAGTTGGTGTAGGTCTTAGAAGACTAATTGCCTATTGGCTCTCTCTAAGCCATTGATAGGATCCCACTGTAACCTGCGGTTACTAGCTAGAACTATCTGTGTATTTCACACAGTGCTAAATCAGACCGCAATATCGGATTTGACTAGTACTTAGTGCGAAAACAAGATGTTATCTTACGTAATACTCTACTAAAGGATTATAGCGTCGTTGACGCTGATGGTAAGACGGATGACTCTGTTACATACCCCCCAATGAGACCGAATACTCGGTCTTGATCACGGGAGGTAGAACGAAATGAACGATGCACGGTAGTGCAATAACGACGAGAGATGCACGATAGTGCAATAACGATGAAAGATGCACGGTAGTGCAATAACGGATGGATGCACGCGTGTTGCGTGGCTGAGAGGCGTTAGTACTCATGCGCAATGAAGATATGTCGGCCGGACACAAGAGACAGCAGTCCTTATCAGACACAGGCGCAGGGGACGCCAGCAGTAGGTAGTCAACGGTGTATATAATAAAAGTATAAAAAACAAGAAAAATGACCCCTCCTCTGGGTCCGCTGTATCTACACGCGACTCTAAAGTGCGTATCAGCTGGAATGGCTCGAGTCAAATACTCAGAGGTACATACAAAATTGTATACAAGGGTCTAGGACCCGGATGACGATGCTCCCGCGACAGCGCCCGTCTCAGTCACCATTGCCTCCTCCTCCAGTGCGACGTTAATCGCGGGAGGGGGAGGCGCCGATTCCGTCCTCGGTGGGGTTATAGGCCCCTCGGCTGCAGGCGTGTCTACCACCATAGGCTCTGTTAGTGCGACGTTAATCGCTGAAGCGGTGGTGGTAAGCGTACCATGATCTGCCGTGCGTGACAGGAGATTGACCCGGCCTGGGTCCATGTCTGCTGCTGGCAGGTCATGCGCTGCCGAGCGTTTTAGGAGATTGACCCGATTCGGGTCCATGCCAATCAAGTAATAGAGGCCGTTGGCCTCAGGATTTTCCGGGAGCTTGCTCTCCTCGTGGTGCTTGAACATCAGACGATAGTGATCATCTTCAGTCATCTCCCGCCATCCATCCCATTGCGGGATTGCGGCGGGGGTGCCATACTTGGAGAGGCGCTCCATACGCTCGTCATCAACCTGCTTAAAGATGTCCATAGACATCGTGGGGGAGTGGAACTGCTGTTCCAGGAAGACTACGCCGTACGTGTACGCGTGGTCCACCCATTCCAGCGGAATCCGGTTGTGTAACAAGACGCGTAACGCGTCGTCGTCGGAGAAGTTCCGTGCATGGTCGTCGGGCACGTGAACTTGATGAATTTCGAGCTGCGGCCCACGTTGGGGCTCAAATGGCTGCTCGGGAAACATGGCGTCATACGAGGCAATCGCCTCTCGGTAAAGCCCTGGTCGGGCCACGACGAGGGTCATGCGCCGTACGATCACCGGCTTGGCTGCGCTGTTAGCGCACAATGCTCGACATAAGGCGAACCCAAAGAGGGTCCGCCAGTGCATGCGGTAGGCATGATCCACGGCGATACCTTGATAGGTATTCTCCAGCCCAGGTCGACCAAAGACCAGCGCGTACTGCGCCAGTTGGTCCAAGTCGAACGGTGTGGCTGGATCCTGAGCGCGCATTACGCGCAGCGCCGTGGTGCCATCGTCTTTTGTGCGCAAAAAGCGCCCCGGAATGTGTCGTCGCTCGACAAGAGCGAGGTCGTCAGGGCCCTGCATCGGGTTGACGAGGTCTTGGTACCTAGGCTCCTTCATCAGGAGCTGCATGGTTCGGTCGTGCAGAGCCTCCACTGTTCGCTGCGCGAACATCTGGAGCTCTGTGATCAGCATATACGCGACGATTCTGTCGCGACGCGGGACGTGTACATTGGCGTAATACTTATAGAGCCGGTCCAGCTCTAGAGGAGTGCGGGGAAGACCGCGTGGGGCGTGCTTGTAAACAATCGTGCCCGGTATGTGGGCAGGATGGCCAGAGGAATATTCGTATGACGCCGCTCTATTGGCGTCAGCTCCCATCAACACCGTATTCGTGGCATACGAATAATAGGTGCAATGGCTGAGTGCTCCTCTAAAGCACGAGTTCATTCGCTCGATATCGAGCGGACCCCACACCTTCACCCCCAAGCCATCGGGGATCCTCCCCGAACACTCATCCTCGGCCCTCGCCTTCTGGGCCTTTAGCTCCTTGGCGTGGACCGCCTTCTTCTTTGCAATGCGCTTATTGCGCGCTACTCGTTGGAATCGGTCTGCGGCCGATTCCCCCTCCTCCCCGTCCTCCTCCTGCTCCGAGCTCGACTCCCCATAGTCGCTCTCGTCGGACAGGGACGGTACTGGTTTCTTGCCCTTATCGGGCCTAGTCTTCCCCCTCGAGGTCGCCACCAGACCATCATACTGCTCCGGCGTACGGGGGTCTGGGGTCAAGACGACCACGGGGTACTTTGCTGGTGGGGCCGGTACAAACACCGGCAGCATAAACAACATCTGGACTTCTCCCGCTCGTGCGGGAATGCCAGCAGGAAAGAGTATAACCTCCAATTTGGAGGCATCGAGGGGCGGCTTGCGGCCGCGACGCTGACGAGACGGCCCCGACTTGGTCAGGGCGGCCGATTCGGGTTGTGGCTGAGCCACCGGAGGAGCAGGCGCATTTCGCGCCAGAGTATTCCCTCCAGGCCCAGCGCGAGGAGTAACAGTAACGGGCGCTCTTGGCGCCACAGCGACGGGTTTGGACCCCCTAGGTGGGGCCCGAGATGATGCGGCTTCCCGCTGACCCAAGGACAGACCTGCCAAGGGTTCACTGACGGCAGCCAGCGACTCTGACGAGGCCTGCGAGCCCGACTCGGGTAACCGCGATGACGAAGCCACGGGCTGAAGAGGCTGCTCATGGCGCGCGAATTGCGCTTCCGACGGCATCCTTGCCTGTGGAGGAGCGACCGGTCGACTGGGCTGATATCTCGCCCTCTTGACCTCAGCGGTCGATTCCTCACTCGTGGCGATTTTGCGCTTAGACGCGCGCTCGATCTGCTCCAGCGCTGCGACGCGCTGCCTCTTCATCAGCTCGATCTGGTCGAGCAATCCCTCCATCACCATCACGGCCAAACTGTCCTGCAGAAAGGACGCAGTTGCAGGGACTGGCTGTCCCGCTGCTTCCAGTCTGCCCAACAACCTATCTGACCCAACTACACTCTGCGCTTGTGGCGCAGGCTCCTCATACGACTCTGCTGCGGGCCGATGAGCCCATGGAACTGACGGCGGCCCCGTCACCACACCTGCATACGTCGGATACGACGCAGACGAGCGTGAGGGCGGTTCCTGATAGTACCTATCCTCCGGGCGCCCATAGCGCCCATCATCATCGACCTCCATCTCTTGCGAGTGGAGGGGCGTTTGGTAAGGAAGCGGCTCCTCGCGGCCCGGGTAGGCCACGCCCGCTGACTGCAACTGACTCGCCGCCGGATATGGCGGCTGCCTCTGAAAATGGGACAACTGAGATGACGGCTGTATATTCGGGGGTCTCCCCCCTCCACTAGAGCCTTGCCGGCTCTGATCACTTTTTTGCGGCCCCCAATAGGCCATTCTAAAGCAACACGTAGACGACGTGTATTGGGACTGAGGAAAGAAAGAAAAAAAACAATCTCCCAGCTCCGCCAGTGGTGTAAACAACCACAAACACACGCCACCCGGCGCCGCGTCGGCGATCATAATCGCCTAAATAGTTACAATCACAGCCACACTTAGTGGCCACCCGGTCATTTACCGGCAATCAAAGTGGACTTCGTCCACATTCCACCACCACACGCGCATTACGCGCGTTTTGCTAGCTGCTGAGGGCGTTTCACGCCCTGCAGCTCTAGATACCTGTCCATCGCTGCAAGGTCTTTGCAGTTTACTAGCGGTTCCCAGGTAGTATCACCTAAGCTCCACCTTACCTCGAATTCGAGGCTTCCCCTTGTCCAACGATGACCTATCAGGTCATCTACGAACCACTCCTGGTCATTACCAGTTCCAAAATCATACGGCTCCGGAGTTGCTCGATTAGGAAAGAGCGCATCACTACTGGCCATATATGGTCGCAATAGCGACACATGAAATTTGGGGACTATCCTACGCGCTTGCAGCGCATGGGGTAGTTCCAGCACGTAGTTCGACGTACTCGGCTCCGCTTCAAGGACCTTATACGGTCCAATCCACTTTGGACACAACTTACTCGCTCTGCCTTTCGGCAGGTTCAGGTTTTTCGTAGAAAGGTACACTAGGTTCCCTTTCTCGATTTCTGGTTCCTCACGTCTGCGACTATTCGCGTGTTTGGTTTGCCAGACGCGCGATTCTATAATCGCATCATGGGCATCTGCCAGATTCCTTAGCGCGTTGCGCGCAAACTGCTTGACTCCCACATGAATAGCTTCGTCCGTACGAAGTTCACGAATCATGGATGGCATGTAGCCATTGTTGAGTTCAAAGGGTGAGTACCCTGTAGTCTCTGATATGCTCGCATTTATCGCGAATTCCACGAGTGGGCATCTATCCACCCAGTCCTTCTGGTCAGGACGTACGAATGCTCGCAAGATCTGTGCGATATTTCTATTCGCACGTTCCGTTTGACCATCCGTTTGCGGATGAAACGATGTCGACATGAGCAACTTTGCTCCTAGCAGCTTGTGCAGCTCCTTCCACCATTTGGAAGTAAACTTAGCATCTCGATCGCTCACGATCGAGCTGGGCAGTCCATGGAGACGTACTATCTCGTTGAGATAGATCCATGACAAGTCTGACGCGGTCATGGTGGTTCTCACCGGAATGAGATGGACCATACTGGTCATTCTGCAGATCACTACCCACAGGTAGTTAAAGCCTTTCGACTCGGGGAACGGACCTATAAAGTCCATCCCAATCGAGTCCCAAGGTTTGACCGGGATGGGTAGCGAATGCAGCTTTCCCGGTGGCTTCAAAGTCGACACTTTCGACTGTTGACATAGCTCGCATGTCGAGCAGAATTGGCTCGTCTCTTTGGCCATTTGCGGCCACCAGTACCAGCGTCGCACGTAGTCCAGCGTTTTCTGAGTTCCGAAGTGGCCCACCACTGTGTGGGCCTGATCCAGGATAGTCGTAATTAACGACCTCTCCCGGGGGATGCAGATGACTTTGGACCCCGCGGGTCTGATAAGGTAGATGAGCTGTTGCTCCACCTTGAAGCGCGGGTGCGCTTGGATATTGTTCAAAATCTCTACACAGAGATTATCATCCTTGTATCCCTGTTGGATACGTGTGCGGAACTGCGCATTGCCTAGATCGGCCGGTGCAGGATTATGGTCTTGTGACTCCAATGCTTGCTGGAGCGTCATCTCAGCCCCTCTCGTAGGCACCTCTTGCCTCGTCTCTTCACGAATCTGAGGGGCCTCATGTTCCAGCAATACCTGGGCTTCAATATCGCGAGTTTCTCGCTGTTCGTGCAGTCGCTTACTGCGACGTGTTTCCTGCGCTCGCATGGCGCGTAGCTCGACCCTATGTTCCTTGATTTCGTGGAACCGATGCAGGGGCAAATCTTCGCCTTCGGGGTCAATACGTTTGTCCGCCTGGACATAGTCATGCGCGTCATGGACGTCATCTCGGGTATCACTCTCGAAATATCGAGACAGGCAGTCTGCGACTTTGTTCAATTCACCCTTCACATATGTGATGTCGAACTGATACCGCGACATGTAGTCGATCCAGCGACGTTGTCGCGGAGATAGGTGCACCTGAGTCTTGAAAAACTCTAGTGCTTTGTGATCCGTAATGATATGGATCTTGTATCCCATCAGTTTATCCTCCCATTTTAGGAGGGCTTCCAGGATAGCGAGTGTTTCTAACTCGTGTACAGCATAATTCTGCTGGGCAGCAGTGAATTTACGGGACATAAATCCCGCTGGTCGGCAAGTCTGCCACGTTTTACCCTGGCCAAACATGGCCCCAACCCCAGTCTTCGACGCATCGCAAATGAGCCAGATGGGCTCGTCGATGCGTGGGTCAATTGGCCGGATGACCGGCGTTTTCGCGCATATGCGCTTAATCATCTCAAAACACCGCTGATGCAGCGGTCTCCAATGAAACGGTGACCCATTCTGGGTCATGGCCATAAGTGGCCCAGTGTATGCAGTGATGTCTGGCAAGAAATTGCCAATATAGTTCACCAGTCCGACAAATCGTTGGATATCATTATATGTGCGTGGAGTACGCCACTCTCGGATTCGGTCGAGCTTATCCGTATCAGGATGAATGCCCTTCTCGTCAATGACGTGACCGAGACAATCTATACTCGTTGCGTACAACTCGCACTTCTTCCATTTGAGATAGAGGCTGGCCTTCCGTAGTCGTTCAAATACGACTCGTAGGTGCTGCTCATGCTCCTCAATAGAGTCAGAAAATATGAATATATCGTCTAAATAGACGTGCATGAACTTCCCGATTACATCTCGGAAGATTGAGGTCATTAACCTCTGAAATGTCGCCGGTGCATTACAATCACCAATCTGCATGATGTTACTCACGAACGTCCCCATCAGGGACGAGAACAGTGTCTTCGGTATATCCTCTTCGCGGATGCGAACCTGTTCGTACGCGTCTGTGAGGTCGATTTTCGACCGATACTTTGCTGTAGCAACATCTTCTCGTATCACTTCCTGATCTGGAAGAGGTGTTACATCCTTGACGGTATTATCATTGCGCTGTCGCGCATCCAATGCCGTCCGCAACGTTCCATCCTTCTTGGGGATACAAAGCAATGGTGCAGCTTGCACCGCTGGTCGTGGTTCCCACCACTTCGCGTTTATGTATCTGTTCGTCTTTTCACGAAGTTGATCCTGAAGTGCTCGTGGGCAGCGAGGCAAATGATACTTGTACTGCTTGTTATCGTCAATGAGGTTGATCTCATGATTAACCTCCCGCCACGGAGGAAGCTCCTCCTTCGTTCCATTGACGATATCAGCGAACTCCCGTTGCCATTGCTGGCGCAATCGAGGAATATCCTCCTCTGTAAGGCTCAACGCCTTGCCTTTTCCTTTGACTACGCGTGCTACACGCGGCTGAACCTTTGGCTCAAATCGCTCCCGTAAGGCACGTACGTGCTCTTCTATGAGATCTCCCGGGTTCAACCTTACAACGGGTTGTCTACCCCCCACTCTTGTCGCACTTAACGACGACTGCACGCTTCTCGCTTTCAGCGAAAGCCCATCCAGTACAATATCCACTGTTTCGGATATCTCATCCTCTCGTGCATGACGGTACACTTCCCCCGTCTGGGTCGCCTGCCCCCGTCCCATGGTCTGCGTCACCATTGACGCCACCAATTCGTTCCACTCTCGTGGCATACGTGGGTCATACGCCCATTGCACTCCTGGCCGTGGCACTGGTCGATCTATTAGCGACCTAGTGCTACCCACAGTTCCCATCGTACTGTATACCTCGTCCTCGACGAGATCCTCCACCTTCACTCGAGAGCTAGTCGGCTGGCATTCCAGCGACTCCACCACGCGTTTACTACGCTCATTCTTGCACTGCGCAGCCTGTTTAGGCTTTCCATTGGTACACCCAGTCACATCCGGGTGCTTCCCCTTCTTCAGAGTTCCTTGGAACTCTTCCTCAGTCATCAGTATAGCCGGCGAATCAGCCGGCAGGCTTTTCGGTGGGGCCTGTTCGTCCTCCACCTCCTGTACAGTCGCTCTCCTGCGACCATCTAGTCAGTTGCGCTCATCACGCCGCTTTTCAGTTGCGCGATAGCGCCTCAAACGACCATCTGTATCGTTCAACACCACTTTCTCCGCCTTCAGAGGCGTACCATTCACAACGACCATGTCGTTCACGAAATCCAGCGACACCTTGTTCTTACGCATGAACGGCGTACCGATAATCATGTCATAGCGATCAAAATTCGCTATATCCACGTATTCCTTCGTCGACGTTCCTGACGTCTTTATTCTCACCTCCGCGCCAAACTGCACCATAGCGCGACTCCCCACAGTCCCCAGCTGGAGCATCAAAGGCTCCTCCAGTTCATGAACGCGAATCGCGTTGACGTGAGCAAACTGGGGCGTAATGCCCGTAGTGGTACTCCCGGAGTCCCACAACGTCCATGCCGGATGTCCATTGACATCAACATAAGTGACCAGGCACTCCTTCTCTTCGGGAGTGTAGCGCGGCCGCTGCAACTTATTAGTTGCCTTCTGCAGGGTGACGCGTCTCATTCGGACGCGCTGATCTCCCCGGCACTCCGTCAGTGCAAACAGGTGTTCCTCCTCGTCATCACGAGCATAGTAGTCGCTGTCGTACACATCCACTGCGACGTATTCATCGCCATCAATCTGGACGCTCTCAGCGTCATCCACTTCCGACCCGTCAGCCTCTACTTGCGGCTCCTCCTCGATTTCATCGACGATTTCATCGTCCTCGTCGTCACTGACGACATCGCTCGGTGCCGCAGCCGTATGGGCCGCCCGGATGTGTGCCTTAGGAGGGGCGGGACACTCCTTAGCAAAGTGCCCGCTCCTGCCACAATTGTAGCACGCTGAGGGATCCCCGGCAGGCCTTCTCTGGCCCACTCCTTGAACTCCAGCGGTTTTACCCGCCATACGCGCTGCAGGCGCCACCACTCCTCTTGGTGCTACTTGATTCTGACCCGAAGAGGGTCGAATGTCCTTTACTGGCAATTGTCCAACAGGTTTCGATCGAGGCCGTTGGCCTCCATGTATTGTCTTACGAACAACGAATCGCGGATTGCGATTATTCTCCATATCTGTCCGTTTGGCCAGGAAGGTTCCCACCTTCACTGCCTGACGGTTCACTGGTCCTCGGCGTGAACTACGCTGCTCATAATGGTTTGCAGTCCGTGTCGACTGCTCGTAACGGATGGCATACGCCAAGAATTCGGTCACAGTATTGACCTCCGGAGACAAGTTATCGTCGCGTATCAACGCTCTCCTCATGTCTGCGGGTATTCCGTCCAGGAATGTCTCGCGGATAGTGTATTCGTCTGGATAGACGGCCATATTCTGTGCATGACCCACCAGGTCATCATAAAAGGTCTGGACGCCAGTCTTAGCGTCATACACTGCCTTTCTAAAGGCATCACGAGCTTCCTGCATCGTAGCAGCGTTGACGAATCGATTATACAGTCCTATCAGGACCTCTTTAAATGTCCAGTGCGATTTGTCGCGATTAATGTGGAGAACATGGCGACGGAACCAATTCCGAGCCTCTCCTTCCATAAATTCGTGGAGCACGAATATCCTTTCCTGGTCCATGTCGTCTCCACCATAGCAGCAGGCTGCGAGGTGGTAGCACACGTCCATGGCCCAGTCCTCCAGTTGAGAGAACCTATGTCCTCCAGCGTACGCACGTATGTGCTTACCATCGGATTTACGGGGGCTTACCCCAGCAGGAAACTTAAATCGGACTCCCAGGGAGTCATCCACCAGACGAGTGAGGCGGTCATGCATATGATCCATATGGATCCTGACCGCTTCATTCATTCCCGGCGTAGTTTCACGCAAATCATGAGGTGCGGGCATCGAGAATGCCCGGGGGCTGCGAAACAGGTGCTCATTGGCCACTCTTTCCGGCCGTGTGGTGGGCTGTTGCCTCACTTGTTGCTCTGCTGGTAATCCACCAGCCTGCCTGCCCCTGTCACGACGATTACTATCGTCCTGATCGTCATTCCTACGATCACGGTCTCCACCGTCGGGATTGCGACGATTTGGCTCCCTCCGTTCGTAGTGACCACTACTGTCGTCACTACCACCCGGATCTCTGTCCGGTTCAGCAGTCCGAGCCGCGAATTGTCGCCGCATGTCATCGACAGGCGTTACGCCCTCACGCCCTTCAAAGACTACCCCCTGGTCGTCAATGAACGACTCACCATGATCGCGCAAGTCCTGGTTGCGTATCCTTTGGTAATTGACGCGTTCATTCCAGTTGTCCACTAGGTGGACGCGTCGCACTACGCTTCGTGGTCGCGTTCGCTCCTCAAGAATGTGGACTTCGTCCACCTCCTCCTTGATTGTAACTTGCTTACGAGGTGTTTTAACCTCCTGCACTGCAAGTGCTGCCTCTGGCTCTGCCGGAGTCGTCGTTACAGTCTCCACCTCAGACAATGCCTGCTGAGGCACTCCGCTAACAATGCGTTGACGGTTTGCGGCGTTCTGACGCCGAATGTAGTCTTGCTGAGACTCATTAGCCTGACGAGGCGCATTGAGCAATTCCATCGCGTCCGCGATTAGTGGCGCTCGCCTGCGCACACTCATCTCACATTCTACGGAGTCGGCTGGAGTAGCCGTTGAGACTGCTGACCCTCGCGCCGCTTTGCGCTTAAGGTATTCCACTACTTCGAGTTCGAAGATGCGCACAAACAATTCGATATATTCACTCGAATCTGCACGGGGTACATCGTGGCTCCTAGCGGCCAGCAACTGTAAGTGCTTCACTACATACAGCTGAAGACGCTTTCGCGTCGATTCCTTCACGACCGACGGATATCGGTCCAACACTAGCTGTAGCTGGATAGACAAGGTCGAATGTGACCTTTTGCTTTCCTCATCATCTGAGGACTCCAACTCGGACTCTAAGTCCATAACTCTCCTGAGGCCATCATGCCTCACTTGCGGCTGGTTGCCGGCCCGCCTGTGCAACTCTGGAATTCCAGGCGCTGGTGACGCCTTTTCCAACCCTACGACATTGTCGTCCTCCCGACTGACCACTATTGCTGGTCCTTGCTTCTGTCCTTGTGTCGTCAACGACGACGGTCCCGGTTCAGTGGCAGCGTTGGCCACATATTCCAAATGCCGTTCCATCGGTGCAGTCCGGAATGGGGTGCTATGCGCAAATGCGCTGCCTTGTACCATTTCCGAGTACTGGGTAACGTCCGGTTGACCCTCAGAAGGAGCTGAAGAGCTCTCGGGCAATACCGGGTACATTAGTGAAGGCATTTGGCTCGCTGGCAGCGACACTCCTGAGACCGCAGATCTCTCTCCTGGTTTTCCACCAGGTCGTACAATGGACATCATCCGTGATACGGATAGCCCACCAGGCATTCCAAAGCTCGCGCTGACATCGCGAGGAGTCTTTTCATCCCGCTTTGGCGGAGGTTGGTATGCTGACGCAGATTGCGTCTTCACAGCCGGAAGCACAGGTAAGTCACCTGCGTCTGCAGCTGGGAGCGGAGGATCCGGATCAAGAGAGCCAGTCATGGAAGTACGTTTTCAGCGTGATGCCAACAGAGAATCGAAAGGTTTTGATGAGAGTTGCCTAGTCGGTGACAAGCCCAGAGTCTAAAGCCGATAGCAGAAGATTTAAAAAAATGTAACCTGCGGTTACTAGCTAGAACTATCTGTGTATTTCACACAGTGCTAAATCAGACCGCAATATCGGATTTGACTAGTACTTAGTGCGAAAACAAGATGTTATCTTACGTAATACTCTACTAAAGGATTATAGCGTCGTTGACGCTGATGGTAAGACGGATGACTCTGTTACACCCACACAGGCTAGGCACATCAATAGCAGGCTCGGCATTGGCTCTAAAAACCTTGCTGCACTGGTTCCAAACTTGGCACACACAATTTATCCACTTTAAGCCATTCCTGACAGCCACACATGGTAAGTGACATACCCAATCAGTAATAGAGCCGGTGGCAGCAGAAATGACAAGTAACAGTGGGCATCATGCTATCAGCAAGCATTGACAGATAGCATCACTCAGGAAGCACGTGATACCACTAGCTAGCGGCAGCACTTATGAGTTAGAATAATGGTATTTTCCCATGACTGATAGCTTGGTGTTTCATCTTGGCACCTGGCACCTTCTCGTTACTTGGACAGACAGTGTTCTCATTAACTTCTCAGTATTTAGGTTAATGCATAGCAACTACTTACATTCTTTCCAG
Source organism: Macrolepiota albuminosa (assembly GCA_027475525.1). Classification (NCBI taxonomy): domain Eukaryota; kingdom Fungi; phylum Basidiomycota; class Agaricomycetes; order Agaricales; family Agaricaceae; genus Macrolepiota; species Macrolepiota albuminosa. The sequence goes on from JAMWFC010000049.1 coordinate 584,366, forward strand.
TTTGCTGCTTCTTGGTGACGCTTAGCCACTTAGCAACAGTAAATTCATTTTCACTATAAATATTTACCATTGTCATTAGTTAAAGCAGAACAGAGTATCCCACTTTACACCCCTCAGTTCATCCTACAGTTCAGATTTCTTTTGAGCTGACTAAGTTCATAGTCACCAATTGTCTGAACATTCTTAGCCTGCTTGCCGCAGTTACACTTATAGAACCTATGCACCTTGCACTTACAGCAAGCATTATGCAACTTAGTTGTTGCTAAGCCTCTAGCTTCCTTCCTGCATTCTCTTCCTGCATTTAACTGTGTTCATCTTCCTACCCTTTTAGGCACACTTTGTTGTTGGCACACTCTCCTTACCACATTTCCTTGCCAACTATCGTTACTGATTTTCACCAAAACCTGCCATTTAACTCTTTTTCTGACTTGTTCTCTGGGAACTGCCTGGGACTCCCTCAATCTTAGCATGCTCAACGCATTGTTACACAGGTCAGTAGCCATAAATCATATTTGCTACTGATTTACTTTTGGGCATCATCACCGTAACTTCTAGTAAGGCCTCACAATATTATAACTTCTCTTGCATTCAGATGGTATCTTTCAAAGATCAATCCTAAGATTCAGAACCTACAATAGTATAAGCCATCTGAGTAGGCCAATGACAGTTCTGCCACCTGCCAGTTTAAGCCGATGATAAGCAGCTAATCAAATCAACCTTACTCCGACCTCAACAGCCATGCAAATCTGTCAGGAGACTCCTCATTTCTTCCTTCTTTCACTCCTTATTCCTTCACTCTCCTTTCATTTATTTTCTTATTTTTTCTATCATTCTCTTATTTTGCTGTTTTTATTCTCTCAACACTACCTGTTATATTATTTTCAACCTTTGAGATGCTCTGGTTCTTGAGCTATCATTCAGACAAGTGTAGGCCCTTCAGCACTGCTTCCAGACTGCTTATATAAGCTGAAGTTTGCCTTTCTGACTTCTAAAGTTTGGAGTTTGCCTGCCTTGTTTGCACAGTTGTTTAGTTAGTCAATTTTCAAGTTTTTAAGGTTTTGTTGTACTATATAGTTGTTTTTTATGCTTCAGAAGCCTCAGAAGCATTCAACCTAGCATAGGGAATCCCTAGACTTGTTTTCTTTGGATCTCTCTCTGCCAGGTGAGTAGTTATTATGATATTGTCAGTACATACTCTAATACACTTTGAATCTTTCTCTGCCAGCTGTGTGACTGAGCCACAGTCTCTAGAGATTGCCTTTATACAACCCATTTCTAGATTTTGTTTATAGTCAGCAATGTCGAAGTAATTGGCAGTTGTAGACTATTGCTATCCAATGGAACCTTTGCACCTTGCATCTATGGCAGGCATTAATGTCGCTTAGATCTTGCTAAGCTTTCTATGTCCTTGCTGCTTACCTTGCTGCACTCAACTTACTATTCATTCCACAGGCGCCTCCTATCCTTAGTGCTTGACACTTGCCAACTCTCTTTCTGATTTTATATTATTTTACAGACGTGATCTCTGGGACCTGCCCAGGACTCCTCTTAACACATTAAGCATGCCCAATGTAAGCTTTTGGCTTGGTAACATTATTCATATATTTGTTACTGATTAAGCTTAGGATGTCATCAAATTGGAGCCTACCATAAGGGAACTTTAAGGCAGAATTCTGCCAGAAACCTGTCTCCAGCATAAGTGCCATCTGCTATAGCAGTCGGCAAAGAGCATTCTTCCTTTTTGCCTGTCTCCATCTACTCCTTACTTTCAGGTGCCTTACCATGCCACATTCTAGAGCAGGAACTACAAAATGCCAAGGACAAGCTTACTGTAGGCGACATTCCTGATATCTTCCCACATTCCTTAGAATACAACCTTAGCACTGACAATTTCTTAGCATCTCCACTTGCCGCCATACAATTGTTTACTTTTCTGATGCTATTAACTCCTCTTTTTCAGCTCTTCATTTCCTGCAACCTATTGCCAAGACTTAGAACTACTTCCCCACCTCTGCTAACTGAGCTCAGCACCACAGTTGCTATAGAACAACTTGTTTAGCGCATGCTGCTGCACACTCACTTTTTAGCACCTAAATAGGATAAATCCAAGCCATGAAAACTCTCCCATTATTTTAAAGAATTAGAGTATTTATTCAGAGATTGCAGAGTTACAGATTACACACAAATGAAGGAATACGTGGCACAATATATATTTTATGACATGGCAGAGACATGAACAGGTCTTTCTAAGTTTGCTGCATTTGTTCCTGATGTCCAACCAGCTCAAGCTCAAGGTGCCTCATATGAAAGTTGGAAAACAGCAGTTATACAATTATACCTTGATGCTGAAGAAGCTATCCAATACATAGTAAATGAGTTATAGAAATTGGTTTAGGAATCATTTGACAATGGCATGTATTCTCTTGATGCATTTTCTATGTATTACCAGAAATTTCAAAAAGATTGCTAGGTGGCTTCTGCAAAATGGCAAGTTTTACATTAACGAGAAGCATTACCTATTTCAACAGGGCATTCTGACTTTGCTTTGGACATATTGCTTATTGCCTAGAGATTGTCCAACCAACACACTACTCAGAGGAGCCATATAACAATGCCAATATCTTCAAAGCAGGCAAATGGGTTCTCAAAGATATGGACACTGGCATTGGCATGCAGTGCACTAAGACAGGCCCACCTCCTGAAAAAACCAATGATATTATTCCTATTTCACCTCCTGTTGCCAACTTTGTTAAGAAAGAAAATCTGAATGCTGCTATTACTGCTGCTGTCACTTCTGCTATGACATGAATTGAAACTATAATCATTACCAATTTCACTGCTAACTGACCCGCTAATGCACCCACACCTGGCCCTTGCCACTTTTGTGGGGAAATTGGCTACACAATAACTAGAGGACACTGTGCCACCCTAGAAAATTATATTTGGCAAGAAAGAATTTGAAGGGCTATTGACAAAAAGATAGTCCTAACTACTGGTGCTACTATTCCCAACTATCCAGACAAGAAGTCCTTCCAGGAGTGAGTTGATGGCATAGGCACAACCCAGGGCAAATAGTTACAGGCACACTTTCTGGCAACACTAACTCAGACCCAGAACAGGTGACTCAACAGCAAATGATTCACAAAGTTTTTGTAAGGGCAACCTCTAGAGGCTGTGGCTCAGTCACACAGCTGGCAGAGGGAGATCCAAAGTGTATTAGAATATATACTGACAATATCATGATAGCTACTCACCTGGCAGAGGAAGATCTAAAGAGAGCAAGTCTAGGGATTCTCTATGCCAGGTTGGATGCTTCTGAGGCCTCTGAAGCATGGGAAACAATGAACAGTACAATAAAACCTTAAAAACTCAAAAATTGCCTGCACAAACAATTGCACAAATAAAAAGCAAACTTTGGCAAACTCTGGCTTATGTAAGCAGTCTGGAAGCACTGCTGGGGGGCCCACACTTGTCTGAATAGTAGCTAAAGAACCAGAGTATCTTAAGGGCTGAGAATAGTGCTAACAGATAGTGTTGAAAGAATAGAAACAGTGAAATAAAATAATGTCAGAAGAAATAAGAGAATGAATGAAAGGAGAGTGAAGAGATAAAGAATGAAAGAAGGAAGAAATGAGGAGTCTCCTGACATCACTTTCCCCCTCTAGAGCATGGCATCTTGATGTGCTGGATAGAAGTAGTTCTAGATGGCCTAGTCTATCTTGGAAAGAGAATAGAGGCCTCTGATTGCCTGGGGAGCATTGGGATGCTGTTTATAGAATTCCTGGACCAAGGCAGGGGCATGGACATTCTTTTGTGGCTCTCAGGAGATGTCTTTGATTTTATAGCCCTTTCACTTAATCTTGAACTGAAGCTTGTTTTGAAAGAGTCAGCTATCTAAGATCTGTTCCACTTCGTACTCTTGCTTGTTGTCTACCAGAACTGGAGGAGGGGGTGGCTGTAGACGTTGGCCTGGAATTGGATCCTCTGGTGCAGGAGAGAGCTTCACCACATTGAAGACTGGATGGAGTCAACTCATTCTACTAGACAGCTTAAGTTGATAGGCTAGTGGGCCTACCTGCCTTACTATAGGAAAGAGTCCCAGATGACAATGAAAGAGCTTCTGAGAAGGCTGAGTAATAGCAATGTCAGAGGCATCCAGATAGACTTGATCTCCAGGCTTGTACTTGGGGGCTAGAGTTCATCCACGATTGTAGTAGTGGGCCATGTCATCCTTTGTCTTATCTAAGGCAGCCTTGGCTTCCTTCTGGGCTGCTTTTATCCGATCTAAGAACTCATTGACAGCTTCATTCTCTGAAGGTCATTTACAAGGCTCAAATCTTATCAAAGGGTGTCAATCAGTATCTAGAAGGAAGGGAGACATCTGGGTAGCAGCATGTACATGGTTGTTGTACTGAAACTCTGCCTCTGGTAATAGGTCAACCCAGTCATCCTATCATTCATTGCAAAAGAGCTGGAGGTACTGTTCTAGCTCTTGGTTGACATGCTTGGTCTGGCCATCAGACTGGGGGTGGTAGGCCGTGAAAGTGTGGAGTTTGACATGGAGGAGACGATACAGTTTTCTGGTAAACTCAGCCACAAACTGAGGTCCATGGTCTGAGACATAGGCATCTGACAACCCATGGAGTTTCCAGACATGCTTCTAATACAGATTAGCAGTGCCTATGGCAGAGCAAGTGGTGTGTGTTGGAATGAAATGAGCATGCTTGCCACAGAGATCTATTACCACTGCTCTAGCTGACACAAATCAGGAAGACGTTGCTCAACCACAAAGGTCCACATGCATTCAATGACCAACAGAGAAGGTAATCAAAGAATGAAACTGACAGCCAACAAGACTGAAGAGAGTAGTGGAGGAATCACAAGAAAGTGGAATGAGACTAAAGGAGCAAAAAGCAAAGAGAAAAGCAGAAGCACAGGAGGGACCGTCAGCAGGGGGAAGGTAATGCAGAGAAAATGATGCAAGGAGCATCCACAGTGATTGAACTTGAGGCACAACAAGCACCTGCACCTACAGAAACTATTCCAATCACCGACATAGACTACAATCATATTTTGGCAGCAATATTGACATCATTCAATGACATTGATCTATTACCCAACATTGAGGAGAAGCCCAGGACCTGGGAAGAAGCAAAGGCAGGGGTGTGTGAGTCCTGTTTATATTACAGAAAGTCTCCCACCAGAGTTGTGATTGCAGCTGTCCATGTCGATGACTTCCTGTCTATTGCTAGCTTCAAAACCAAAAATGACCAGTTTAAGGCACAGATGCAAATGACCTGGATGGTCACTGACATAGGAACACTGAAGTATCTCATGGGAGTATCCATGGAGTGGGAAAGAGAAAAAAACATAGTAATGTTGTTGCAGATAGCGTTTATTGACCACATGGTATGACAATTCAGACAGTCAGATGCACACTCACTCTCCCTTCCCATGGAGCCTGGCCTCAAGCTCAGATGACCAAGATGCAATGCACAGACACAACAAGACAGAGAAGAAATTGCATGGCTCCCTTACAGATCCTTAGTTGGTTGCCTTCTCTACATTGCAATTGCAACCAGGCTGGACATTGCATACGCCATACAGCAACTGTCTCAATTTCTGGTTAACTACAACAGAACATACTGGAATGCCGGTATACGATTACTGAGATACCTCTAGGAATTGAAAGAACTGAAGCTTTGTCTTAGAGGCCCATCCATTACTCTTCAAGGCTTTACAGATACTGACTGAGTGAGTTGTCTAGACATAAGGAGGAGTACAGGGGGCTACATGTGGTTGCTCAGGTCAGGTGCTGTATCCTGGTCTGTATGTAAACAAAAAACAATGGCAACATCCTTATATGAGGCTGAATACATGGCAGCTTATGAATCTACGCAAGAATGCATCTGGTTGTGCATGCTACTAAATGCTATTGGATGGGACCTCATAAAAAAACCAACAATGCTGTTCTGCGACAACAAGGCTGCAATCTCATTATTGGAAGATCCAACAGCTCATGTGAGAGTGAAACACTTCAACATCAAGTACCATTTCATTTGTGAATGAGCCTACAATGGAGAAATTATCATAAAATACATGAACACTAGGAACAATGTTGCTGACATATTCACCAAGACCTTGTCAAAACCACTCTTCTTATGGCTTTGGCAGATGCTGGGCTTGTCTTGACAATGCCATGATCTCATACGTGAGAAGGAGTACGAGTCATATCCATGGTAAGAAGGAGTGTTGGAGCATTATGGGTATAATATCTATATAGAATGGGACAACCGTTTCGTGGGAACTATCTGATTAGTAAGGCTGACCAAGGCTGACCAAGAACCTTCCTTTTAGGGTAATAACATAAGAGTTGGCTCATTTCAGCATTAGAAATGCTTAGAAAATTCAGATAAAATCACTGAAAAATCAGAAAAAATTCGAGGCCTACTGATACACTGACTTGAGTTTTTCTGAGATTTATAAATGCTTAAAGAAATCTGAAAAATTCAATTTAGCTTACAATAATGCTCTGAGAGTTGAGGCAAACTGGGATTAAGCATTGAGTTGTGAAAACCGAGGCCTTAACCGAACGAAGTGAGGTTGAGGCTGGGATTAAGCATTGAGTTGTGAAAACCGAGGCCTTAACCGAACGAAGTGAGGTTGAGGCTGGGATTAAGCATTGAGTTGTGAAAACCGAGGCCTTAACCGAACAAAGTGAGGTTGAGGCTGGGATTAAGCATTGAGTTGTGAAAACCGAGGCCTTAACCGAACAAAGTGAGGTTGAGGCTGGGATTAAGCATTGAGTTGTGAAAACCGAGGCCTTAACCGAACAAAGTGAGGTTGAGGCTGGGATTAAGCACTGAGTTCTCTATACATACTTGGAGCCCTAACCGAACGAAGTGAGGTTAGGGTGGAGGCTTAGTTGGGGGGGGTTTGGGGGCGAAGCCCCCAACGAGCTACGAAATTCGTGCCGAAGGCACGAATCGTAGCTCGTCTATATAGAATGGGACGACGCCTGGGAATTGATCTGATTAGTCAGTTCTGACTAAGGCTGACAAAGAATTGCCTTTTTCGTTTGTTTTTTGGTAGATGTATGTATAAAATGCTTAAGAAATTCAGATAAAATCACTGAAAAATCAGAAAAAATTCAAGGTCTACTGATACACTGATTGTGAATTTTTTGAGGTTTATAAATGCTTTAAGAAATCTGAAAAATTCAAGAAAAATTCATTGCTCTGTTTTTCAGGAGATGTTAGTGGAAAATGCTCAAATAATTCTAGAAAAATCACCAGAAAATCAGGAAAAATTCAAAGGCTACTAATATACTGATTTTTAGTTTTTTAAAGATTTATAAATGCTGAATAAAATCCGAAAAATTCAATTTAGTTTACAATAATGCTTTGAGAGTTGTGGAAAGAGAACTGAGTTGTGAAATGCGGAGGCCTTAACCGAACGAAGTGAGGTTGAGGCTGGGAATAAACACTGAGTTGTGAAATGCGGAGGCCTTAACCGAACGAAGTGAGGTTGAGGCTGGAAATAAACACTGAGTTCTCTATACATACTTGGAGCCCTAACCGAACGAAGTGAGGTTAGGGTGGAGGCTTAGTTGGGGGGGGTTTGGGGGCGAAGCCCCCAACAAGCTACGAAATTCGTGCCGAAGGCACGAATCGTAGCTCGTCTATATAGAATGGGACAAGGCCTGGGAAAAAATGTGATTACCAAGGCTGACCAAGAACCTTCCTTTTAGGGTAACAACATAAGAGTTGGCTCATTTCAGTATCAGAAATGCTTAGAAAATTCCAGGAAAATCACTGGAAAATCAGAAAAAATTCAAGAACCAATAATACACCAAGTTAAGTTTTTTTTTTGGGATTTATAAAATGCTCAGGAAATGTGGAGAATTCCAGAAAAACTCAATTGGTCTGTTTTCCGGAAGATGTTAGTAGAAAATGCTCAAAGATTCTAAGAAAATCACTCAAAAATCGGAAAAAATTCAAAGGCTACTGACATACTGATTTAGTTTTTTGAAGATTTATAAATGCTCAATAAAATCTGAAAAATTCAAGAAAAATTCAATTTAGCTTACAATAATGCTTTGAGAGTTGCGAAAACCGAGGCCTTAACTGAACAAAGTGAGGTTGAGGCTGGGATTAAGCATTGAGTACCGCAAAACGATGGCCAGGGTCAACTGGGCCACCGAACGCTTTGTCCGAACGCTTTGTTCAATATACTATATAACCACACGCTCCACATAAATATCCCCCAGTCTCGTTTATACGTCTCTGGGGGTAAGTCATGCACATTACTGATGTTCATACATATGCTAATCACACACGTACCTAGATTGTCGTACTGATATAAACAACCTAGGTACATACAAATACAGTCTCGTTTATACGTCTCTGGGGATTGTCGTACTGGTATAAACAACCTAGGTGTCCGTCACACCGCTCTAAGTGTAACTTCCAGTACAGTTTCTAAGAAAACGCTCAAGTTCTGTACTCCTCCCTCGTCCTCACCCTCAACTCTCAAGCCGTGCAAAGTATGCACCCTCAGCAGGACCACACCTCCTTCGGCCACACCCGCACCCCACACCCAGCCCTCTGCCATTGCCTATACCTCCTACGCCCATCCTAACACCCGCACTTGCCAACGCACTCTCCACCTCTGCCTGCGCTCTCAATGCCCTTCACCTACCTCTCTTCCCACAACCTTTGCCTTCTCCATATACATGCTCGCACTCTCATGCACTCCCTTTGATATGAGTGTCCAGATTAGCTAGGGGCCAATTATGCGCTGCACTTCTGGCACACCGTACACTTCCTGTGTGGACATCAATGTGCACGACAACGAGCCCGTCAATCTGAGGAAGCAACTCCGATGTGGGAATGAGGATGTGGTAGATCAGGCTGCTCTTGTGGGAGAGGTTAAGGATTCAACAAACAGTTCACGTCCTCAAGAAATCTGACCCTCCAGTGTCTCGTACTCGGAACACATTTATGCATGAAGTACATGTTGTGCTTTTCTGCAAAGCCCATAATTGATTATCTTTGGCTATCTAAGCTTCATTCGGATGCTCGAACATGTCTATATAGTACCATTAAATCCACGTTTCTTGTCGCAATGCCATGGTTGCAAGCTTGGCAACATTTCTCTCTCTCCGCAAGTCTCTTTCTCCCCTCTTCGGACAGTGCTCCATGCTCCTTGGTTCTCTTTGGCATACCAGGTACATGGCATATATAAATATTTCCAGTATCATTGTACCTATGTCGTATACTTGCACAAATCACATATATGCATATATCAAATAGAGTTCCATGATTAGAATGCAGAGATTATGGTGTCTCTTCATCCACAATGTGAGATGTCGTTCCATATGGGGCGAGCCTGACTGTTTGGTAATGTTCCAAGTACTCGACAAGTGTGTCATTGCCTTTGCTGCGTGCGATGTCAAGCAATGTTCTCCCTCCAGCATCCTTGACTGTTCTATCCCATCCGCAGTCAAGCAAAAGCTTCACTCTTTTCAGGTCAACAACGCTTAAAAACCCTTTCAATGCACGGTAGAGTTCATTGTGACTACTTGATTGGGCACCATGATCCAAAAGGTATGTCACCATTGTACGGGAGTTCCACGAGTAGTTTTGAATGGCAATGTCAAGCGCTGTAAATGAGAGGGATCGCTCCTGCACAGAGATCAAAGCTGGCTCTCGTTCAATAAGGGCGATGGCCACATCCAGATTGCCTGCGTCGACTGCATAATGCAAAGCGGTCCGACCAATATAATTACAACAATTGAGGTCAATTCCTCGATGCACCAATTCACGAAAGTCTTCTTCATCCCCGACAATTGCACATAGACGCAAGAACTTGGCGCTTGATTTGCTGCCAGATTGAAATAGGTTGGGACCGCCCAAATCCAGAAGCCACCGAGATAAGACACGATGCCTGTATCCGAGTGCCGCTCGATAAGCTTCAGACAGTGCATCCCTTATCTGTTCTTGCCAGTCCTTGAAATCAGCTGTAGCTTCATCTAGCAGAGTCTTAAGATCGAAGACCTTCATAAAAATTTCAATGAGTCGGCCATATTTGTTACTTTTCCCAATCTCGTCCTCCATGGAAGATGCTGAATACATCTCTTGCATTCTTGATATGTAATTAGTGACTGCAGAGGTAAGATAACTATTCCCTGAAAGATGTTTAGCGGGAAAATAGTATATGAAAGGCGATCTATCAAGCAAGCCATCAGTCGCCTCAAGGACAACTTGCTTGACCGAGTAGTTAGATGAGTGGTTGAATAGCCATGCAAAGGAGTCAAGAGCGAGATCATCAGGAAAAAAAGGTGATTGCTCAAACACTTTATAGTGCTCTGCCTTTCTCAGAGAACCCTTTCGTGGATGCCATGGTTTCTGCGGCTGCCGCTGTGGCCGTGGTTGCCACAGTTTCCCCAGTTGCCACGCCTCCAAGGAAAAAGTAAGCATATGCCAGAGATACTGGCATGTATATGCTATGGTACCTAAAGCATACCATAGGATTTCAGTTGGATAGAACATGGAGGGGATGCGGTAGGGACAAGCAATGTCCAAGGCTGGAATCATGGAAGATCCAAAGTAGAAGAGAAACGTGAGAGCAGTGATCACACCAACAATTCCAGGTATTGGACGGGACAACTGTGAAACATAGAGAACTAGTCCAACCAGAAAGATCGCAACTGAGCAATGTAGAATCAATGGAAGACTCTGAATAATGTCGCCGAGCTTATATTTCTCAAGTCCGCCAAAGCGGAATTGGCGGATCAAAGCACGGGTTTTGGCATCACCAGAAACCGTCGCGGTATAAGCCTGTTCACTGGTGTTAGACGACATAGAAGACAGCAAAAGAATAACAGACTTGGATCCATTGTTTAGCTAGAACAGACAAGAGGGCAGTTGATAACGAGAGAGCGAGGCTCGTAAAAAAGAGTCCGTTCACCCATACATCTATGGAAGTGTGCATCTGGCTTTCGGGACCCAGAGATGCTGCAGGAACAGCATCTATCCTCGTTCTATTTCCGGCGGCTCTCAATAATTGGTTGTTTTCAACAAGTAGGGATACCGTGATTTGTGCGTTATCAGGTTGGAGCGCTTGAGACGTTTGAGCGACAAATGTCGTTACTACTGCCGAGAAGAGTGCAGCCTGTCTTGGATTAAGACGACATTTAGGAATGTATGTTCATCAATACTCACGAAAACAAGGAGACTTTCAAGGATGCTCTGATAGCCTTCGATCATGTCCGCATCATGACTCTCTGCTTCGTCAAGATAGACATTCCACACACGCGCATTCTCTTTTGCTTCTTCTCCGGGTTTGTCAGGGCTGTACATCTCTGTGTAATCATAATTACGACCACCTAGGAGCTATAAGGTGAATGGATATCATTTCATAACAAATCCACGACAGTACCCAAGTTATGGACGCCGAAGGTCCGAAGGCGCGATCCATGCAAGAGGTTTGCCATTGTGAGTAGGAAAGAGGTTATACGTGGCCGTTCTTCCATGAATCGAATCAAATGATGATTATGGATTGATGATGATTTGCTCATCACTTGAGCCCAGGAATCGAAGGGAGGAAACGAAAGACAAATAAGGTAAGGGGTGTCTTCAAATCTATCATTCTTTGCTTTGATCACATTGACACCGGGTCATCCATGATATTCCTGAGCGGCGGAAGAACAGGTAGTGTACGGTTGCCATCCAGGGTCAGGTCAAGTTTTTGTTGCAGCAAGTTACACGCAGCGGCTACGAACAGACACTAAATAGGTAATGTGACAGCTAGTGTCGTTGTACTACACCAGGGCGAAAATAATACTAAGATTACGTGCGCTTAAGGGCGCTTCTCATCTATCGGTAGGCGTTCAACACTCCCACCTGACGAAGTGCCCACAGCGTCACTGTAAATCATGTCTAGAAAATTCGCCTGCGATACCCATCTTCCTCCGGAGCCTATCGACGACGTCGCGAGCTAAAGGCTTCGTGAGGAGGTCGGCGGCCATGTCGTCAGATGGAATGTAAGCGGGTTTGATCTTGCCGTCGTAGACGGCCTGTCTGAGCCAAAACCAGTGACAGTCGAGGTGCTTGAGGCGACCCATGGGCTCTGGCTGTTTGGATACGAGGACTGCTGATTGATTGTCCAGGTTTAGGACAAGCGGTGAAGACTGGGGTGTGCCGATATCTGCGAGGAAATTGCAGAGCCAGCAGAGTTCGCAACCTGTCTTGCTTGCAGCAACAAATTCTGCCTCCGTCGTTGACAAGGCTATGATACTTTGTAGTTTTGACATCCAGCTGACGGCGCCTTCGGCAATGGTAAGGACTGAGCCAGTGGTGGAATGGCCATTGTCAGGGTTGCCACCGTGATCGGCGTCAGCGTATGCAAGGAAGTGAGAGGGGAATGAAGTGGCTGCGTTGGCAGAGTACTCTATCTTGTAGTTGAGAGTACTGCAAATACATTCCATTAGGTGTTTTGCGGCCTTCCAATGCTTCGGTCCTGGGCAAGCATTAAACAGACATAATACTCCCATTGCGTATGCTATATCTGGACGCGTGCACATGGCCAGATAAAGCAGCGCACCCATGGCCTGAATAGACGGGACTTTATGCATCTCTTTGACCTCCTCTGGTGTCTGCGGGGAGTCCGCCTTTGAGAGACGGGCGCTTGGGTCGAGCGGGGTAGCAACAGCCTTACTGTCCAACATGTCAAAATGAGATAAGACCTCTATAGCATGAGCTTTCTGGTCAATCCATAGCTTTCGGCTGGGTCAATCACGGGTCACAACAACACTGAGGAGGCCTGTTGTGGGACCGAGGGTGCCGCAACTTGAAGTACTGCCTGAGCTTGTTGATGACTTTAAGGATGGTGGTTCGGGACTTAAAAGCAAGTGTCATATCGTTGACATGAATGGGAATAATGATGCGGATGCCGTCTCTGAGATAGATATAAACGCATGGGTCCGAGGTAATACGGGTGAACCCAAGCCTGACTAGGACTTGATGGAGGCATTTGTTCTACAGGTTTGTGCCCTGTCAAAGGCCATATATTCCTCGCTCCAGCTTGGCGCAGGCATACCCTTTGCCCAGTTTATGCTGGACGTCGGCGGGGACCTCCTCAGAGAAACCCTCAGAAAACTTCATGTAAAGTTTGGTGTCAATGACACCATGCAGGAAAGCGGAAGAGATATCAACACACTCAAGATGCATATCCTTGGCAGTGGCCAAAGCCAACACGGTGTGTACAGCTGCTCATTGGGCTGTCGGTGCAAATGTTTCGTCAAAGTCAATGCCAGGGCGCTGGCTGAAATCCTGAGCAACGACTTGGGCCTTGAAGTGTTTGATAGTGCCATCTGGTAGGTGCTTTACTTTGAAAACCCACCTAGAGCCAATGGCCTTCTGACCTACCGGGAGGTATACCACATGCCACGTACCATTGTTCTTCAACACATTCATCTCATTGACCATTGCTTTGTGCCACTCAGCAGCGTTGTCACCAGCCATTGCCTCACAGTAGAATCAAGGATTTGTGTTATGAGCGCTGACCTTACATGCCCATGCTGTGTTAGCATGGACAGCACTGTAACTGTCACCACCAATGCCGTACTCCACAAAGGCCCAGCCAGCAAGAAGTAAGGCCTCATCAGACTTGATGTTGAGGACAAGTGTAAGACAGAATAATAATAGACTACACAACATAAGTAATAAGTCAAGAAAGTAGGTGAAGTTTCTCACCCTCAGTCACTCTACATGGATGTGCAGATGGCTGAGGGTGGCAGTGTTTTTGTAGCTGTTATGTCAGAAATAAAAATAAAGTTTGGTGAAGATGTAAAGATTAGTAAATAGTTGACAAAACACGAGGCTTGCAGTGGCGTCACTGCAAGCTGTCACCATCTATGTAAAATAGTAGAACAAAAGAAAATAATAAAATAAAATAAAAATCAAAGGGATGTTCTTGGCCTGGTATAGATGCATCTCCTCTAATACTCCTCCAGATGTGCTCGACCAGGTTGTTTCTGATATCAAGCTTTCCAAGTAAATAGTTGTGTTGAATGTGTCCGAGAGGTTTGGTAAAGAGGTCAGCTATGTTCTCAGTTGACAGAAGTGGCTCGATCTTGATGTTCCCTTCCTGGACTCGCTTGCATATGTAGTGGTGGCATATGTTGATGTGTTTTGCATGCGGCTATCCTTTTGTTGAGCTGGCTAGGGCAATAGACAACTAATTGTTGCAGTACAGTGTGACCAGCAACTGTTGAAGGTGATCAATCTCAACAAAGAAATTGTGCATCCACAATCCTTGCTGAGCTCCTCTCATGAGGGCCATATATTCTGCTTCTGTTGTGGATAAAGCTACTGTTGGTTGTCTCTTTGAGCTCCATGACACAGCTCCTCCAGCAATTATGAAAACATAGCCTCCCATCGATCTTCTGGTGTTGTGATCCCCACCAAAATCAGCATTGACATATCCAACAGGCTTGATCAACTTGTTTTCCTGTTTTGAGTATGTAATATGGTAGTTGAGGGTCTCTTTTATGTATCCAAGCACATGTAGCATTGTATTCCAGTGGGCTAGTCCTGGATTCAACTAAAAACAGGCAAGTAGGCCTACTGCATACAACAAATTGGGGCATGTGACAACTTGTGCCCACATAAGTGAGCCAAGGAGTTTCCTGTATGGCTTGTCAGTCATGAAGAACTTGTCAGCTTTGGTCTGTGGACTCATTGCTTTGGTGAGTTGGATGCCTGCTAATAAGGAGGTGGTGCATGAGTTACATCTCTCCATGCCAAAGTGATCTAGGACATGCTTGAGGTATGTGCATTGTGAGAAGCTGATGGAACTTGTGGTAGCATCTCTCTCAATTGCCATGCCTACAATGAGAGAGGGATTCTCCAGGTCCTTGATTTTGTACATCTGTCCCAGTTCACATTTTGCCTTCTCAGCTGCCTGTGGGTTTGTTGAGAGGTAAAGTGTTGTCAGTAAAGGTGTTTGTTATGGTGTGTTCATTTTTCTCAACTTTTGTGTGCACACAGCTGTTAGTGCAGGACATCCTGTAGCTCAGGATATGGCATGCATCATTCTTAGTATGCTACCAATCTCTTCCCCCTTGCATCATCCTGTAAATGTTTTTTAACAGGCAACAGGCTTTCCCCTCTCCACTTTTAAAACCAGGCAGGACTTGCATGTAGATGGTATGAGACGGGACACTGTTGAGATATGTGGAGATGAAATCAACTTGGCAAATGTGAAGTCTGAGTTGTGCAGCAAGAGCAGCAGAGATTCTGATGAATCTGAGTCACATGACTGCAGCATACTTTCATCAGAATTCTCCTCTGCAACTTGTGAGAACCCTTTAGCAACCAGCCAAGCCTTTCTCTGCACCACGTTGTAGTACTTGGTTGCAAGTAGTACTGATAGTTCTGGGGCTTGATAGTGTAGAATGTCACTTTCAATGCATACTGACTTGATAATGAAATTGAGATGTTTGTCAGGTTCCGCTGAATCGGGGGCTTTCCGGGAAAGCGACGCCCTTACGATGCGGACTTGATCTACGGATACTCGG